>CANSZD010000816.1:0-495733 GCA_947648045.1 Beta corolliflora
AGCTCATTATAAATTTACATAACATGCACATTATTATATCGGCCTATGTGTACAATATACAAGTGGTAAAGCATGGTATAATACCTATTATATGTGCATGTGTATTGTACGCGCAAGCGCTAGTAAAAATTGCAATTTTATGTATATCGTATCATGAGAATATGATCTACGAATCGTGAATGGAAGAAAACAAGATATGACAGTCACATACATGTGGTCAAGCTTTGAGTGGTTGATGAAGAAGAACTAAGGAATAAGGATGGAGGAAGAATTAAGAAGCTAAGGAAGCATGATGATGAACGTGAAAGATTCACAACTTGAATGAAAAGCCTTTTTGGACTAGGGGGGATATAGCTCGTAGTATCATGATACATGAGGCAAGATATAGTTTTAGTGATGATGTTGTCATTGTCAAAACCGTCAATCTTAGCTCACAACACGCAAGAAGCTCATGACATACTCTCCGTATTATAATTTATAGTTGTATGTCTTATAATAATTACAATTATATGATATGAGCATTTTACAACAAACACGAACATCAACAACAATAACAACAACAGTCCATCAATTATATTATATTATTTTATTTTTTTTTTATATAAAAATATATAATTTCTTTTCACTTATATATTTATGGTGTCTTGGCCCCTACACCCTCATTTATTTGTACTGATTTTTTCTCCGGTGCAGTAGCTACCGCCTACCGTGAAATGTGGAAAAACTTTATCTAGGTGGGTCCACAGCCCACTACTAATAGAAATAAATAAATAATGGATCCAACTCATCAATTCTAATAGTTTTTTAATCTCGATGTCTAGTGGGTTAACTACCACGGAGTAGATGTAGCTTTGCTGCATAGCTAAGTGTAGTTGCATAAATAAATGAAGCTTTGATAGTAGATAGCAAATATACTCCATCGACAATTCATTAAGTCAAGCGGCTTTTTTTTTTAATGATATATTGGCATTGCATCACAAGAATTACTCTCCTAGTACCTTAGCAGCAATGGTACTTTTTCAATTTTTTAATCCCGACACAATAATCAATGTAAATCCTTTTTAATGAATTTGATTAGTATATACTCTAGTTTTGAATATATAGTTGCATGTTACATCATGTAACTTAAAAAAAATAATTGTGAAAAGGGACCATTTTATTTGCTTAAGAAAGAAAGGAAATGGGCCTACATAAGGTGATAAGGGTCGGGAACTGAAAATTTCATGTATGTTGATGCCTTGATGGTCTGTAAGTATAATGATACAAAGTGTCTTGGGTGAGCCTAGGTATCCATGATAATTTATTAACACCTAAATTGAGCTTTGTTACACAAACCGAGTATATTAGAAAAACCGACTACATTAAACGAAAGCCGATTATATCGAGTATTGATTATATCATACAAAAACGGCCTATATAAAAAGATTATTATATCGTCCAAAAAACTTATTATATCAAACGAAAACTAAGCATATCAAAATGAAAACTTACTATACTGTATGGTTCCGTGCATAATAAGTTATTGTGAGCCCGATTTTTTAATAATGATATATACTTCCCCCATTTTTTAATACTCATAGCGTTAAAATATGCATAAAGTCAAGGAGAGGAGAAAAGATAAAACAAAAAGTACCCGCATTGTACTTAGGGAGATGTGAAAAGAGACAATATGTTGCCAAAATATCAGCATTGCAGGTAGGAGATTGTTTAAACCGCCTCAAAAGCTTCTTAAAATCGCCCCAAAGACACTTGAAAATATAACTTTACCCTTAACTTTCTCTTCCATCCTCACCATCACTAAACCCATCCCTCACTACCCAACAACCACCACCACGCACACCACCACGAAACCACACACACCACCAACTAAATCACCATGCACACCAAACCAAACCCATCAAGAAAAATTTGGCCTCCTCCAAGGCCGTAACCTCCGGTCGACGTTCCGACCATGGAGGAAACGCAGTGGCCGACGTTTCCTCCATGGACGGAATGTCCTCGGCCGTAGGTTACGGACGAGGAGGCCAAAAAAAAAATTCGATTTTTTACGGTGGAGGGTGGGGCCGCTCGTGGGGGTTGCGCGGGGGGTGAGAGGGCCGCTCGTGGGGGTTGCAGGGATGGGGGTCGCTCGTGGGGTTGCAAGGGGGTGGGGGGCGCTCGTGGGGGTTGCGGGGGGTGGGGCTGCTCGTGGGGTTGCGGGGGGTGGGAGGCTGTTGGTGGGGATTGGGGGTGGAGGGAGGGTGGGGGTTGATCGTGGGGGGGTCTTGGTGGGTGGTGGAGGAGGTGGGTGTGGGGATGGTGGTGGTTTGGGAAAAGAAAAGAAAAAAAAAGGGAAGGGTAAAGTTGGAAATGTTTGATGAGATCGGGACCAATTTAAGTTTTGGGCGATGTTTAGAAATTTCAATACCAAGTAATAAAACTCCTAAATGGAAAATATCCGAATATAAAAAAAAAACACAGGGATGTATTTTCCGATAAGTATATGAGGGTATACAAGGGATAAGCGAGACTTTTCTTTGAAAGAGAAAAAAAAAATGCATGTCAATACTTAATTGCATCAAGTTACTTGACAATAGTAAAACCTTAATACAGTTTTTGTTATAGCATAAGAAGGTTGCGATGTCAAATTACTTTGAATTTATCCTTTTTAAGATAGACAATGCAATATGTCGACCTAGTACTAAAATGTTTATCAACTTTTTGCAACGTAATAAAGTAAATTATCTTTTCTTTTTAAAGGCCTTTGAGTTGAATAAGACCACTCAGATTAGTGTCGTACGACAGCCTTTGGTGGTCATCTTGAAGGAGCCAAGGAGGTCTAGCAAAGTGTTTATGTTTAGACAACATGATAGATGATTAGATGACTTATATATAGACAAAACAATTTTCATATTTAGACAATATGATAGATGACTTATAGACTAATCAATTGTCATCACATCAAATTATAGCACTGTTTTGGGTGTATGTGACAAACTTAATTAATATTACACGTTACAATATAATAATCAAGAAGTCGTCATCAAAATTAGAGAATAAAAACAAAAGATTCTAGCTACTCGTGGATTCTAACTCTATAGTTTAATTCGTGGATCGATATTTGTAAGCTAGAGATGGAAATGCTTAGAAGATTTCCATACAAATAATTAATAAATTCACAGAAGTTAGCAAATATACTCTCTATTTGGTACCCAAAGCCCTCTTGTAAGGCAAAGATATTTATTAATCCTTAGTTTTAAAGATGATATATATATGGAAATAAAGGACATACGAATTATACTTACAATGTATCTTTAATTAGTTTCCTATATATGCAAGGTATTATGGAAGAAGCAAAGAGAATACTTAAATCAAGGTTGAAGTGAAGAGACTTGAATCACGATTGAAGTGAAGATGCTCTCAAGTAATGATGCTAAAAAAGAAGCTTAGTTTACATTAGGGTGTAAATTATTAAAGGTAGTGGTATGGAATTTGTGAACAATAGGAAGGAACTGAGAATTATTCCCTTGGCACTATCTAAAGAACCTGCATCGAACAAGCAGCGTCTCAGGAACAAGCTAAGTAGAGTATAAGAAACTAAATAACTTGATAATGAGTCTAGATGAAATCTGTAAATATGTCAGTTTGAATCTTATATGTGATATCTCTATCTTTTAGGAAGTGACTAGTTTGTTTGAGTTGATTTAGGAATAGATATCTAAAAGATATAATTTAAATAAAATATCTTTGGTGGTTATCCAATAGAATTATTTTAGGAATAGGATTTTTATTTACTTAGGATTCTTTTAATGGGTTTTTCTAACCTATGCACTCAGTTTAGCTATTTGTTTTTAGCTTTATTCAACAAAATTGATAAATATGGCATAGTTAATTAAAGATATTATTCTCTTAGTAGGAATTAAATATCAATTATTTTGTTGAATAAGCAAATCAATTAATTATGGACTTTTCTAACCAATGCCATGAGGGATAGGTTAACAATTTCAAGATTTCATTTAAAAAAATAATAGAACGAGATTCTATTTGGGAATAATAAATAAGACATATACCAAAGATATATGGAGTGAATCATGTCAGATATTCAGTTAAGTTCTCCACAATTTTCTTCCATTCTATAAGCCTTCAAGGGTTTTCTTGGTTTGTGCATCCCAAACCTTAGCCTCCTCCTCCTCTCCCTTCTCCATCCTTAAAAATCCTTTCGATGGTGGTAATCCCTCAATTCTTACTTTTTCTTATAGTTTTATTGCTTTTGTTAATATTAATCCCCCATTCTCTCTCTTTTTGGGAGTTTTTCATCCAATTTTGGGTTTTTTATCTCCTTTCGGGGAGTTTGATTTTATTCTCTTCCAACGTGGAAGTTCAAAAAATGGTATGGAAAATTGCTATTATTGGTTGAAGTTCAAGACTATCAACATAAAGGCATTGAAAACTCATATGCGTCAACATGGTTAGATAAAAAAAAAAAATATTCTTCCCCGTGCCTTATTACCTTCGATCCTGCGTTCATTGTAGTTTCTTCAAAGACGAATTTGATTTGATCTTGTCTTATTGAATCTTGTTTTTCTTTAATACTTATTGTAAATGCCGCTTGACCTTCGATTGATGGAATTTCTCTTCAAAAAATGTAAGATATTCAGTTTGATTGGTTTTTTTGAAATGGAAAGTTTTTGTATAAAGATATCTTATATATCAATTTTGATGCTCTTTACCTATGCCTTGTGGTATATTAGAAAAATCCATTAATTAATTATACACATTTGATTTACATTTGCAGATTCACACGTCTAACCTAGTGGAGTCATGGATTCTGTTAGTCGAGTCTTGTTCCCCAATTTAAAGAACATGGGGTGTGTAACCTAATTTGTAGGAGTCACGATCAGTAAGTTGAAAGAGCATCTCATGCTATCTTCTTCTATATATAGGACCTTATAATTAAGTTAAAGGAGCATGTACTTGACTAATAAGTGAAAACATTATTCTATGTGTTTAACAATGTTCCACCTTATTTTGTAGGGCGTAAAAAGCGTTTCCTCTATTTTCAGTTTTACATTGTTTGGTTGCGAAAAGAGTGTAAAACCATTTTCTCTGGGGTAAAATTACTTTTCAATGATGGAAAACCATTTTCCTTTCAAAATGAAGGGAAAATTGTTTTCCTTATCTCTCTTGTACACTATCTCACTACCTCCTTACTTTCACTTTCATTTCATCATTTTTTTTACATGAAACCAAACAACGGAAAACTAATTTTGGAATTGTATTTTCCTTTGTAAATTGTTTTCCATGAAAATCATTTTACACTGAAAATGTTTTACGCCCTACCAAACGGAGCCCAAGTGTCAGTGCGTGGGATCCTACAAAAGTTCCATTGTTTTTTTGCCTTACAAGTAGTTATCCCAATCATATTAATTGTTTTGTATTGTTTTGGGGTTTAGCATTTTGAGTGAAATCATGTAAATGTGAGCTTTGAGTGAAGCAAGAGAAAAAGTGTGAAGACTTTGGAGTTAAGTCTTCGTGAGGAACAATAGTTAAGGGAACTATTGTTTGGGACCTTGAGTTTGTTGAGGAACTCAAGCGTTGGCCCTTGAGAGTAATATATTGGTTGTACTTAGATGCTTGACCGATTATAATAAAGATTGATTTTGAATTTCCTTGTGATCAAGGTTTTAATTTTCTATGGAACCTTAGAATCTCTTGTATTCTCTTGAGTTGTTTCTTTTGTATCTTTATAAGTTCCGGAAAAAGTATGCATTATCACACAACTATTAACTCCCCTTTTGTAGTGTTCATTTCAAATGCTTTATATATTTTCAAATCAAATAAGGGCATCAAGTCTACAAATTGTGCCCCAAAGCACATGAGATAGAAAGTATGAGAGGTTGGTGTAACATTATGAACATCTTGCAAATTCCTTAGATCCCAGAGACTTATAAGACTATATATTGAAGGCCTTCTTAGTTTTAAATTGTCATAGGAATATAGGAGGATTAACTACACAATACTTCCTATAATCAAAGTTTTGACACAAATCAAATGAAGAATTGTGAAAGCTAAGCTATTGGTTGTGCCCATGATATTTAATAACTATCATCAAAAGACATGAACAACTATTTGTTGGGAAATTTGTCTTGATGTGATCTTATAATGACTAGTTTAAAACGGTGGAAACGGCCACCCTTAAACGAGAAAAATGCATACGCTCATATTGCATAGAAATTATCATTTTCCTGGTTTGTCATTTTCTTATCCACAGCAAAATTTGGCCCATAAACACCTATCTTAATTTTCATGTCTTCTACTTACTAAACTGTCTTGCTCTCGTCATTGCTTACCAAGTTGCCGAATTAAGTGTATTAGTGAGGGAGAGGTGGTAGCTCAGTGGAGTATTACCCTGTTTGGAGTTTGAATTCTCATTCCAACAATATGTTGGAGATTAATCTTGTGGTGACAGTGGGCGCCCGGGGACTGTTGTCTTACGAGTTGTTTAGCCCTCTCGTCTGGCGTAGCTGCAAAGCTAGTAGCCTAGCAGAGGTTGATCTTCGCGCCAATTATTTTCATAATAAAAAAATTTAGTGTATTAGATTTTTCGGAGACCTTTTACCTTACAATCAAAGTGCCTTTGCTCTCAGCCTCTCATTTTCTATCTTTACTTGATTAGTGTTAATAGCGGGAGAATCAATCTTACATTACGTATACTTGACTATGCGTGGTCAAGTTAATCCTTTTCATACTTCACAAGCTATAGTTTACAACTGAAACTACTGTTGTACATTAAATCTAGTCGTATTGTATACGCGCGATGCGTGCATCAACAACCTTATGTAACTATATGTTTTAAATTATTAAAAGGTATTCTAGTCATTTCAAAGGGACATCATACCTCCTCCTTCGATCATATAATAGAGATATACTTCCTCCGTTTTTTTTAAGTCAATGTTTTTCTTATATGGTAGTTTCACATTAATTACGAATATTTTTTTATTTGGTACTATTTTTTCTCTATCTTCCTCATATCACACGGGCCCCACTTCGTATCTATCTCTCTATCTCTGTCTCTCTACTCTTTACATGGTTTTCTTAAATAATGTGCCTAGGGTGTAATGTTGCAATTAACAAAAAACGAAAGAAGTAGTTGTGTTGTTCTCGTGACTAATAAAGTTAATCCTTTGTAGTGCTAGCTGCATGATATAATATTACACTATTTTATTATGTTGATAACTTGATATGATTTGGTTGTCATAATATAGTTCGATGTTATGCACATTCTTTACATCTAAGAATGTACTTAATTTATCATGAACAATAAGTACAACTTAGTATTGATTTAAGCTAATATCCGTGCAAAGTAAGACTTTGTGACTAAAAATCGAACGACTGTGTTAAATGTGTTAATGAAAAGAACAAGATTGTTGACAAATACAAAAAGAAACAAGTCTAGAAATTGAAAAGGCAAAAATACCTGAGACAGAAGTACAGGATGCAATAACGGTTTGGTAGACTGGTAGTGATGGAGGGGAAATAAGGAGCTTTTAGTAATTTTTAGTTCCTCCATTGGTTTGTTACGCACCAACTTGAATAGCAATGAGAAAGATACACCATTCATAAGGTTACGACCGGTTACGACACTGTGTTAACTACATTTCAGTGTCACTAACAAAGTTTGCACTAAAAGTGCAAGAATATGATGTAACTAAAAATACAAAAGAGGAAATAGAATTACAAACACATCACAATGAGTAGCTCACTCAACAGAGAGTACAAACTACAAAGACAACATGAGTCAGTTGCCTTAAATAAGCTGTTAGCTGTGTGTTCTAATGTACTACTACTACTAAGTATCATCAGCACCACATTCTCTTCTTAGTATCCTTTTCTCTGGAAATTACTCTAGTATGACCAAGAGGTCTTTGAGGGGCAGACGTTGGCGCTGCAACAGGTCTGGTGGTCGTCTTTGTGATACGAGAAAATGGCTTATGAGGATCAGATTTCCTGATCTTTTTATCATGGAAAGGAGGTGGAACGGGCATTTGGTTCTCTGTCTCTCCACTTCTATAATCTCGTTTCCTTCTGGTCTCAATCGGAACGTCACTTCTTCTCGATAAGGTAGAGCCTTGGCTCATTCTATTTGATGAGTTAGAGCTTCTTAAAACCAATGGATCAACCTCGCTCATTGTTTCATCTCTTAAACAAGGCTTTCCTACATTAGGAATAGGAGTGGCTCCTGCTCCTTCACCATAGTCCAAAGGTTGCAGTATCCTTTGCTCCAACTGACGTTCTGTCTCCTTCAATTTCTCCTCTAGCTCCTTCACCTGCCATGCAAAAGGGGTCAATGACAATGAGTATGGGTATGTCTGCTATCATTATTTTGCTGTTAATTTTCTAAAATAAATATCATTACAATGAGTATCCATACGAAGTATAACAATGATCAAAACTATAAAATGAATACCAAAAACGGAAATTTAGAAGCCTGACTAAATAACACTGGATATGGAAAAGACCTTTTGATGAAGCAAGGAAGACTCGGTAATGCTTTCCTGCTTTAACTTTTGCTCCAGCTCATTGATCTGCAAACCAGATTTAAGAGAGAACAATTAGTCAAATCCATGAAATTGTTGCCAAGTGACATAAAAACATAGCTGTGTGTACACGTAATCAAAACTATATCCGAACCTTTTGTTGAAGAGCTAGAGAATGACATTCAGATTCTTGCACTTGCTCTTTTAGCTTCTTCTCAAGATCCCTTACCTGATTTAAAAAGATTCCACAGTTGGGAAACAGCGAGGATAACAAAAATAGATAAGTATTTGGATGTAAGATATACTATATCACTATCAGCATACCTGTTCTAGGGCTGCAGAATCATTCTGTTGTTGCTCTCTGAGCCTTGCCTCTAGTTCTTTTACCTACACCAATAACCAGACGACAGTTTTAAAGTGTTAAAACAACCAATTATAGGGGCAGAAAATGAGTATTAGAAGAAAGTATCATAATGAAGCATGTTAAAGTAAACCTTAAGTTGTAGACTAGCGCAAGCTTCTTCCCTCCCCTTCAATCTTTCTTGAAGTTGTAAAAGTTGCTTCTCTGACTGGCTATGTGAAGCTGCTTTTAACCCAAGTTGTTCTTCAAGATCCCTAATCTTTTCCTGCTGATTCTTATAAGTATGATCTTTGCTCCTAGCCTTATTTTCAATGTTCTGGAGGGTCTCTTCTAGCTTTCTTATGGATTCCTCTTTGGATTTGGATTCTTGCCTTGCTTTATCGAGCTGGCACATTGTGTTGAAGGCACAGTAAGGTACATGATAAATGTCTCTTCAAAAGACCAACAATCGTATAAGCAAAATATTTAAACAAGAGGCTACCATCATCTTCGTCTTCTGAATCTCACTTGTATCGATCTGTCTTCTAGCTGGGGCCAGTTCAACCCCACGGACTCGACTGGCAAAAATTCAGTGAGCTCAAAGTCTCACCTGAGTCATGCTCTGATGGGCTGATTTGTACAAACATCAATGTCTTAGAATCACCTCCTGCAAAAGTTTAAAAAGCAAAACATGAGCATTTACCATTCAGAAAAATGAAAAATTAGAAAATTATCTATTTTTGAACATGAAAAATTAAAGGGGTTTGAAGGTTAACCTAATGAATCCTGCAGCAGATGTGTCAGTTTGGAATTCCTGAAATCATAGTGTGAACAAAAGGTAAGCAAACAACCTGCTGCTGTGAGTAACAATTGAGTATAAAAGAGTATTGAGCATACTGACCTGTAGGGTATGTGACTGCTTTTATTTGCCAAAGCAGATATCACATCTCCTAAAGCTGATAATGATCTATTGATATTTTGAGCTTCCTTCAGTCTCTCTCCTTGCACATCTGTCTTTGCAAGCCTCTCGCTGCCAGCCAAATCTACTAGCCAAAGCTTGCTTCTTGTGCATTCCCCATTTATTAGATTCTTTGCTTTTACCATTATACAGAGCATGCTGCATAAAACCAATTTTTTGGGCGGTTACACAAAAGCATATTAACCATCCTGATATTAGGCAGAATACGGAATGCAACAATAGCTGAAGACAAAGACACAAAGAAAACTACAGGATCTGACTAACCAGTGAGAACGGCTGCTATGCTCGTTCACATTATTAGATCCAACAGCCCTTGCGTTACTCCCAGCATGCAGTACTTCCCACACTTGCTTTGTATTCTCCACTTTTGCTTCAACAACACCAGGAACATGGTGCATTCCTTCAGGGGCCTGCTTTATCTCTAACCTAATATCATCAGGGAAGAAGAGAAAAGATCGATTAGCTGATTTAACGATGCAGATTTTGGAGCAAGTTATGGCATACAGGAACTTAATTGCCATATGTTCACCTATTACCTTTTGTTCTAAAGATAAAAGTGAAATGCATAGCAACAGGTAAGAAAATAATAATTACTTTCTAGATGTTGGTGAAGTATCCAAGAGATCCCTGATCTGCTCATTATAGACTTCAAGAACACTAACTGATATGTCATAGGTGAAGGTATCACTCCTTTCCTGGGAAATTTTAAACAACTTCTCAAGAGTTCTATAATTCACACCACGGTTTTGCTCGGTTCCCTCCATTGTAAAGGTCTTCCCGGTTCCCGTTTGTCCATAAGCAAATATGCACACATTATATCCATCCAAAACCGATGTTGCCATTGGAGAAGCATCCTCAAAGACATCAGCTGCATAAAGAAAACATAACTGAGTCAAACTCCTCAACGTACAGCTTGCGTTCAAGTGGAAGCAAGTATCATAGTATCGCCAAAGCATTTACAGGGTACCTTGATCATCCTTTGGCGTGTAAACTCTGTCAAATTTGAACATCTTTTTGTTTGATCCGCCGTTTAAAATTGTAAGTTCCCCGTCTTTGGCTCCATCAAAATCAACTACAGTTGCGAATCCAGCTGATTGCTCCTTCTTACTCAGAGGCCGGCAGCGACAGAAGACCCTGATGTTCCCTGATGTCAAGAGCTATAATCAGAATCTTCAAGTTAAATTTTCACCTCGAAATTCATGATATCTATATTCTTAATAATAAGAGATTCAGAATTGCATGAGCTACAAGCTACAATGTATTAAGAACATGCCTTTGGCCTCTTGAACTTCATTGAAAAGCTTTTTTTCTCTTCTTTTGTTCTTCAATATACTTCTGCTTGAATTCCTCGCACTGACCAACTGGGAAATGGAAACATGCAGGAGCTCATTCCTTAGCATCCATGAATATAAGAGCAATGATATGTAGCTTGAACTTAAACCTACCTAACATCTGAACTGCTGAAACCATTTTGGATAGCTCAGGAAGAGAATCAGCACACTCATGAGCATCATGGGCGAGCTGAGCATGTTCTTTTTCATAATCTGTATAAGTTTGCAACTTGTCAAGATAAAGGTCATCACAGATGTAGCTCAGAGAATGGTAAGCTGTGTACTAATCAAATACCTTAATTTTTTCTTCTAAACCAGAAATTGCCATCATCCAGAACTTTTTGTCATGCTCATACCTACTAGATATTGCTTTCAACTCTTCAGCTTGTTTCTCCACAGTCTGGTCTATGGGGAAAAAAAATTATCAGAGACGATATTTTCATATGATCATAGATTCTAAATCTAACAATTTAGGAGAATATAAATTGATCTGAATAATCACAATAATATTGTAGAAGCTGCAATTAACCACCCAAAAGGCAACAACCTAAACTGAGAAGAACCATATGATTATAAACTTTTAAAGTTGCAATTACAATTTGTTTTATACAAGTTAAAATTCAGAGAATAGGAATTGCTACAGCACTTGTTCTTATGCAATAAGACATCAAATTATTTATAAGGTAACTCCACAATAAAGGGCTTTGCTAAGTTACTTAGCAAGCTTGTGCAAACTACCTTGAGAATAAGACTGGAACAATCTGTTGTCAAGCTCCATCCGGACCTTCTCCAGCTGCTCGCTTGCTGATGTCAAAGACATCCAAGCTTGATAGCATTCGTCTGTTTTGCGCTGGCACTGCTGACTCAATTCTTCTATCTTCTTCTCATACTTAGCTGTCGATCTCGGTCGAATGCCTTTCTCCTGATACCAAGTGTCATTAAATGATTCAGAAGTAGAATGCCTTAACATACTTATATCCAAACTGCACTGTGTTCACTGTTTACCTGAACTAGAGGAACTTCTATCTCAGCAGCACAAGTCTGACACCTATAATTTTCATGTGTCACCTGTGAATCTATGTCCAAGTTGCAATTGAATAATATTAGAAAGTTATGATCAGCAGCTATAATATAGGAAAAATTCAGATCTGATATAAAAATATAAACTACAGATCCTAGAAGGAGATTACCTGCCAATTTTGGTGCTCTTCGGATGCAAATTCCACTTATTATTGGAATTCCATGAATAGCTTCAAACCTTATTAGAATCACACCATCCTCCTTAACAGAAGCTCTAAAGTCAACTAGCTGAAGTGGCTTGTTGGCTCCAACCACAGCAAAAATATCAAAATCAGAGAGAACCTGTCATATTTACAACGTTTAGAGCTCCACTATGAGCATTTAAAGGTCACTTAAGAAACAACTTAGAGCAGAATACTTGCCTTGTCCTCCTGAATTACGACGTTGAATACTCTCATTCCTTTAGGCCCATACGTATATATGATCTCAGCAAAGTGAAGTTCAACAAAGAAATCCCCAGGAGGAAGGTTGTTGAACTGGTAACTAAAGTTCCCAAATCGTGCCGACTGATATATGAAAGGGTAATCACCACCCTCGGTTATGCTTTCATCCGTTCGTAGGACATCCCCACCTTGATACTGAACATCCGCCAAAAATTCCACACCTGATTCTGCTTGACATGAAGCCTCACAGCCAGCATTGACAAATGTAACAATGTCCTCTAGTTACAGAAAACAAAGAGTCATCATGAGGAAGAGGAAAAGCTCTAAGCCCTTAGACCAATCATGATTGAGCAAACAAAATTAGTTTAAGGATGCCTTTGCTTGGGGTAATATCATTGTATTAGAAAATGGTTCCTAATTCAAATTTTCCTCTGTTTGGTTATTAAATGAGATAAAGTGCAAACTTGAAAAGATTTTCCTATGCCACATGTTCCCCAGCAAGACTTATCTCCTTCTCCTCTCCTTCCCTTCCATCTCCCCCCTTAACTAACCTCGAAAAGTTAACTTATGTCGCATTCGGATACATTTCCTTCAAACCAAACAGATCCTAATCAACCTTGTATTCACAAATCTAGGAGATTGAATTATATATACAACTCAAATCCACGTTGAACATAATTCTGTCTTACAATTACACTCCATATAAGAATGCGGCGTGCTAAACGAAAGAAGGTAACGAAGCATAGAGTAATAAATCATCAAAACCTTATTTCTCCCTTTATTCTTCTTGTAGTAATTAGGTAAAGTTGAAGAATTTCATCCAGCAAAATTTTACTTTTTTCTAGGTGATCATTTCTAGCAAACCTTTGAAATTTTCATAAAATATTGCAAGCTACCAACATTATTTTCATTTATACCTAATTTAAATTAAAACCAAAGAATTAGGGAAAAGCAAAAATAAACCCTAACCTGTACAACACGATCTTGAAAACCCACTTGGAATTAGTCTCGAACTCGAATCGCAAACCATAAAATCCCCAGAAAATTCTTGAAAATCATTCATTTGGGAATCTTTGAATTCCTCATTTAAGGGTTTTTCTACCACGAAAGTTGGTGGGTCGATTTCAGGTGAATCTTTCTTCTCCCAACTCAAAACCCCTGAAAATGGAATGCTGGAAATTAGGGTTTCTGTGCTTTCGGGAAATTCGTCGAATTTGCAACTTTCAATGAGAGAGAATTTTTTTACGGATAGTTTGTGAATTTTTGATGCAAGTTGTGAATTTATGTGTTAGGATTTGTGAGATGAAGAAATAATGAGTAGAAGTGTCTCTTTTTGGCTTTCCTTTTTAGTGCGAGAGTATTCAAATTTTCAATTTCGATTTTCGACCGTTGGAGGATGAAGATTGAGATTGACCGTTACGAGGAGGTCATACTATATTACTATGTAATGACAGGCAAATCACAAACTTATGGGCCTCTGCTACTTCGTGAAGTATTATTTTAGCCCTTTGTAATCATCCTACCCATTGAAGGCCCAAAGAAATGAGAAAATGAGAGGAGAAAAGAAGCCCCATTAATTAGGGGTTTTTAAGGCATTGTTTGAGTAGAGAATAATGTCGTGGGGGGAGTAACAAAAGTCAAATTAATAAATATTGAGGTGATTAGAGACCATGATAGACGGGATGAAGTGGTGGTAAAGAGAATAAATTATTGTTGGTAATAAGAAAAAAAGAAGAACAAGGGAAATTATTACCCTCATTATAAATAGTCTCGACTATCCCTCCTACGATAATTATTAGTTACCTCATCTTATGGATAATAACTTCTCTCTCCCTTCCTTCTTATCACAACGTAACGGTATCATATTTTGGTTAAGGTTGTAAAATGCCAAAAAAAAAAAGTAAAGGTTATTTCTCGCAAAAAAGTGTTTATAAAAGATTGTTTCTCGCAAATTTTCCTTGTTTTTTTTAAATTGTTCTCATATTGTATTAATTCTCAATAGACGGATTATATGCTCTTCCTGTTTCGAATTTTTGTGGTTTGATAATCCTGAATTAGTAAATTACGCTTTCCACTCCTGTTTAAAATTGAATCTGTTGCAAATTGCCCATTTTCTTTTGCACATTTCACATGGTAGAGACGTGTTAGTAGCTTTTTGTATATATGTCATCACAATCCTCATCATTATAATTTAGATTTTCATGACTATCAATATCAAGAGTTGGCAAAATTGTATGGTTAGGTACATTCTAGCCACAGATTAATTTTCTTCAACTTTTTCTTGTGTGTGTAGTGTGTACCATGTATGTGTGAGCGATTGCATACATGATAAAAGGGCAATTACCAGCCCTCTAACTTATGCACCGTCTTATTTCACACTTCGGCAAACAATTTTCCATGACATTGAGCACAAAAGCTACATGAGAAGATATTAATCCTACATGAATAAAATAATTTCTTAAAAAAGGCATCAATATCCTAAGGACTTTCTAAATCAGATTGTAGCATAAACATAAATATTCCACCCGCCACCGCAACATTAAGAGACTCAAAATGATCTGCCATTGGTATGCTTACCAATTCACAGCACTTCTTTGCTTTCTCCGTAAGGCCACTACCCTCACTGCCAAGAATTAAGCATAATGGTGTATGCACCAGAGAATGTGCTAGCTTTTGGGACAACTTATGAACAGGCTTCAGACTGTTGCTACTACCAGGATGCGCAGCGAGCATCTTCACTTGAACTTCATCGCTAAAAGCTTCAAGATGCGTCCAATTTCCAGAAACTAAGGGAAGCTGATACGGAGCACCTCTACTAGCCCTGAGTGCCTTCTCATTGAATGGATCACAGCATCCAGGAAGCAAGAAAACAGCATTCTGTTAAACGTGACAAGCGTTCACATGTGTTAATGTTGTAGTCGCTTATTGTTATATCTTATTAAAATTTTAAGATAATGAACAGAAGGTTTAGAGGATTATGGTTGCATATTTACACTAAACAACAAAAGAGTGAAAATCTGAATGTTGTTCAATATGTTCAGGTAAGGTAGAAGTCTACGACAAAGAAAAGCAGGTTGGTTTTTATATTCATTCCATTGGAATGACCAACTATGAAAATTATCTATGACTAGCTACATCTAAAAGTGTGATGGATGCTGTAAATGATATGTGCATTATCCAGACTAGCTACATCTATAGCAAGTAATCCTTTCGCTATCATGATAAGCTGTCAAGCTACAAGCATATAACGAAAACGACACTCTTACCCATCTGAACGCCAGGGCCGATCTAAGCAATGTACCAAGGTTCCCTGGATCCTACATCAACCATTAAGTCACAAGAGTTCAGAACCTCAAATCACAATACTGTTAAGACTGATACAGGAAACTGCATGTAAAACTTAAAAGATTGATAGGTAATACCTAGAAAAAGCATCATAGTGATCATACAGTGAAACTCAAGGGTACACAGCAAGCCACAAGCAGCATTAACTTAGATATGACGGATTCGAAAGGGAGAAATAATATTACAAAAGAAAACAACGTCATAAATATATTGAGAGTGAGGCCCTCCTTTCAGTGGGATAAGAAGCTAAGTTGGTTCTTCACTTCTACTGTAGTGTATTCTAGTGTTTGTATCTTGTATCTTCGTCTTGTGACATAAATCGTCTTTAATTCATATCTACTAAAGAAATCATCGGCGTGACTGCTAGCAAACTATGCATTAAACTTTACAGTTGTAAGGAAAAATCTCAATCCATGAATCGAAGAGAGACAAAAATGAATTCAAGATTCCTGTAACAGGTTTGATAGTAGTTCCTCTCGGTTATATACCAGATACACATCAAAAAAACACTGAACATTCAATAATCCATGCACAAAGAATTCATTTTTCACCAAAATAATCCATCACACCAAAATCCCAGTCTATGCGTGATTTATTTTGAGTATGCACCAATTAGAAACACTCTTGATGAACAGGATTGATTTTAGCCAATAACCATGATCATCTAATAATTTAAACTTCGAAGGAGGATGATGATATTTTAAAGACAGCAAACGCAACAATAGGTTTCCTTATAGTAATAATCAAAGAGCACAAGTAGTGAAGTAAAACCTGGATTCCTTCAAGGACTAGTATTCTGTGAGTACTGGCGCGATCAAACCATCGTATGCCATCTATCTCGAAATGGTTATCACTCAAATTCATAAAGCATTTAGGAATCTTCATGAGAGCTATAACCTCAATTGACTCAGTTGATTGAACCCCAGAAAGCTTATTCATCACCAAAGAGCTCACATACACTCTATCTCCAGGAATATCACACATTCCTTCATGAATCTCAGCTTTATCAAGCAGAAACAAACATTCTATTGGCATTTCTTGCTCTTGTTCCAAGTTATAGAACTCATATATTTCCCTGTATGAAGATACCAAAATTTCCACATACATCAGGCAAGTAAAAATGGTTCTTGAAACAATTAAACAGGTAAAATTGAATTACTTGCAACTAGAAGACCACAAGTAATCCCAGATATGCCAAAGTCCATAAATTTCACAATTGATATATAAAAGAAGAAATTAGGAGTACCCATTTCACAATTTGCAAAATTGAGGGCAAATGCATCAAACCCAGATAATTTAAAAAAGAAAAAAATAGAGTGAAAGTAGGAGAGAGAAAGAAGACCTGATAAGAGTAGAGCCAACAACGAGAACTAAACCATGAGAGTGACGATAAGAAGAAGTGTGACGGAGCTTCACACAGTGCTTCACAAATGGGTTTGAAGTGCTTGTAATTGATTTTGGAGTTAGTAGTATGCAATTGGTGCCATTTTTAAGATGATGACAGATTTTTAATCTTTGTGTTCTTGTTTGGTAATTCCATAGTTTATTGTTAGGGGCTACTCTTGCTTCTAATGGAGCGTAGGAAGTGGAATACCACTGTGAGCTTGCGCATTGCATCGTTCCTTTTCCCCCCTTCTTTTCTGTGTCTTAATCATCTGTCCATCCTGATTGATATTTGATACAGTAGTTCAAAATACTAAATTGTCTGGCAAATTCTAGTTTATATTCGTTCACAAAATAATAAATTAACTTACCTTAGCTTGCTTGATGTTCTTCAATGGTGGTGGGAAGATGACAGGCTATGAGAGGACAGAGAGTATGGAAATTTACATCAACTGAATTATCTCGAACTGTATATGAATTGTACTCCTTTATCAGCTGAATTGTACTCCTTTGTCTGAATAAAACTTATCTCGAGTGAAATTATCAAAATATCCAAAAACTCAATTCTAAGATACTTAAACTTATCTCAAACTTTGTAGTCGGAAGTGGTTGTCTCATCTAATGGCTCTTTTTGGCAATAGCTAAAATTAAAAAGTTACCTAAAACTCATAAGTTAATAGTTAAAATTGATAAGCTGTTAAAACTAATTAGGTAGTTGATTAGTTGAAAGATTTGATTAAATAAGTTGTGTTTACATATATACTAGTCTAATGTGCAACCGATCCATTCTGATTCGTATTTTAGATAATATATAGTTTCACACATATAATCTACTTCCATATAGTAATATAATTTTTTGGGTTCTTCTCTCCGTCTGTAACTCACAAATTTGATCCACTCTCCTCGCCTTAAATCTCAAAATTTTATCCAAATAACATACTAGCATGCACGGGCATAAATCAACATGTACTTTCTAATTACGAAATTGGAGATACAAGACAAAAAACATATTTTTTAGAAACTATGCATGGTGCAGCAAAGAGAGATTATGCGTGAAAAAAGATACTAAAAAAGTTTCAGTCAACCGAAGTAAAAACATTAAATATTGTAGCGTTCCTATTTCAGTCCATATTAGCACCTTAAATATGATTTCAGCTACTTGTCAAACACAAGTATTTATTTTAGGACCTTAAGTAATTTAACAACTTATCATTTAAGGTGCCTGAAATGTGTTGTCAAACAAAACCAATGGCAGAATGGCTCATCTTCAACATTTAGAGTACTCTACTAGAGTGTGGGTGATTGTGTGCCCGATTGTGATTGATAATATTGTAGCTTTTTTTTTTGGTGAACTAAGGAACAAATTAATTAAGTAGATCCAAAAGTAAAGTTTTTACAATCTGAGATATACTCCATCATGCAACAAGGAAGGGGGTTGGAGAAAAACCTAGTTACATTCATACAATTATCTACTCTATGGGCTTCCTTCGCCAGACCATCTGCGACTTTGTTTTGTTCTCTAGGAAGATGAAGAAGCCTCGCCTCCGTGAACTGGATGAAAAGCTCCCTGCACTCATCAATAATATTAGTGAACATATCTACTCCCGAGGATGGTTCCCTGAGTAATTTGATAGCCTGGATATTGTCCGAAAAAATATAACAATTCATGACATCATTAGCTAGAGCAGTTCTCATGCCCTCCTTAATTCCAAACAACTCCGCAGATAAAATGTTCATAGCATAAGTTTGTGAACAAAAGCCCAAGACCCAGGTTCCACTAGACTCCCTAATCAGTCCACCAATACCCACAGGAGAGAAGGGGTCATAGAAGGTAGCATCAGTGTGGATCACGAAGAAAGGTGGGGGAATAATACAAATTCGAGGTAACTCTAGTTGGGGGCTCGAGCTCCCCACACGAGGACCACACGCCTTAACAAAAGCCCAAGCTTGATTCCTAGCCTGTCTAAGAACACAGTTAGGGTCTGGCAGTGCTTTCTTTTCAAAAATTAAAAGATTTCTAGCTTTCCATAGTTCAAAACAAATCCATGGGAAAAGGGAGTTCCAAGCCAACCCCTGCACATCTTGGGAACACTCCAAATTTTTCACCAACCACTCTTGGAGATCTCCAACACTTAAGCTACTGTTAGGAATACAATCAAGCCAAGTTTGACTTGGGAGATCACAATCTCTTAGTAGGTGAATGCAATTTTCGGAAGCATTAGAACAACAGACACAACTAGGAGAGGTGATGATTCTCCTACAAGCGAGAAGGAGGTTATGGGGGAGACGGTCGCGCCAAACGAGCCACAAGAAGAAGCGGATCTTTGGTGGTACCTTAGCTTTCCAAATCCTAGTAACATTTGAAGGGTAAGTTTGGGGTATATTGGGAAGATCGTTCAGACTAGCCTGATAAGCCAAGGCCAAGGAAAAACCGCCCCCTAAAGCAAAATTGGATATGGGGGTATCAGGGGTTTGGGATAAGGAGCTCGGGAGATAGGAAATAATACGATTTAGCAAGTTCTCAGGGAGCGCAAAGGACAAAAGTTGAAGGCTCCAATTGTTATCAAGGAATAAATCCCCAAGTTTTAAGGCATTATCAAAATCAGAAAGCGGACCTATAATACAGCTTCGAAGCGGCCCACTTCCCACCCAATTGTCATACCAGAAGCTAATGCTCGCCCCATCCCCTATGACCCAAGAGCTATTTGTAGCAAGAAGGTTCCAACCTTTCCCAATCCCTTTTCACACATGAGATCCATATTTAAATTTCGTAATATGACTTTTATGAACATATTTAGCTAAAATGCACTCCTTAGCTAAGCTAGGTTCACCATGGCACATCTTCCAACCCAACTTAGTCATTGCAGCACGATTGAGGGCAGTTTGACTCCTAATCCCTAAACCTCCTTTGTCCTTAGGAAGGAAAGTAGTTAGTCTATTAACATGGTGAAGCCGTTTATGATCATCCGTATCTCCCCATAAAAAATCATTACAAAATTTATCAATGCTCTCTAGGGTTTTCTTAGGGAGAAAAGTTGCTTGCATATAGTAAGATGCAATCGTTGCTAAGGTGGATTGGACTAAACACAATCTCCCAGCCTTGTTCAAAAATTTTATTTTCCATCTAGCTAACTTACCTCTCACTTTCTCAACGACAAACTGGACTTGAGCTTTTGTTGGTCTTTTGTGCGACACTGGGAGCCCTAAGTAAAGACCTAAGTCAACTGATTCCCGGATATTCAAGGTATCTTGGAAAAGCTCCCTATCCTCATCCTTAGTGTTCTGAGAGAAGGTAAGCCTACTTTTATCCTCATTGATCTTTTGGCCCGAGAGATCACAAAAGGAGTTAAGCACATGTCTCACCGTAAATGCAGTATTTTCATCTACTCTCCCAAATAGCAGAAGATCATATGCAAACATTAGATGAGAAATCGGGACTTTCTTTCTCCCGACCCAGAAGGGAGTCCATAAGTTTGTCCTGCATGCCTCATTGATCATATGGGACAGGTGCTTAAGGCATAAGTTAAAAAGGTAAGGCGGCATAGGGTCTCCTTGACGGAGACCACGCGTGAGTGCTTAAACTTCTCCCCCTTCCTTCCATTAATAAGAATAGATGAGGAAGCCTTAGATACGCAGTCCATGATCAGTCTGATGGTGTGATCGTCCAGGCCATGACTATATAAGCAATCTCTAATGAAACTCCACTCCAGACGATCATAGGCTTTTTCAAGATCGATCTTTAACGCAAACCATCCTAAATTTCCTTTCTTCTTTGCCATAGAGTGCATCACTTCAAAAAGCAACAACCAAGTTAATATCCGGCCCTCTTCCCTTTGTGAAGCTATTCTGGTTAGGAGAAATTAGGTCTTTCATAAACGGTTTTAGGCGATTAACCAGCACTTTGGTTAAGACTTTGTAGATGGTGTTACACAAGCTAATAGGCCGGAGATGCTTCACCGTTTCAAGGGGGTGTTGTTTCGGTATTAAGGCAAATGGTAGCCTCACACATATCTTCAGGCACTTGCCTTTTAGTGAACAACTCATTCAAAGTATCCCAAATATCTCTACCTAGAATATCCCAAGTCTTTTGGAAGAAAATAGGATGCATGCCATCCGGCCCCGGGGCTTTATTGGGGTGCATACTAAACAAGGCTGCTTTAACTTCAGCTAAGCACAGGGGTTGATCAATAACAATATACGGATTAGACTCTTTAATCGTCCAACTCCCTACAACCTTTTCCGTAGAGTACAAGCTTAGAAAGAAACTGGAAATGTGCCTCCTAATAGCCTCAGGGTCTGTAAGATCATTGCCAACATGATCCCGAAGCGAAAGAATCCTATTAGATCGTCTAGCTACCAACACACTTCTATGGAAGAAACGGGTATTTCTATCTCCCTCTTGAAGTCTCTGTAATCTACTTTTAGCAAACCACAAAGCCTCTTCTTGATTGAGAATATTTAATAGTTCGTCTTGGAGGTCAGATTCTAATTGTAACAAGAATTGGGAGGAAGGATTGTTAGCTAAGGCCATTTGAGTCCCTTTAAGTCTTGCATTTGCTCTTTTTTTCCTCGCATAAATGTTCCCAAATGTTGTTTTATTCCACATCACCATCTCCTCCCCCAATCGAGCTAGGTTGTCACTAAGCGGGTTGGACTTTTCTTAGGCTACCCCATTTCGCAGCCACAAAAGGGTAAAAGGAGGGGTCAAGGAGCCACATAGGCTCAAAGCGGAAAGGTTTGGGCCCCCTGGTCTGATGATTATACTCTAAACGGAGGAGGATAGAGCAGTGGTCCGACGTGATCCTAGGAAGATGCCAAATGGACGTGTCTGGGTATGCGGTGATCTACTCCATATTGCCCCACCCACGATCCAATCTCTCACAAATGGGTCTTGTTCTCCGATTGTTAGTCCAAGTAAATCTAGGGCCATTAAAGCCTAAGTCAACCAACTTACAACTATCCATAACATCTGCGAAGAGTTCAGACCTATATCTATTAATAGGCCTCCCCCCAAATTTTTCGGATTGACGTAACACTTCATTAAAGTCCCCTAAAACTATCCAGGGAATATTTACTTTTTTAGCTACATCAAGTAATTCATCCCATAATAATTTTCTAACATCAAATTTCGGACTAGCATAAATAGCAGATAATAAAAAATTAACAGGTGAGCTACGTACCTCCACCAGTACATGCACTCCTTGAGCAGTAGCTCCAGTAATGTGGATAGTCACCCTTTCGGGTTTCCACAGTAGGAGAATGCCGCCCGCGAATCCAACCGGCTCCACCAAGTACCACACTTTCAAAGGCAACGTACTCACAATAGACTCGGTATGCTCCCGACTCACCCATGTCTCCACCAGAATAGCTATATCCGGGTTATGGTAATCCATTAGGTGCCGAAAATTAGTTTTGAAAGAGGACCTACCAATACCCCTCGCATTCCAGAAGATAACTGACATATTTTTAGGTAACGGAGGACGACCGAGAATGCTTTGGTACAGCGGTCCCTTAGGTTGTCCCGTTGCTTCCACCTCGAGGCCCGTGAACGGGCACATCCAAAACCCCCTTTGTGGCCAAAGGACCATCTCTGCCTCGCGCGGGGCGCTTCTCTCGTTTCCCTCTGCCCAACTCACTGTTATCTGGAGCTGTTTGAGAGGAGTTTGAATTCGTGCTGCCACCAAAGCATTGGTGTTGCTCAGAAATGTCAATCTTTGAGCCGTGTGAGATACTCGAACTACTAGGCGTCTGTGGAGGAGTAGAGGGGTTGGGTCTATCCATGGACCCAAATTCTGAAATAATTCCCTATCCTCCTGCTCTTTTATTACCTCTTTTAATAGCAGCCATTTCATGAATATCAACATTATTGGAGGTAGGTGGACCATGGTCTGAAACTGTGGAACATGGGGAGGAAGGAACTCGCTCGCGTCGGGGTGATACATCAGCATCTTCGCCGCTAGCTCGGGATTGGATGACGGGTCGTATATTAGAGCTTTCATCTGAGCGAAGGTCACATCTTCCACAAACTCTTCCTCCTCCAACTGATAAACATAATCTGTGAATCCCGGGTTCGTTTCCGGCATCAATGGTCGAACATGACGGTTGAATAAAATGGGACCCTCGTAGCTCTGGTGTATGAAATGCGGGGGAGATATGGGTGGTGATGGTGGTTCGGATGGGGGGGAAGAGTGGTGGTGGAGATAGATTGATCACCTCTTGGGGGGGTATCGTTCCATGGATTTTGGGTTTCAAAATATTAATTTTTTGGGTAGCTTTTGTTTTGGGGCTCTGGTTTGAATTTTGAGAGTTAGGGTCAATTTTGCTGGGTTTAGAGGAGTTTTTTGGGGAGAGAGAGGGGTGTGAAGATAGGGTGGTTATGTCAGGGGGAAGGGTGCCACTTTTCGTGGTTGGGTTGGAAGCCATGGGGTTAGACGGGGTTTCCCTAGGTGATGGGATTTCTTGGCTTGCTTCTTGGAGGGGATTAAAAAAATTTGCCACTGACAGAGGATTATGTCTGTCTCCACTTTCTTTTTCATTGACATTGGGTATGCCTTTTTGAGCTTTTGCCTCCCCAATCTTCTGCTGGTACATGTGGGTCCCAGAGATAACACTTCCTTCCACTTTTTTCTTTTTCTTTTCCACATACTGCCACTTTTCCCTTTTTGGGGAAACACTTTTGGCTTCCATCTGTAAATCTCCCGCTACCTCCATTTTCACCATCTTTTTATGACAAACAGCTTGGTGGTGGCCGAAATTAAAACACGAGTTACAGAAGCCTTGTCCTCCGGCATAAATAATTTCCTGACGAGTCTTTCCTAGCCATACCCCCTCCGGTAATGGCTTCGAATTGTTAACCCATAAACAAATCGATGCGTACCTTCGCTTATCTCCTTCAATGGAGTTTGTATCAATTTTGAGGACTTTTCCCAATGAACTTCCTATCTTGAACAACATATCTCTCTGTAAGAATTCAATTGGAATTTCCGGAAGGTGAGCCCAAATCTTTTTTTGTGTTATAATCACGTACGAAGGTTTGAACCCCGGCTCCCATACATGGTTGTAGCCATATGTTGCTTCCGGCCACAAACCATGGGCCATCTGCCAAAATTCGATTTTTAGCTTCTAAGGATGGACAAGTGACTGTGTAGAAGCCTTTCTCAAGAGCCATTAGATCTAAGTTCCCTCTGCCATTTCCATGCCTTTTCTAGTTCTTTTTTAAGGAACTCCTTTGACAGTGACTTACCAATGGATTTACATATTATGGCAGACCTCCATGGTTTACTAAGGTTTAGATATTCTTCTTCCGAGATTGGAAAAAAGATATCTTTCTCTTTCATGTGCTCCGGTGGGGTCAGGGCATATATCTCACACGATGATGCAGCGTCATAGCTCTCTGAAATACATAACCCGATCGTGGACCGAGGCTCTGAATCGCACCCTTATATGAAGTGGTTGACGTGTTACCTGGTGGCGAAAATGCTGGTGAAGAAGTAGCCGTTGCTGGGGCAGAAAGCGTGAGTACCGTTGAAGTCGGTTCGGACTGCGGACTGGTACGTTTGACTGGAGGTTCGGTACTTACTGTCGTGAGGGCGGTGGGGTGGGGTGTTTATTTGTTGGGTTGGGAGAGAGGGGGAGGAGGGGTGGGGGGTTTCTCCATTCTCTCTCTATAAACATGGGGTTTATAATATTGTAGCTTTAGACTTTTGTCTTTCTAATACTAGTAATATTTTATACGCTTTATTTGGCTTTTCCATCAAGGAAAAAAACGTATCCAAAAGAAAATTTGTGTTTTTTGTAAGATGTACCTTTAGGCCTTGGTCATTCACATTTTCAATTGAGTAACATCTTTAAGAATATTCTAGAGCTCTAAAGCCCAATTGGGCCGTTGAATGGATAAACGCTAGGCCCAAGCTACCTTCCCCTCCGAGACTCCGAGTATATATACCTCTCTCTCTCCAACAACAAAATTAGCTGAAATCGCCGACGTAGCTTTCCTCTCCTTCACAAATCACAACCTTTTCATTTCTTCAACAAATCATCATGGCTCGCCGTAGTTCTGGTACTCTCTCTCTCTCTCCTCTTTTTTTTTTTTCTGATTTACTTCATCTTCTGTTTCCCTATGTTTTAGGGTTTACTCCTAATTACTTAATTCGTCGCTTCTTACGTCTTTTATTTCTCCCCCATTAATAGTCAATTTGACGCAATTAGGGTTTTGTTTTGTTGATATTGTTGTAATCTAGATTGATCAGTCTTAACTTTTATACAAAGAGAAATGAAATTTGATATCAGAAAACCCTAATGTTTCAATTAAAATCGTAAAATTATTTTCTCCGTTGTGAAAGTAGATTAGATCTCTGTTTGTCACAATTAATTGGAACGTGAACCCAATTTAATCGCTTGGATCTTCATTGATTATGCCATGTTTGTGAACGACTACTGAATAAAGTTTGTAAAATTTCTCGGAGTTTTACTGGTTGTTTGAGATGTTTGTATCATATATGATATATGTCTTCATATTTTTTAGTTTTATATAATTGAGTCTTAAATTGGGTTATTTTCTTTGTATTAGTTTATGTATCAATTGTAATGCATTTCCTTCTTTGTACTTGTGCTAAGATGTTTCCTTATCCTAGTATAGTTTATTACTACCTTCTAATGTCTGTGAGTCCTGATGATTCAGGAAGATCTGCTCGCCCTGCTCCTCGTCCAGCTGCTCGTAACCCTCCTCAGCCAGGTACTCTTTTGTAATGTTTTACTAAGTTTCGCCATTTATTCAAAGAGACAAATCTTTTACTGAATTAATTTTTTATATATGTGGACACCTTCATCACTCGTATATATGTGTTGCTCACATGTTTTTAACTGTATTACAGCTCAGCGTGCTCCTCCACCTGCCCCAGTTCAAGCTTCCAGTGGCGGATCTATGCTTGGGGGTCTAGGTGCCACAATAGCTCAAGGTATGCATGTTATTTTGAAGATGGCTGTACGAAAGAATTTATGATTGATCGCCTTCGTATATTTTACTTATCTTCTTGTAATTGTTTCTGTAGGTGTGGCTTTTGGAACTGGAAGTGCTGTAGCACACAGGGCTGTGGATGCTGTTATGGGTCCCCGCACAATCCAACATGAAACTGTAGGTACTGAGGCTGCTAGTACTCAACCAGCACCTGCTACCAGCAGCGCTGGTGATGCTTGTAACCTCCACTCAAGGGCCTTCCAAGATGTATGTGTTTTCTTCCTTATACTACAAGATTTCATATTCATTCTAGTTGTGTATTCTTGTGTTTGCATGCAAGATTACAATCATTTAAAAGAACTGTCACTTGCTGAATTTTTGAGAATAAAAGCTTCAGGCGTCCTTGCCTTGTGGTGGTCTAATTGTACTATTGATTTAGTAGCTTGTTTATAATTTAGCCTTTTTTCCTCAATGAACCATGACTACTACTCCCCCCACTGCCTCAATGATTTACTTATTTACTACAATCGAAGAAACCAAGCAAGTTTGAGGAAGAGTGTAGAAGCAGGCCTCAACAAAAAGGAAAAACTATATACTTCCTCTGTTCCAAAATAAGTGAAACACTTGTCTCAAAAAGCTCTCACATAAATGAGAGAAGTGTTTCACTTATTTTGGAACGGAGGAAGTATCAAATTAGGGAAAGTAGGAAGAACTTTGCCAAATAGATGAAAACAGATAATAGGAAGAGCTTGGAGGAATGGAGGGGAATTACACTGTTGGGAAGCATAAAGTTAATTTTTCATGGAAGTATCTACATTGTTGTGATATTGCCCTATCTATGCAATATGCATAATGTGCCACCTAGCAGCAGACCAATACTTGGAAAGAGAAAAGGAAAACCAATTCATGAGTCCCCCCTCCTTCCGAGTTCGTATCCTTTCCTGAATGTTTTACTCTCTTTTAGTAGTCCTCTTGAGAGGATTGCTGATGCCTTTACGATCTAATTCTAGAGATCACCTACGTTAAGCTTCTTGAATGTTCTCATCATTTGGTCTTTTCTTAATGCAGTGCGTGAACAACTATGGAAGTGACATCAGCAAATGCCAGTTCTACCTCGATATGTTGAATGAATGCCGAAGGAACTCTGGATCTGTTATGGGTGCCTGAAGTTGCTGTTAGGTTGTTTTGATGAAGAATTTTTTTAAGACTTTATTGGAATTCAACATATAATCTGGTGGTCTTTATTCTTATATTGATGGGCTGCTGCCTATTTCAATCCTCTACTTGTTTAAAAAGCGGTTTGCTATGGTTATTGAATGTGTAGTCTGAGCTTGGTGAATGTTTCGGACTTTACCTAACTTGTGGTTGAATAAAAATTTATTTTCATCTTTTGGTTGTTTTTTGCACGACTTGCTAAATTAGGTTATGGTTATTGTGACGACAATGTTGTGGAGCATGAATTTATTTCATTTCAACTTAATGTAGTTCGAGTAACTTGAATATTTGTATGGTTATTGTCTATGGTAAGAATGATTTTGGGTTTCCTTTTGTCTACTGGCAATGTCCCATGCTTCACTTGTGCTCGACCTAACAGAAGATTCCACAATTACATGACATGCATGCTTCACCTACATTGTATGGTTGAGATCAAGATCAAATAAGTTGGGATTTTGGTATTGTACTGTTGAGTGTTGAGAATCTCCTAACAAGGGCACGACTGCTAGAGGCTAGAGCATCCTTCTTCAGGAGTCATGACCGTACTTCATCTAAATTGTGTCAAGTTCATCAATCTAAAGTGTGTTGGACATCCTCCATTCTGAATTAGCGCAACACTCTGCTTAGAAAGTCGAAAATAACAGCAACTTTTCCCGATTTGTTTAGTGCGTTATTTTTATCTTGTTCTTATGCATGAGTTTTATTATTTTTCATTCAGAAGTATACTTTTATGAATGGACAAGTTCAATGTGGTGCTTACTGCTCATGTTGCACTTATTAATGAGCTAAAGAAACATAACAATTAATCTATCTATCGATTTCAATATTTCTATTTTTTAAAAGATTTTTTCTGTTTATATCATTGTAAGATTTCCTTGTCAATATAATAATGGTTGTTAGGCATACTAGAATTATGTAGGCGATAGAAATCTTCATGATTTTCTGATATTGATAGTTGTTTGGTTGACAGGAAGTAGGGAAAACGTAGGTAATGAGAATTTGAGAATTCTTGGAAAATTAAATTCCCCACAAAACGTGAAAATTTATTCACCCCCTTGATCATTCAAATTCTATATCAATTTATAGGAATTACAAATTTTTCGATGTCAACCAAACATGTTAACTCTATTTTCTAGCAATTATATAAGAGAAATAACTTATTAGGAAATATAACTTCCCATGTATAACAAATAACAAGTAGCATTGTAATATATTCTCTGTGTCCTTCAATTGATTTCTTATCTCTCCAACGTACATTTTGTATTTTCAATATCTTTAATTACATTGTAAAAATCATAAAATTTTGGTTTTCCTGATGTACATGATGAGACAAATCAAAGAAGACCTTACATAACTATGTTTTTCTTATATATGATATAATTTTTTTGAGGATTTCCATTATCCATAAAGAGTGCTCAAATTTGAAAGGGAAAATCTATTAAGGGACAGGGAGTACATTTTTTTCACCTAATACATAATTTTTAGAAATTAAGAATAAATGTGCATTTAGAATTCAAGAATCTAATAACTAGCACTATAATATATGCTTTTCACCTAATTGTTCAATAATTAAGATTGAATGTACATTTTAATAAATATGATGCTTGTTTTTGTCCTCCCTACTTTATGGACTCTTAATATCTAATAATAAGATCCAAATTTAATGTTCATTCTAAGTTCTAAAAATATCCATTTATGTTAGAAAAAATGGATACAAAATTAGATGAAATATAAATTTGTATTTTGTAACAATATAATCATTTAATAATGTGATATATGTTTTTTAATTATATAGTAGATAATGTTCAAAAATTAAGATTAAAGGTATATTTTAATGTGAATTGTTTTATTTTGTCCCACTTTATAAGTGTTTGAATTTTGATAATGAAATATAAATTTACTGCACATTTTAAGTTCTTAAAATGTTGATTTACCTAAAAAAATAATGTTTAAAATTAAAATAATGTATATATACATTTATAGTGTATAATTAGTGTTGTAATGTTCTTTTACCTAAGACACAATGTTCAAAAAATAATATCAAATGTATATTTTAATAAATTCTCTCTTTCATACCAATTTTTTCAAGTACTTAAAAGTCGCGCTCATTTCAAGTCAAAGGCTTCTGTTTCTTTTTTTTAATAAAAAAACACTATGTTTTACGTTGTGCGTATTTTTCAGATCCTACAACTGTGTGTAGTATCTAATTTACGCACTATTTGTACAAATGTATTATTTGAAAATTTGTTATCTCTTATCTCACAAGTTTATTTTTTTTAGTAATTTTCACACATCATTTATCCAAAACCAAAATATTATTTTGTGTCCCGCACAAATTGATCAAAGTCTTTTTTTTTTTGACAGGGATCAAAGTTATTTTCTTGCAGGAAAAACAATTGAATTTTTTTTTACTTTCTTTTAACTGAATAAACAAACTTAGTCCAGAGCCCAACCCTTTCTCCTTTCACCCGCGACCGCGAATCAATCAATCACCAATTCACCACCGAAACACCAAAAACTAAAATTGTTTGGCGAGCACGAAATCTGTTTCTCTCTCTTCTGACCTTGGGAACTTTTTCTAGGGTTTGGATTTTTGAATTTGAAGTCAAATTGAATCAAATTGATATCCGGAAGAATGGGGGAAGAAGACGATGAAAAGCAACAAGAAGAAGAAATGGCGGCGTCGCTAGGTCAGACACTAATACCAGTTGTAAACAAGTTGCAAGACATATGCTCAAAGTCAGGTGTTTCTGTTCCGATCGATTTGCCGCAGGTTGCTGTTGTCGGAAGCCAAAGTAGTGGGAAATCGAGCGTTATTGAAGCTCTTGTCGGTCGTGATTTTCTTCCTAGAGGTACTGGTGTTGTTACTCGAAGACCGCTTGTGTTGCAGCTCATTCGAACTAATAATAGTAATGCTAATTCTGGACTCGAGTATGGTGAGTTCTTGCATTTGCCTGGCAAGAAGTTCTATGATTTCTCTGAAATTCGTAACGAAATTCAGGTATTTTTTTTTTTTTTTTTTTTTTGTTTGAGTTATTGTGCTGATTTTAGATTCTTTGGTGAATAATTACACTTGTATGAGGGGAACGAAGTTGAGATTTTTGATTGATTTAGGTTGCGAATGCTATTTGTATTTGTTGCGGAATTATTGATGAATTGTTGTGCTCAATCAAGTTAATATGGTTCAGAAAGGTTGTTTTACTTGTATCGAAGTTGATTTTATATCGTGTTGTGGTCTCTAAATGAAATAGTCAGGGGAATAAGCTGACTGAAGTTGTCTCAATGTTTGATTGGAAGAGAATCTGGAAACATAATGCTATCCGTGGTGGAAATTATTGTCACATTGTCCCAATCTCGCATAACTAAGGGTTTGACATGAGTGTACCCGAGATTGGTGATTCTTACTCTCTTTATTTCATTAAATTTGAGTAAGGGTATTTTAGTATGTCCAGTGATACGATGACAAGGAACACCCTGAATGTAGTATATGATATGCCTTGCCAGTTGATGTACCGATGCTATCTTTTCCTCTCCGTTCATTCTTATTCTGAGGAAGTAGTTTATGTCTGTATTTGGGCTGGGATATAGAGAATTAAGAGGGGAGGGAGGTGGAGTTTGGGATGGAGGGTTCACTAGCTTGTTCGTGAGGGCAGAAACCCACCAAAAGGGTCGTCCTCACTCATCATATTGTAAAACCTCTTTATGATGTTGGAAGGATTTTTCTGGATATGCTATTGCCTGTGGCCAAGAAGGCGATTTCATTCAGGAGATCATCTCTTTGCTGTCATTGATCATTCTTCTTCTACATGTGAGCTTTGTGTGTGCAATCACTTGCTAGTGAAAGAGTGTAGTATTTGTTCCCATTGTAGCTAAGCTAAATGCTCGAAGATAGGGGTCATCATATACAATTTTCAGTTTTCAATTACAGTGGATTAACTCACTAATAAATCACCTATTTCTTAATTGCTGCAAACTAGTAAGGCAGTCAATTATCTTCTGCTTAAAGGTCTACTGGAAATTACTTATTTTCAATGTCTTGGCATAATCCTGAAGTGACATTTTTCGATTCTTTGTGTGAGGGGGGTAGACCTAATACCTTAACACTCTCTGGGCAGGAACCTCTAAGAGGAACTGAAATCTTGTTATTTCATGGAACTTAGAAGTAAAGATGGCACACTCCCACAACTCATATAAAACACTGAAAAAGTGAAGGGAATCACCATATAACCCCTTGTGCTGCCTGCATGTGATTTTTTGATTTTGTGATCCTGCAAACTCTAGCCATGCTCCACCTGTGTATTCAACTCTGTTCTGAAACTACTTCCTGCTCTGCCGACTAGAGTTTAAGTCCCAAATCAAGATACTCTCAAGGTTCCTTCAACAAGTTCCTGACTATGGACTTGGAAGTCCCAAAACCGCTTTCCGATAGTAGCTAAGTAAGTTAGAAGTGTGTGTAACTGGAGTTTTGGGACAATGGGTACAAATATAAGTGCAATGGAATTATTAGATACAACTTGATCTAAAACATGCTATTTTAAATCTACTTGACTCAGTAAGGTGTACGGGTGTACCTCAGAATCAAGCCTCACTCAGGAGGATTGCAATCCTCTTGCAAGAGAAGCTTGACTTATAGGCTGGAACATGGAGATTGTCCATTGCTTTGAAAATCATCAAAACAAGTGAAGCAGAAGCTAACTACAAATGGAGCTTATTACAATATGCACATAAGCCTGACAAAGTTGGAATACACTGAGAGAAAACCTTTGTGGACAGAAAGTATGCAAGTATTGTAGTGGTTCCACCACCTTGTTGTATTATTTGTCTTTTTGAGGGATGAAAAATAATCAGGACAAAGGCTCTTTTTTCTGGCTTAACCTTTCCCGTATGAGTTAAAATTTCTAAGTACAAGATAGACATTAAAAATTGTTTATTCATGCACAACTGTTTGTTCATACACGAAAAATTTCGAAGGAGCAAGCTAGCAATGATACTAGAATAGCTACTATACAACTGATGGAATAACCGCTGAAACAGAATTGGAATAGTTCAATGAGTTAACTTTGCTTGACATAGTCATCTATTAAATAGGCCGAAAAAAACTCTTGCCATATCACAGTTATATTTTAAATCGCTGATAGTCAATATGGCCAATAATATTGTCGGAAATGGCCCGTTCGTGTCGTAACTTTGCGTGTGAGATTTTCTTTCTATTTTGGTCTTTTTTTCTATAAGAGTCCGATAAATTTCATTCCTTAGAAGCTGAAATTCTGAGGAAGTTGTACTTCCCCCAATTTGCCCTTTTTTTGTTAACCAAACTGCGCACCCATTTTCCAAGTCCTAAAAACTTCTACTTCCTATTTTCCTCATGTCAACCAAACAACCACTATGAGTCACCATCCCTCTTCTGATGTCCAGTTCCTAATATCTGCATTTTTTACATTAATAAAGCCAGCATTCATTATGTATAAAACCAATCGACTACATCTTCTAATTTGTCAACTCTGGTAAGAAACACAAATACTAGCCAAGTGCTGACAAAGTGATTACTCCAGAGAAATTTTTAATATGAGGCTGGAGTATACTTATTGCCATGTGATTTTCCCGTCATCATTTTGCAATTGTCATCATCGCTATGGAGCAAATTTGGAGTTTTCTAATTTTCTCTAGTTAATTATACTCAATTTGTTGAGTTCCCACTGTTCTTAGGGAAGATATGACCACGAAAAGTCTTCGGCATGCTGATCTGTTCCCTGATAACTTTCTGCTGGATTACCAGTACTTCTTGTCCAATATTTGATAAACTTGATAATAAAGAATGCAACTTATACTTTCCATGTCAATTTCTTCCTATGGATGGATAGTTGGATATTCCTCGTTGATTTTGGACTAATTGCTGTGATTTCCTCTTTTTCGTTCGTCACTTCAAGGCTGAAACTGAAAGGGAAGCAGGAGCCAATAGAGGCATCTCAGAGACGACAATTCGCTTGAAAATCTACTCACCCAATGTTCTTGACATCACTTTGATAGATCTGCCTGGAATAACAAGAGTTCCAGTTGGTGACCAGCCCTCTGACATTGAGGCACGAATTCGAACAATGATAATGAAATACATACGTCACCCTAGCTGTCTGATATTAGCTGTGACCCCAGCAAACTCTGATTTAGCCAATTCGGATGCTCTTCAGATAGCAGGGAATGCTGACCCTGGTGGTAAAGTTGCTTCGTTAATGTATATTCTATTTTTTTTTTCATGGGCATTTAATATTGTTGAAGGAGTTATTGGTCTTATAAAACATGCATTGTGAACCATCATTATGTTTCTTTTTTGGGCTTTTATTCTTTTAATCAATTGAACATGAGGGAATTTAGCAATTCAGGAGTAGTGTGTCCTCATCCCTTTTTTCTTATTGTCTTACATGTGTCTTGACCTTTCATTTTTCTCATTTCCAGGGAAGAGGACTATCGGTGTAATTACCAAGGTCTGACCGACGTCGATACAACATTCTTGTAAGTATCGCTTTTTATTATGAGTGGAAGTATCTAATATCTCCTGCACTTGGATTTCAGTTGGATATCATGGATAGGGGTACTGATGCTCGTAATTTATTACTTGGGAAAGTTATTCCTCTTCAGCTTGGTTATGTGGGAGTGGTCAACCGCAGCCAAGAGGTAATGCTTAAGTGATCTAAAAATTTATTGGACCTTGCATTTTACATTGATATGGAGAGCTGTGGGTTCTTCGGTATCTTCTAGAACTTGTAGGCCTCCTTGATATGATGAGCTGTGGGTTTTTTGGTGTCTCTAAGAAGTTGTAGCTCTCATTCTTGGTTTCTTGAGCAGGACATTATGCGCAATCGCAGTATAAAGGACGCCCTAGCAGCTGAAGAGAGATTTTTCCGCTCCCATCCTGTATGACTAGTGTTTTGGAATTTATATCATTCAATTGGTCTGAAATTTATTGAATTTACATTTCATCTACTCCTCCCCCATATTTTTATGGCTGTCTGGATCTCATGCTGATGTTTATCGTTTGTTGCAGGTATATATTAATCTAACAGATCGTTGTGGTATTCCACAATTGGCAAAGAAGTTGAACCAGGTGCTAACCTTGATCTTGTCCTTACCTTTTACTTTGTATGAACTTGGCTGACTGTGCTCTTATGTATAGATTTTGGTCCAACATATCAGAGAATGTCTTCCAACATTAAAGTCACAGATAAGTGCACAGTTGGTCTCTGTGACAAAGGAATATGCAAGCTATGGAGATATTCCCGATTCAAGAGTAAGTTCTGATCTTTGAAGTTCCCTTTGTCTTTTGGTAGTACTAGCGAAAAAACCCGTTAAAAGGACACCAAGGTGGTACCAACCCTATAAGAGAGTCATAACAATATTATGAAGCCCTTAAACATGAGAAAACATCGGACCACAGTGTGCCTGTGATGAACACAAAGGATACACATAAGCTAAAGTATCAATCTTATCTTATCTACAAAATCCTAAAAGCCCAAGGATGCTTGTAATAAAGCACATGCCTCCAACTATGAAAGCCTAATGAGAGGCAATTTGTTTTTCTGAATGACAAAGTGAAGCCTGCTAAAATGCATCAATTTTCTTCCTTCTGTAAAGATCACCAAATTGCAAGCACATCGGACTTTCTCTTTTCAACAAATCGTTTAGCCTTCAACCTTTTCTCTGACACATTTTAAGCATAATCTGCTCGAACAACAAAAGCCGATCACTAATTTTATTTGCTTGTTTTTACAAACACTACCTATTAGTGAAACTCAGATTCCTCCTTTTGAGAAAAGCTTCTGTAGAATCTCCTCCTTCGCCAATGGCCAACTAAGAAACATGCATGGCTCTTTGAGCATGTCCCAGAAATTCCGAATTGCAAAAACAATTACCTCCATTATTAAACCAACAGATAGTTACATCACCTTCAAATTAAACATCAAATCTTGAGACCTAAGAAATTGATGAAATATTGCTCTTCTCAAATATTTGCAAATCCGGAAAAAGAAAATTTTCATTTTCAAGAAAATTAATTTTGTTATATAATAGCTTGTTCTTTCCAATTAATTTGCCTCTTCTTTGTTTCTTTTATTTATTTATTTATTTTTGAAAATCTTAGATCGTTGGGGATTGGATAATCCACCTTGTTTCTTGTATAATTGTTCTCATCGCCATAGCCATCATTCAGCACAACTGCTGTGATAGTTACAATATAGATTTCAACAAATTTTTAAATGCTTTTCTTGGATGTGCTGTAACTCCTGTATTTTCTGCTCACGATTGTATTCTATGTGCCGCAGGCTGGCCAGGGAACGCTCTTACTAAACATTTTATCCAAATACTCTGAAGGTGACTAGCAAATTTTTGAATTTTAGGAATCATAACTAGCTTTGATTTGGATTCTTGGTTATATTGTTCATGGGCATCATGGCTATCTTCGTGTATTCTCAAGATTATTTAGTGAGTTCTTCTGTGTCATTGGAATATGTTTGGCACCCTTCAGAGATTTATACTTGCGTTTGTTTATGATAGCATTTTCTTCATTGCTCAATGGGAAAAGTGAAGAAATATCAACCTCTGAGCTGTCAGGTGGTGCACGAATTCATTACATTTTCCAGTCCATTTTTGTGAAGAGTTTGGAGGTATGAACTCTTTCCATTTGTGTGTTCTTTGTAAATTTTTTGGACATGGAAAATGCATGATCCAAGTTTTACTGAAATTGGTTATGTTTTTCTGCATTGATATTTCCACATCAGATCACTCTTTTCCCTGGTAATCTCTAATGTTACTGAATGACATTATAGGAGGTGGATCCATGTGAAGGATTGTCAGATGAAGATATCCGAACTGCGATTCAGAATGCAAAGGGTCCAAGATCTGCTGTATTTGCTCCAGAGGTTAGTATCCTGCTTTCATGTCCAATAAATGGTATACTACCTGTGATTATAATCTCCATCCTCCTATGCTTTGGGTTTGTTTTCAAAGATGTATTTTATGTTTTCTGAACGTACAATTGGATCCTTAAATCTATTCAATTTTGAAAGGAGTTAAACATTTCATCTCTCCTCTCCCATTCCAACTCCATACATTAAGGTTTGTAATGACAAGCAGAAGCCAAGAATGTGGAAGTAATCTGAGATGTATATGCTTGGTTTTATTTAGTTATTTATATATGAATTTTAGAAATATTGCATCCAAAACCCTGATTCAGACATGCTTCTTATGGATTCCTATACATCTATCGTGCTTTTGATTGCTTAGTATTATACATTTACAGGTTCCTTTTGAAGTTCTCGTCCGAAGACAAATAAGTCGCTTATCAGACCCTAGCCTCCAGTGTTCACAGTTCATATATAATGAATTAGTAAAGGTACACAGCTCCTTTCTGCTGTCTTCGAGCCAAAATTGTACTTCCTCTGCTCTTTTTTAGTTGCAACACTTTCCTTCTTCAGAAGATTTTAAATAGTTGCAACATAACTTTTTTTTTAAATCACATGGTTCCTTACATCAGAATATGTCTGCTTTCCCTCCATGTTGCAACTGAAAAACAACGGAAGAAGTATCTATTTGTTTTCTGCTTGTCTTAACTCTAGGAAGCTTTGTTCTGGTGGAAATTTTTTAGATAAGCCACTCTTCTATGGTTGATGAGCTGCAACGTTACCCTGTCCTCAGAAAGCGGGTCGATGAAGTTGTAGGCAGATTCTTGCGGGATAACCTCAATCCTGCACAGAGCATTATAAAACACCTCATCGAAATGGAGGTATGTTAATAGAAGGGGATATTCGTTAATTTTGGTTGCATCATACTTCTGAAACAATTGGGACATTCAAAAGTTGAAGTTTAGAAGGAAGTTTCTATCGTTTTCCGTCATATATCCAATGATACTCTTTTCTTAAATTAAATCACCAATGCTTGCCCTCATCTTTAGAAAGACATAGCTTAAGCAATCAAAATTTTCAAATTAGTCTGTGAAGTCAGGTAAGATTGGATCCAAGTCATTTGCAGATTGGATAACTTTAGCTTTAGGTTGGCAAATGCTTGATTTAATCCAAATATTGAGTTTAGATTGGAGTGAGTCGACCAATGGGTGAAAACTGAAGAACTCCAATTTTGCTCCTATTACAAGTGTACCATACTAACATTTCCTCTTTCAAGTTTGTTAGATAAACGATTTTTTTGCTAGTAATTTAGGAAATGACTCACTTTAATATGTAGTCCTGTTTACAAACTTTATGCTACTAGGAAGGTGGAACAGCTTCTGATTGGGTCAATTATGTGACGCTTTTAAAAGCACTCAATCTCAGAACAGTTTCTTGCAACTTCTATTGAGTTTGGAGGAAGCTATCTATTTTTTTATTTAGTTTCAATTGTCAGAGATTCTTGTATAGAGAATATAAAAGGTAGCTGAGCACTTTCATAATATAAAATTAATAGAGATAATTGGTACCACCAACATTCTCTGGAATTTCTCATTTGTGATTAATTTGGCCTCATTAAAGTAGAAATTGCTTGTTTTTGCCTTTGTCCAAATATAATGTTAATCTTTTGAAGATGAAAACAACACGTGATAATCAATTTGATTGGTTAATTAATTTCTGTTAAAAATAAGTGCACAGAAGCTTATTTGTGCACAGAAGCTTATATTGTTTGTAAGTGGGATTCAAAGAATGTCATCTGCTTCCTGCATTAAATTGTGGACGGATTTGAATAATTTTGATTGACACTTATATTTCAGCTGAGGAGTTCTTTCTCTTGAGGTGTATGAAAGATGTTTTCTTTACAGAGCATAATGGGCCAGTGAAGCTTACTCTCTTCTCACTAGGACCTAGGGTTGTATGATGCCACACTTCTAAAATTTGAAGTATAACTGATTGGTGTACAGGCGCTGTCTGTGCTTTCCTTGTCTCCATTTTTCTCCTTGCTCTTTTGTGAAATAAGTACTGTAGTTTAATCTACCCTTGAGATATTGGATCCCTTGTTGAACCTGTTCCTTCAGACCTTTGGAAAACTTTTTGCCTTTTGAGGCTGGAAATGACTCACATTCAAATATGTTTGTGTTTTGCAGATGGATTACATAAATACTTCTCACCCAAATTTTATTGGTGGAAGCAGAGCTCTAGAAATGGCACAACAACAAATTAGGTCGTTGGTAATTGTACCAGTATCTAGACAAAGGGTATGTATTTCCGACCTACTTCCTCTATCCCATATTAATCGATACACTTCCCACATTCGTCCATCCCACATTAATTGATACTCCCTCTATATTTTTTTTATCTTTTTCACTTGGAATCTTGACACTATTCACAATTAGAGGGAATCTTCTATATTCTTCTCAATGTATAAAAAAAAATATAGTCATGTGGGGTCTTGTTTGATTCGCCTCAATGAGTACTTTATTAATATTCAATCGTTATAATTTTTACTAATATGTAGCAAAAGATGTCTAAGGTCAAAAATATGCATTGCTAAACGTGCACAGTAAAAGTAGGAAAGATAAAAAAATATAGAGGGTGTACACTTCTAGAAATGGCGAAGTCTCAACAATATATCTTTTCATGGTCAAACTTGACAAACTTTGACGGTATGTTTATTCAAATGTAATTGAAATTAATCATCAAGTGAGATCGTATTAGATTCGTTTCAATGTATTTCAAAAAAAAAAAGTTAATTTATACTTATACGTAACTCTGATATTAATGGTCAAAATTTGCATTGGAATCCTTGAAAAATATGTTGCAATTGAAAAAGAACGGACGAAATATTATTCTCTCTTTATGACAGGCCCAAACAATAATGAAGAAACACAATCCTACACTCATCCTCTAAAAGGTTGAGGCCTCGCAACCCACTAACTACAATAAAAAGAAAATTACCCCACTACCCACTAGCAACAATATAATAAGAACTAAGAAGTCAAATAAAACTCCTGAAACTTTGCGCCGGTCAAAGGGTGTCTATTAATGGGACAAAGGGAGTACATTTATATATGGTAGCCATTTGCTCCTGGAAATATTGCTGTTTGGTGTTTAGCATTGTGATTCTTAGCATTCTTGATCAGGATGGTGGTGAATCTGACACAACACAAACTTCTGAAAGGAGTTCAAGATCTAGAGCAATCGTCAGGTCACCAGCAAATGGATTTATCAAGTCCCCAGCTAATGGAATGATCTCAGATCAGGTGTAGTAACGTTTTCCTGGTTACATCAAGTTTCTTTTGGATGTATGGGACAAGCTGATCAGTGGTTTTAATAGTTCATGGAGTACACTTTAAACCTTTTTTTTATCTGTTTGATTGAGCAGGGAGCTCGATCAAATGTGGAAGAAGAAAGAAATCGACCTACTGGTAATCTTTCCCATTTTGTAGTACAGTATGGTTGCAATGTTTTCTTTCTTCCAGTGACGTTTTTAGCCAGCCTTTATTTAAGAACATTGCTGGATCATTTCTGTGTTAGTGTTACTTGAGATGAAATAAGGTCTCATTACTCATATCTAAGTTTGAGTTCGTTATTTTTGATATGCTTGTAACATACTATTAGTGAGATTTTTCCAAAATGTGCGAGGGAGGTGATGTATCTGGTTTCTTTTATAAGTAAAACGTGCAATCATTATTACATATTGCTTTGATGAATCCTTGATGATAGTGGAAATGTTATATAGATGCAGTGGTGCTAGCTTGATGTGGTTAGTTAGCAAAGTTGACAGGATTTCTTAAACTGACACTGGTTAAATATGCTATGCTGGAGAGAACATTACACTTTCATACAACCAATTCTGCATACCTCTTTAATGTTGATGGTTAGCATATTTCAGATTCTTGGGCATTTAACAAGTACTGCATACTGAGAGTTTCTCACCAACATCAGCGAGAAGGCTTGGGCTAATGGTAGCAAGACAGCAAGGAAAATGGGTAGTAAGAGGCTGGCTCTTCAGTAGTATAGATGGACTTAAACGCTAATTTTTCTTCGACTTTTTCTTGGTTGTGGGGGGGGGTGATGGCCTGATGGGGTCAGTGGCGATGTAACTAACTAATTACTACTGAAATACCCAGGGTCATACTAAGCCACATTGTTCTACCTGGTACAGGGACCATGTGAGATATTGAGTGTAAGAGGCGTACTCCATCAGAGAGATGGATTGACTTTGCAGTTGCAATTGAGTACAATGCCACATTGTTTTTCATGCAACCATATTCTTGATGTTGCTCTCTATTTTGATGGACCTGTGGGCTTATTTCCTCTCAGGTTAGATCATAAATGCAGTTAGAGACACTAAAAATGTTTTCTAGCATTCCGAGGAGACTAGTTTATTGTCCAATCTGAAGCTTGGCTTGAGTTGTATTATAGATTCAAATTCTTTCATTTTAGGGGTTAATTGTTGTGTGATAGAAAGTGAAAAGGGGAAAGAAAATAGTATTTGATTCTGAATTGCGTGCTATTTGACTGGTTGGGTCTATAGCACCTGATGTTATGTTGAGTTAGCCGTTACCTGTAAAGGATTTTTGGCTTGTTGATGTCAAACCTGTGGCTTCAGCTTAAGAGATCCCATATACCAATGTTCAATTTTCTGTTGAAATTCAGCTAGCTCCATCTGGGGTATTTCATCCATCTTCAATGGGACCGAGGACCATTCTTCCGCTCGTGAGGTTTCTAAAAGCAATGCACACAGGGAACCAGCGTATAGCATTGATCACACCTCTTCTATCATTCATCTGCGAGAGGTGCATTTTCATGACCACTGTATCGTTTACATTAATTGTGCAAAATCTTGTCTTATATTATTGTTTGACTTCATGTCAGCCTCCTGCAATTTTGAGATCTTCAGAGACCTTTTCAGAGCAGGAAATTACTGAGATAGCTGCTACTAAATTGCTATTATCATCTTACTTTGACATTGTGAGGAAAATCATTGAGGATTCAGTGCCCAAGGCTATCATGCATTTTTTGGTTAGTTCTGAAGAGTAATACCTTCGATCATGCAAGTAGTAATTATCAAATGTGAAAGGAAGTTGTTGGTACTCCTTATATGATTGGTAACTTATATTCTTTGCATTCCCTGTGTGTATCGCATATCAGGTCAACCATACAAAACGTCAGTTGCACAATGTTCTAATTCAAAAACTATACAGGTATCTTATGCATTATTTCTGGAACACCAATATGGACCTCTTTTGCATATCTTCTCAGACCATCTATGGGCATTCTCATATTAGCTTGCCAAAGTTATGTTACACTTTTTTCGTTGTCACAGAGAAAAGCTGTTTGAAGAGATGCTTCAGGAACCTGGAGAAGTGGCGGTTAAAAGAGAACACGCTCGAGAGACTCTCAAAGTTCTTCAACAGGCTTTTCAGGTGAGTATCCTCTTCTTGCTTTTGTTTCCATGCATGTACTTTTACTAAATAATACTGGCATAATTAGCCACCTTATTGCTGTTTGAGGATATTATTACAGTCTACAAGTATTTATTTCCAATGACTTGTTGGTTATGGAGGTGCATAGCTCAAGCCCCTTTAGATTTGCCAATTTCATTTACAAAGTCGCTCTCTTTGCTATTATCCTAAACAAAACTGCCCTTTATCACTATGAATGTTTGCTCGGGGGCAAAACAATTTTTTCCAGGAAAGTAGTTTTCTCACTTTCCTTTGTTTGGTTTTTAAATGGTAAAAAACACTTTTTCAATAATGCAAAATAGTTCTTCCAATGGTGGAAAAAAATTATTAGAAGGAATGCATGTTTTCATCCCTATTCCTTACCTTCCTCGCATCCATCCTCTCCTTTCCATTTCTATTCCTCTTAACTTTTTATATGAGGAACCATATTAAAAGGATAACTAATCTACAATGATATATTCCTTTTGAAGATGTTTATTTTGGAAAATCATTTTCTATTGAACTTGCAATCTGTCCAAGCAAACGAAGCCCAGATTATTGGCTAATTGTACACTAAAAAGGTTCCTTAATTACTCAAAGTAATACTTTGGACTGTAAACTTTGTACAATTTGTTCTCTATGACGTTTGTTACTTGCTTCATTTGTAGACATTGGACGAATTGCCTCTTGAAGCTGAGACGATAGAAAGAGGATACGGCTTGGGTACTGACTCAATTGGGTTACCAAGGACTCGCGGCCTAACCCCATCCTCCTATATAGCGAATATAAGTTGATTTTTGTTGCCATGATCCAGGACGGTTTCAACATGATTATCTGGGTCAGTTCTCAATACCCTTTACGTTCAGTGTAGTTTGAGCAAATCATACATTATAGGAACAAGAAATCACGTTTTTTCATTGCCAGAGAAGAAATCACGTTTTCATTTGAACTCTCAAAGTTGTGAATCCCAGGTTCTCTCGAGGAGCCTCGACTAAAAAGAACATGCTGCCTTTGTCGATCTTAGGTCTCGGTATATATTAATTCTTTGTTTACCATTCTTAAATGAAAGGGGAAGTAATAAGTTGTAATTTTGGTCAATGATCATTATGCTTTCTATTTCTTTGATCATTTATTCTATTTTTTGAACTTGTGAAAAATACAACTTTGGTGCGTGTTGATCTTTTGTGTGCTGCTTTTTGGGTATGTGCGGTATTATCTCATGCAGTTTCGAAGCGACTCAGGAACGTATGATTTCACATCTATAAGTAAGGCTTTGCTAGTGCACTTTATCCCCCTTTTGGTTTACGAGCTACTAGAGAGGTCAGTCAGACAAGCGTTCAGAATTTATAAAGGCTTCAGGAGTTTTAATGCGCTGCTTTAATGTTCTTAGCTCAGCTGTCTTCCGTTGATTTCCTTGGCATAATGGTTCTTTGGATATGCCCAAGTGAATATCATCAAACATCCTTTCCATTACCTAGAAGTACAAACTTTTCTGAAGTATCTTTCAAAACACTAAAAATTGCAAAATGTTCAAACTAGGATCATATAAGACATATTTCTATTTTCTTTTTCGAAGTCTTTATTACTCCTACTGCAGTTCTAAACTTATTTCCTCCCTCCCTCATCTTCTTCTTCACAACTTCAGCAAAATAATTGAAACATCGGGTGAAATTTTCTTGTCCCATAAACCTCTCCACATTATTGAAATCAAAATGTTTGCTGAAGAAAGATGAACTATAATACTCTGCAACACATTTGTTGTACAATTGGATGAACCGTGCATATGGTACGTCTAATGCTATTTTTGATTATTTTTCGTATTTGGAGTGAATTATGTTAGTCAAAAATATCCTTGATGGTACCATGTACACGGCATACTATCATGATCAAAATTGTATCTGAATAGCGTAAAAGGGACCAGTTTACAGTGGCGAATATTGTCAAACCATAAAAACTGCTGCAGAGATGAAGCGGTTCTCATCAGCTCCCATTAGGAACTAGGTAAGCGAACCGATGCCTTAGTATGCTACTGAAAAGAATTACCTTATCCTTTCTCTATGCTGTTTTAGTTGGAATATGGGGGAAGAGAAAGACACATTAATTAAGATGAAGAGACATATAGAGAAATAAATAGCTGGGCAATGTGATGATAGAGAGCATAGAATATTAATAGGGTAAAACATTTTTGATGAAAAATGATTTTTCATGTAAAACATTTTACAATGGAAAATTTGATTGCAAAGCTAATTTTACTTTGTTTGGTTCAATGTGAAAAAAGCTATGGAAAAAGAAAAATGGAAGGGGAAGGGAGAGGATGGATAAGAGGAAAGTAAAAGGTTGCTAAGGAGGAGGGAGGAAAATGTGTTTTCCCTTATTTTTGAAAGGGAAATAATTTTCACCTATTGTAAGAGCTTTTTTCCCTTGATGGAAAACTGGTTTTACACCCCTTCCCAAATCAAATAACGGAAAATGAGAGGTGATTATAGGTGAAAATTAATGTTTTACACCCCTTCACCTATTATAATCAATGTTTTGATATAGTCAGTTTTTGTATGATATGCTCGGTTCTTTTTCTTCTAATATAGTCAGTTTTTGTGTGATAAAGTTGTTTAGGTATACAATATATTATTGTGAACCTTATCCACTAAGACGTTTTGTTATTTGTAATCACTCAACTTTTAAGGATTTTTATATTGATATAAGCAAGGATCTTAAATCTTAATCTTTGTTTTTTGCGGCTCTGCCATGGCTTTTTTCTTTATCTTTGGGATAACTATTTTAATATTGTCTACTTTGTGTAACTTCTATAACTCTTTGTTTAACTATTGTTAATTTGGCCGCCAGATAGTCTACTTTATACCTTTTCAGTTTTCCCTTTACTTTAAGAGAAACTAGTAGTTCACTAGGCTTATCACTTTTTGATTGGTAATGAACCAGGCTTGGGTGGCCCTGCTGCTAGGGTCCTCCCCAAGCCCAATTGGATCCCGAATCCCCCTTTCCCAACCCTATTTTCTCAAAAGCAAACGCACTCAATGTACCACCCTTAGACAATATAAATTTACAAAGATAACTAGGGTCCCCTTACAGGTGTTACCTAATTCCCGATTCCCGCGGTTGCGAATGGAAAAGCGAATTATGGTCGGTTTTGGTTCATTTTTGACCCATTTTGGGCGGGTGGCGAATTCAAGGCGAATTAGATAGCGAATTAGGTAACACTGCGGCCCTTACTGATAGAGCACAACTTTCAAAAGGCAAGCCCGTTGTTACTGGCCGCTTGCGCGATTTTCGAAAGGCGAGCCATTTACTAACCATGAACTGATATTTCGGAGTCACCATCCACCGCAACACTAGGGGTCCTCCGTACTCGATCAACGTCCGATTTTCGAAAGGCAAGCCCCCTACCTACCGCTTGCGCGGCTTTCGAAAGGCATGCTCGTTACTGGCCATCGTCAAATGAAGTTTGCATGAAGTACAAGTTTAAGGAACCTTGTATGGAAAACATAGCAAAATACATATTATATACACTATGAAAAAGTGGTACACTGTAATGATATAAAAATAAATAAGAAAGTACTTTGTTGTGTAATAAAATAAAATAAAGATACTGTAATGTTTAAAATTAAAAATACACAGTAATGATACAAGACAAATGTTCTTTCACAAATTGACATATAAGGACATAAGGTTAAATACACCAAGGACCCTGGATCCAATATTATGGTTTCCTATCTCCTTGGGAGGCAAAGGGTTAATCTTGGAGGAAGTAAATTTCAATGTTGGGGGGTTGAGGCTTCAAATAAAAAAAGGTCAAATATGAAATATAATACTTTAGTCATGTAGGATTTTGTTAGATTCGTCTTGATATGTATTTTTTAATATGTACTTTTTATATTTTTTACAAATACAAAATTAGAGATATATGTGATCAAAGTTATTTAAAAAGAAATGGAGGAAGTACTTGAAGTGAATAAATAAATATAAATAGTGGGAGTAATTCAATCAATTTCATAAAGTTTTATTAAACGTGCTTGCCTTGAGATATATTGAATGAAAAAAAAAAGTCCTTTTGAAGTTGTCAAACACTGCCAGCCTAGCTGATTGACGTGTCAACCTATAAACAGTTTCATTCTTTCATCTGCCGTTTTTTTATGTTGGAAACTACGAAACCCCGTTTCCGTTTCGGTTTTATCAATATATTTTTCCTGGCTCCCCTTTTAAGAAACGAAACGCCTCAAGGCTTAAGCTTCGTCTTCACCATTGATATTGATTTATTTCATTGAAAGATTGTACGGACAACAGTTATTGTGATCTTTCATCTCTCTGAAGTCTGAGGTAACTTCTTTTTTCCACACAATGACAACCTCTCTTTATGTTACTTACTATGATTATGCAGTTATTATTATAGTCAAATTGCATATTTGCATGTGTTGAAGATGATTTTTTTTTTGGATGATGAATAAATTTCTTTAATTTTAATGGTTTCAAAGAAAGAAATCGATGGCAATTAATTCTGTTGTTATGTTACCTCAGTTTATCTTCCCTGTTTTTATTTTCTTGAGTTCCATGCATCCTTCTTGCTATCATTGACTTACTTGAGTTGTAAATCTATGTAACATATATAGAAACTTCTGGGACGGGGAGACCTCATATCCCGCTCCCGGCCATTTTTGGGCTTCATTAGCATGGAAACGGCTTGGGTTTTGGCCTTTGGGAATCGAAACGTTTCAGAATTCGGGAAACTTCATGTCCCAGAGGTTTCAAGGCTACCTTGTATGTAATCATTTGGCATTCATATTTAACTGACAAAATTGGCCTCAACACTCTCAACCATAGCGGAGTTGCCAACACCACCAACTACGACTTATATAGCGAAACCACCAAATACGAACCTAGGTGCCATCCGTACCATAAATAAGGCAGGAGACCACAATTCTCACCGGCGATGGGAGAATCTTAATATTATATTATTTTTTTCCATTTTCCCCCAGGTCTCCGGCCTCATTTATTTTATTATATGAGTTATTTTTGAGGTGAGAATCCTGGTCGCCGTCCTCATTTATGGTGACGAGTGCCCAGGGTTTGTCTTTGGTGGTGTTTTGGCTATAAGTTATCTTGTCGTAGTTGGTGGTATTGAGTGCGCACTGCGCTATAGTTGAGTCTTGAGGCAATTTTGTCTATTTTTATTTGATTTTTTTTTATATTGTAAATAATTTGTTTTATGGCAAAATTTATATAGCGTAACTAATTACTGTATGTAGTATGTTAAAAGAGTATTCTTATTGATTATTTATATATTGACAGTAATCAGTAACTGAAGAATGCCTGTGGAATGTGATAAATGGGGATGGAAACATGTGAGTGTGTTTGGAGGTTTTGATAAAGGGAGTGGTACGAAGAGGTGGAAATGCAACCATTGTAATCAACGTTACAATGGGTCTTATTCGCGTGTTAGAGCCCATCTTCTTGGGTTTAATGGCTTGGGTGTCAAACCTTGTCCTGCAATTGATAACTCTCTGAGAGAAACATTTAGAATATTGGAGAAAAATCGCGTACCTAAGAAGCTTATTATTAAGAAGAGGAAAATAACTTATCCTAGTGAAAACACTACGAGTAAGGGTTCTCTTGGAATTAACAATCAAGCTGAATATGTGGATGATATTGTCTCGAGGTTTTTTTATGTGGACGGGTTGAGTCTCAATGTTATGAATTCAGTCTACTTTAGGGAAATGGTAAAAATGGTAGGTACTTTTGGTCCGAGTTATGAGCTCCCTTCAATAGAGCAACTATCTGGTTCTTTACTAAGAAAAGAAAAAGTGAGACTAGAGAAAGCTTTGGCACTAGCTAGAGAATCCTGGCCTCACACAGGGTGCACTATAATCTGTGTGAACCGTTTAGATGGCTCACTTGGATGCTTTTGTGTTAACTTTTTTGTTGCAAGTCCAAGAGGTGTCATATTTCTTAAAGAGGTGGACATCATTGAGGGAGATGGACCGGATAATGTTTTCATTAATGAGCTCACCAAAGTGATTACTGAAGTGGGTCCCTCAAATGTTTTTCAGGTTATAACCCGTCTAGGTGAGCAAATTAGTGATGTTTTCGAATCAGTGATATTGTCCAAGTTTCCTAATATCTTTTGGTCTCACTGCACTTCACATTCTGTTCTTTTGTTAATGGAGGAGATTGCTAATCTTGATTGGATGAAGGATGTAGTTTCAAGTGCTCGAGAGATTGAGACGTGCTTATCTGCTTTCCAGAGTTCTTCTGTCATTGATATGGATGTTCTCAAGGGATCCTTGGACCGAGTCTCACAAAAGTTCGCACCTTCTTTTTCACTGGTAAAGAGGATTCTCGATATCAAAACAACTTTGCGTGAGTTAGTTGTTAGGGAAGAATGGAGGCAATGGAGAATCGGGAATGTTCAGGAGGTTGGCTTCGTTAATGTTGAAGCAATTATAGCAAGGGATGATTTTGGGATAGAGCAAACTTAATGGTGGATGTGTATGAACCCTTTGTGAGACTTTTAGCGACATTTGATGTTGATAAATCCATGATGGGGGATGTTTATGATTGGCAGGTTTTGTCAATAGAAGCCTTGAGGAGTAAAGGCATAAAAGATGACTTGTTGCTGAATCAAGTGGAATTGCTGATAGATAACAAATGGGATAAGTTATTTTCTCCACTTCACGGAGCAGCTTATGTATTGCACTCAAAACATTTCGGTAAAGGTCAGAATAAGAACAACTCTTTAATGAGAGCTTGGAATGCTACACTCGAGAGATATGAGGCTAGCTTCAAGGCTGGGAGAGTTCTAAGAGAAGAGCTAGGTGTCTACTGGAGCGAAGAGGCATCTTTTGGAGAGCAAGATGCCGTGGAATGTAGAAATAACATGGATCCAGTCACATGGTGGGAGAACTTTGGGTTTGAAACACCAAATCTTCAGACATTAGCCATCAAAATTCTGAGTCAGATCCCAAGTGCAGCAATTATGTGTGAGGAAAGCTGGCAACTATGTGATAGTATGCCGTGTACAGAGGCTGTTGAAAAGTTGGGGTTTGGATCAGATCAAGCAAAAGATTTTGTGTTTGTGCGGAATAATCTGAAACTTCAGGCCCTCAGGCGTGGCAAGGCGGGCTGTCAATCTGGTTCAGGGGAGTGGAAATAGGGACACTTGTTGATTACTTGTATTTGTATCATATTGTACTGGTGAAATATCAGTAGCATATTAGTTTACTCATGAGCTGATTTCACTCACGTGACATAGATTAGAGCAACGAGCACTTCAGAAGCAAAACATGTAACAGGTAATGGTCCTTTATACACAGGCTTTCTTTGCAGCATCTAACCACATACAAGTCCCTGGAGTTTAATCCTAAAACCAACTGGCTATGGCGTGAAAAGACTCAAGACGGGGAATGCCATGTGTACTACTTGTTAGTCATCCTCACTCTTCTTCTTCAGTGTGGATAACTTGTCCCAACTCACTCGTGGGTTTCTCTTCATAGCTGAACTCAAAACTTACAACATTTTGTAAATCTCATTACAGATGAAGATATTTGGTGTGCATAGTGCATGTTCGGCATACAGCTGCCGACTTTGTTTTCTTTACATCTGAGGGAGCCTTCTCCCCACTTGAAGTGAATCATACGGTATACAGCAATTAATGTGAAGCCTAAAATTTCTTTTAACAGTAACTCCCATTAATTCAATTGTGTAAAGCTCTCATGACTTGTGACATATAAGTGAGGTTGTGCAGTCTTAATTGTATACAGTTTTTCGTTTTTGTAGTAAAAGCTTTATAGTATACCCCAATCCTCCTTTAGTCCTTTCACTGCATTTCTCATCTGGTACTCTCTAGCAGATAATTCAGGAAAGTTAGGTGGAGCAGCTTGTAACTTTGTTGTATTACTTCAGCTCTTTTCCATTTTTGCATGTAAAAGTTATGATTATTACGTCTAATTTTTCAAGGAAGTGGCTTTTCTGGATTATATATCACATTGAGAAGAGAACAACAGTAAGGATGAGTTTTACAAAGATCAGAAGCAGCACAGGATCCCGCACTCACCTGATATTTTAGACTAACTTTTGTTTAATTTGTTGTGCATAATTCTCTGAGCGTGGATCTTGACCATTATAAATACAGAAATTCAGATATGCTGTATTGCTGACGTCTTTCGTGTTGGACACCAGTTGTGTCCAAGCGTTCAAGCGGCAACTTCATGAAAATTCTCCATGATTTTGGCCCAAAAGGAAGTCTTAAAGAGCTCATATTAGAGTATCAAGAATCCGATATGGGTACTTGAAGTAATATGTAAGAGTCCAAGTAACACTGCTGGGAGGCTTTCATCCGATTTAAGATGGACCTCAATGGTATTCTCTGCAGTCCTTCACAGAAGCAGGATGAATGAAGACGGAGGCAGAAATCTGCAAAGAACCCTTGATATAGCTGAGAGCGTTACAATTTACAGTACATCTTGTTGAGGAGGTATGGACTGAATTCTCTTTTCTGAAAAGAGTTTAGAGCAGGCATTATCAAATTTTTGTTGATGGCGTATATTACTATAAATTTTATTCCTGAAAACTGTAATCAAGTGCAAAATATTTCACGTAGGTGGAAAGTATACTACTATCCTGATAATATGAAGTTTTCCTAGTGTTTAGTTTATGTAACATGCTTATTAGCAAAGTTTTTTTCAAACAGTAATTGATTTCTATCTGAAGAATTTAGAAGTTTTGTTAAGGATTCTTCTTGTGATTAAGATGGTTTTCTGTAGTAGCTTGTTACAAAGTGACTAGTTCATACTAGGGGAGTAATATCAACTTGCTTGTGGCAGAACAGTTTTTGCAAACATTACATTAGTTGATGATACCATAAATCAATTTATCAACCATTGTGGTATACATAAAGAGTATCCAAGTCCCACTGCTGCTCCCCATGAGAGTCCGAAGTTTTATATGATTTGTTTCTATTGGATTAGGTTATTATAGGGTCAATAAATTTGTGAAAGATAAAATATAGAGCCAAAAAAATTTCAGTATGCATGATTTAGATTTACGTGTGCCCGTTCTCTCTCACTCCTTCCTCTTTGCTCCTCTCCTGGTCGGTCCGTCACTGACCCACAACCAGTGGCGGAGCTAATGTGGGTCACGTGGGGTCACGTGACCCCTCGAATTAAAAAAAAAAGTTTAAGGATTTTTCGAAGGAAAAAAAAAAAAGTTAAATCGAAATCACGCATCACGCGTTAGAAAAGAGGAAGCGCTAGACTAGTCCTCAACGGCATTGTCCGCCCACTTGCGATTTTGTTTTACTTTATTAAAGGTAGTGTGTCCCAAACTCACAATTGGCCAATTCCCATCGGACTTTCTCCCTCCTTCTTTTCCCAATACACCTCCCTACGCTATGCCTCGGTTTTTCGGTATGATAGTATCGGTATCACGCTACAAAAAAATTTAATTGCCCAGTGACTCAGTCAGTTCAGGCGATAGTTCACGTTCACAAGTTCAGCGTTCAAACGCCGCCACGACGGAGTCCGTCGACCAACGCCTGCACGCCGACGCACCGCTCCTCGCCTCCTCCGACCTCCAGCGACCGAAGTCCGACCTCCGCCGCTCCGCGCCTCCGTGGCAGCCACGGGCGAGCCATAAGGTATTGAATTTTAATTCTTTTACATTATTTATTTCCTAATTCCTAAATTGTATATTTAAAATCTTATTTGGTTGATAGCTTGATATTAATTGTAATATTTTCATACATGTGATTGATGCACTTTGTTAGTTTTATAGTTTGTTGTTAATTACTTAATTTTTTTGTGAATGTGTGAATTTGTATAAATTAAGTAGTGTTAATGAATTTATAATTTTCTATGACGATTTAGTTTCTTTATGATAGTAATTTATTGATTGATTTTTCATATAGTTTAATAGTTAGTTCATATGTGTAATGTGTTAATTTGTATTAAATAATGAATATAGGAAACGATGAGTGACACACCTAGATCAAAAAAATCAAAGGCAATGGGAAAACAACCCGATCTTCAAAAAAATGAAATCTCATGATAATTCATGTTCTTCAACGCCACCGGTAGATAGTGGTACTCCATCATCTAATGCTAGCGCGTCTCCATCTTATGATTCTCCTCAAATTAATGAAAATGATATTAATTTGGGTGGTTCAAATACGGATAGTGTGCCATTAGACAATGAAGAGTTGGTTTATGATGTTGAACTTCTTCCTCATGACCCGGGAAAAAGAATAAACATAATGGATTATCCTTCAAATCAACGTAATGCGATTAGGAGGGCATATATTCTTAAAAAACCTTGTCAACCAAAAACTCATAACTTCCCTCAAAGAGATCTTGGGGGGCCGCGCCCGCGTCGATTTGTTGCTTCTTGGTTTGATAAATGGGATTGGCTTGAATATAGTATAGAAAAAGATGCGGCATTTTGTGGGTGGGAGATTCATTTGAGTAAGCTAAGGTTACCTCATTTTGCAATAAACATGCCATTGTTGTTCCCAATATGGAGGATAATTACATTTCTCAAGGAAGATCAAGACGTTTTGTTAAAGAAGCGACACATCTTCATCATTTTCGGGTGGAAGTGTTCATAGGAGTAATCGATCTACAACTTCAAGAACTTAACAAACGTTTTAATGAGGTTAATATGGAGTTGCTTAAATGCATGGCTTGCTTATGTCCCAAAGATGGATTCTCTTCTTTCAACAAGGAAAAGGTACTTAAACTTGCCAGTCTTTATCCTTCCGAATTTACAACTAATGATTTGGATACTCTTGATTGTCAACTTGATATATTCATGGAAGATATGCGAGATGATAGTGGTGAATTCCAAGATGTCAATGATCTTTCTTCCCTTTCAATGAAATTTGTTGAAACAAATAGGAATGAAACTTATCCACTTGTATTTTTGCTCATTAAGTTGATGTTGATTCTTCGGTTGCTACGGCAAGTGTGGAAAGAGTGTTTTCGGGCATGACTTACATAAAAAGTAAGTTGCGAAATAGCATGGGTGATCAATTTTTGAATGATTGTTTGGTCACTTTTCTTGAGAAAGAAGTGTTTCTTCAAGTTTCAGATGATGATATTATTGATCATTTCCAAAAAATGAAGACTCGTCTAATACACTTGTAATTTTTTATTTTTATTTATGTAATTTTTTTCTTAGTTTGGGATGTATAATGATGAATATTAAACAATGTTTCTTTGCGTTGTAAAATTTTCAATATTGAATATCTTTTGTCTTTTTTTGTGACCGATTTTGAAATCCTGGCTCCGCCACTGCCCACAACTTGTATGGCCTGGTCTGCTTCAACTCATTGACAAGGTAACCTAATGTTAGCCCAATCCGCTATTAGCCCTCACCAACCTGCTAACCATGTCTTGCAACTCTTTTCCTTTCTGTCCCATATTGTTAAAATTTTAGAACCACACTTGAGCATCAGAATTCTTAAAATTTTAGCATCTGTAGGACTTCTTCCGTCCCTAAAAAATGCAATACATATAAACTTATTTGGATGTCTTTTAATAAATTGTGTGCATCCTTTTTTAAGTGTTTCCTCCTCACATTCACTTGACCCATCTAGTTTTTTTCTCATTACTATCTCACTCTCCTTTATCTCCGTGCACTGCGTGCAGAAGGAACAGTGGGAATATGAGTCTTATGAGACTATTATTCAATATACACCTTGGCCATAAAAGAGAGAAGAATTTTAATTGACAAGAAATAGGTTATAGGAAGTCATAATGTATGAAATAAACAATCTTTTTCAGACGAAGGCAGTACAACTAACAACAGCAACATTTTCATTGACAGCAAATGGTTTGTAAGGTTCATAAATCATTCAACACAACTAATAAACACAATACAAAGTAGGGACAGAAAATTCTTAATAATTATTGTGCTGCCAATTAACTTCTTTAAACATCTTCCTAACACAGCCTAATCAATCAACTAGTAGGCATCCTTAAGAACGACGACTTCGGATCCGGAAGCAGGGACCTCACACTTGCAGCCATTGCCACACTCGAAGAACACTTTTCCGGCATCAGGGCCTTCAGTTTTGGTGATGGTGCATGCATATCCTTCCCCACAATAGCAATATGCCCCTGCAGTCTCTACTAGTTTTTCTCCAGAGCCCTCCCCTTTCTTAGACTCATCCCTGCATTTTAAAACAATTTTAATAAATGTTGCATAACTCCCTAAGAAAACACTGAAATCTCCATGCTTTTTGCGTACATGAATAAAAGATTTATGGCAAAAATGAGGTAATGAATGCTTGTGAAAAGATAAAGGAGGAGAAACTGTACGTGATGCAAACACAGGCATCATCAGTGCAGTTGTAGAAAGGCTTGGCATCGGTTTGAGGCTCCTCAATTTTGCGGATCACACAAGTCCATCCTGGTCCACACTTGCAGTATGCTTTGTCTTCATTGGATGGAACATCACTTGTCCTGATATAACAACATCACCATTTTCATTTTTGTAAAATAAAATACTTCTCAATTCCGAAATAAATGAAACAGCTTCTCCCAATAAGCATTTTATTTATTTCAATATAAAACTTTGTAATCATATGCTAATTTACTTGAAAATGAAATAGGTAGAATAGATTTGGTACTCTTCTTCTGAACTTGAAATCTGATTTTAGTGTGCTAAACTAAGATTTGGAAGGAGAGGTACCAAATCTATTCTACCTATTTCATTTAATCATGCAGGAAAAGTGAAAACACTAAACTTGTGACTTGTGAGGGAAAGAAACATATTTTAGTCTCACCCCTTAAAAAAAAGCAACGTAGATAAATTGATTAAGAACATGTAATATTGGATCTTAAGCTTTGGCAATAAACTAATGAAGTAACTTACAACCTTCATCATAATAAAAGGTGTATTCATTTATGAAAACTAATTGTACAAATTTAGGTGAAACGGAAAGATTAAACTCCTCAACTATGAGCAATAATTTTTTTTTGCTCTCAATCATTTTCCCTTTCTCTCCTTTATATGCAGAATTTGTTCTTCATGCACAGTTGATAACTGAGCACACAGCTCGCTCAAATAGTTTCACAAGTTAATACATACTAATATACTATATTTAACTTCAAATACGATGGAGATTTAATTTCAAGTTATATATAAGAGAAGTTGATTAGTAAAGGTCTAACTAATCACAATTAAACAACATATGCATAAGAAAACAATAGAAACAACATAAGAAAAAAAATAGAAATATATTGAAGTGAGAAGATTATTATTGAATTTAGTTAATGAGGGATTAGATGACATACCCACATGATTTACCAGGTGGGCAGCAGCTCTTGGTATCTTTTCCTTCCATAATGAAGTATTCTCTAATGTTTTCAACACTAATAGTCTAATTAATATTAGAAATGTAATTTCTTAACTCAATTTTCAATCTCTGGTTGTTTAAGTTGAAGGTGACAGAAATCTCTTTTATAGATGCACAATTTGGGATGAACCTTCCTTCCACCTCACTTCCAACCAAAAAAGAAAGGGAAAAAATATTTATCTAACAAAGTAGTGAGCACTGAGCAGTCCCACCATAGGAATTAGGAAGTGGACACTTTGGCAATAAAAATATATTTTGTCCTCCTTATTAGTTTTAACGGTTTTTAACGATCTAGAGTTTTCAAAAATTCACGTGGTGCCTCGATGTTTTCGAAATTCACGAGTGCACTAAGTTTAAAACTAATTCACGTGGTCCCTCAAATACCCTTAATGACTAACGACGTTAACCGCCGTTAGTCATTAACCCTAATTTTCTGCTTTGAACCCTAATTAACCTATAATTCTAACCCTAATCCTAACCCTTACCCTAATCCTAACCCTAAACCCTAAACCTAACCCTAATCACCCCTCCCCCACCCTCCCACCACCCCTGCGGCCCCCACTCCACCCGGCCCACCCCCTCCCCCCCCCATGACCCCCCTCCCCACCCCGGTGCCGCCGCGGCTCAAACCCGTTCCCCCACCCCTCCCCCCCACCATCGCCCCCTTAATTTCGGAACAACCCCCCTAACCGCTTCTCCGTAACCCCGCGCCCCCACATCACCACCCCCCTTGCGCCCCCGCAGCACCGCCTCGCTTTCATTTCGCACCCTCCCTACCCCAGTAGCACCACCCTCCTCCAAATTGCGTGAAACACAAAGTGCCGAGATTGCGAAAAAACAGAGGGAAGAAGAAAATACGGGGGTTGCGGGTGACGCGGGCGGGGGGTGGGGGGTGGGGTGCGAAAATGGAAGGGGGTGGTCTTTGTGGGGGCGCGGGGGTGGGGCGCGATGGTGAGGGAAGGGTGGGGGAATCTTGAACCGAACTAGGTGGGGGAGGGGGGGCGCGAGGGTGGGGCTGGCCGAACCGAGTTGGGTGGGGAGGGGACGGCACGGGGGGTGAGGGAGGGGCTGCGGGGGGTGGGGGAGGGGGCTGCGGGGGTGGGAGGGGGCGGGGTTGGTGGGAGGGTGGGGGGAGTGGGTGGTGGGGTGGTGGGTTAGGGTTAGGGTTAGGGTTAGGGGTTAGGGTTTGGGGTTAGGGTTTGGGGTTAGGGGGTTAATTAGGGTTTAAAACGGGAAATTAGGGTTAATGACTAACGGAGGTTAACGCCGTTAGTCATTAAGGGTATTTGAGGGTACCACGTGAATTAGTTTTAAACTTAGGGGTACCAGGTGAATTTTGAAAACATGGAGGGTACCACGTGAATTTTTTGAAAACTCGGGGGTATCAGGTGAAAAAACCGTAGTTTTAAATAATCTAATTTGGGTAACACTGAACCGCAAATGGCCTTCATTTATACATTTATATATCTATCTCTTTTGTCTTTAATTTTATGATAGAGCATTTTTTTTTAATTAGAAAAGATAATTGGTCCGAAAATCAACCCATCCTATCTTCTTAGCTTGTAGGGCCTAATTTCGGAGGTCTGAGGTTAAAGGCTAAAAACCAAAATACAACAGGCCTAGAGGCCCATTGCCACAACAAGTGAATGCCCCAACATATTATTGGGATGAGGATTTGAATGAGCAATGCCTTGTAATTTGAGGTGGTACTCCACCGAGCTACCACCCCTCTCTCTTCTTTGATTGAGCAATGGAGATAAATCAATCTAGAGATGGCCCATTTGGTGCGAGACGGGCGGGCGTCGTGGGCGGGCGAGATTTCATGGCCCGGGGCCCGGACCGTGAAATTCACGGTTTGGGTGGGTTGGTCCACGGGTGAAAAATATTGGCCCACACCGATCTGTTACCGATTTCATGGCTCGGGGAGCGGTTATGGCTGTTTGTGGGCCTAGCGGGCTGGACCGGGCTGACGGTCCGGCATGAGAAATTTGTTTTTCAAAATTATTGAATCATTGAAATTATTCATTATTGTTACATAAAACGTTTAAAACTAATTAAAATATATATAATTATTAATATTAATGAATAATTTCATTATTTTTGAATTTGATTGAATTATAATATATGCAATTTGATTACAATATACTATACAATTTGATTACAATATACATAATTTGGTTGAATAATTACTTGGGTTAGGTTGGGTCCGGTTCATGGGCGGTTGGATCGATTTCATGGGCCGGGTTGGGTGGTTTTAGTTGTGGGCTTTCATGGGTTGGGCTCAAAAAATTCGGCCCACGATCCACCCACCAATTTCCACGGTTTGAGGCGGGCCGGATTTGGGCTTCTCACGGGCTCGACCCACACGGCCCTGAGATGGTTTGGGTTGGATGGGCTGGATTGGCCCGTACTATTGGCCATTTATTTATTTTTATACTCCTCACAATTTCTTTTTATACTCTTTTAACATTCATGGAATGGCCCTGTACTTTATCTCTATATTGACTATATACTTATTGAAGGGTAGTTCCGGTAGTATAGATGCTTTGTCTAACTGATCAATAAGTTTTCTTACTTATGTATTAAACTTATCTAATTATGAAAATTTTAGAAACATATAAAATAATGAGGAAAATGATATATGTAGCCTTAAAATAAGGGCGGCATTTGAAAATATAAGACGAATATATTAATAAGCTAAAAATGAAATATTAAGCAATACTTCTTACATTCTTGTTTTAGAGAGGAGAAAGATAGTCATAAATAAAAATTAAAAAAAGGACAATAATTTATGCAAAATGTTAATGTTACGGATCCATTCTTTTCAACTTATACGAACTAATTAGTCATTATTAGTTCCCATTAGGACCTTATTTGAAGCTTATACGAACTTATTAGGCGCTTGTTTTGGTAAGTGTGTCAAATCTTAATTTTGTTGAACTAAATTAATTATCTAAACTTATTAAACCTTATTAGTCGCTTATTAGGGCAGGCGATCTTTTCCACTTATTTTTGCTTGTCTAAGCTTATATGAATTTCACTGAACATTCTAAACTTAATTATTTGAACTTATTAGTCCATATATAAACTTAATCGAACTTATTTGAACACATTTAAACTTATTAGACCTTATTTTGTGAGTGTGTCAAATCTTATTTTTGTTGAAATAAACTTATTTGAACCTATTTGAGCTTATTAGACCTTATTAGTTCTTATTTGAACCAATCTAAACTTATGTAAACTTATCTGAACTAATCCGAACTTTATTTTTTTTTTATAAGGAATTTAAAAAGTAAGTTGAATAGAATAGGGCCCATATCTAAACTTATTAGTAGGATCTTTCAAAACTTACGGAAACTTATTTTTACTTATAAGGATAGAAAATAAGGTGAATAAAGCAACAAATATGCAATTTTTAAAATGAAAAAGACTGTATGTAAAATAAGGAAGCAAACCATATATGAAAATCGAATAAATGAAAAAAAATAATTTTGTCCCTCAAAGAAAAATGATTTTGAAGGCAATGATTTGCTTTGATTAAAAGTTACGAGGTTGATTGGTGTCCATAAAATATTAAATAGTCCATTAAATACGGAAAGCTATCGTAAGTCTGAACCTCCACTAAACACCACAACGTTTTTTTTTTTGGTTGCAAATTCAGAAACGTTTCCACCTTCCTAAAAGTTGAGTGGCCATGTGGCCATGTGCTGTCATCGTCATTTGGCAAAGTAAAAACGTTTCTCTTAATTAACAAATCAAAAACGGGTTTCTGTTCACGTGAACCGGGACACATATTTCAAAATTGTATATTAATCTCAAACGAGAGTTTAATTCGAAGTTAAGATGAGTACTTTTCTGAGTTTTTTTTTTTTTTTTTTTTATTAAGGTAAGGAGAAACCTTATGAGTTGGGGGGAATAAAGGGGATCCAACACGAAAGAAGTGAGAATCGTCAGGGGCCTCCCAGGCAGGGAGGAAGGCTCTAACCAGTAAGTTATCCCTCATTTCTCGTATGAGTACTTTTCTGAGTGCTACTCCTTAATTTCTCTTTAATTATTCGTAGTTTTGTACTCTATGAGTTCAAGATTTGCGCCCATGTATGAAGACTGAAGTTGTTGGAAAACGTTTCTCCGTCTAATTTTTGTACTAGATTGCAACATACAAATGAAACGTTTTCATTTAAACGGTATATTTGGCATACTATAAAGTTTTTGTCTCCAACAAGTTGATGAACGTTAGTTTTTTTTTTTTTTTGGCCTCTTTCGAAGCCGTGGTAAGATGAATTTCCTGCACGCCTTGTGCATGCATTTCCTACCAAGAGCTAACAGCCCCAACCCCAACCCCCTCCCCCAACAATATTGAAAATTTTGCTTACCAAGATTTGAACGGCAGTATCCATGTGGGAGATATGAAGCTCATATCATTGGGCCAGGGTCGCTTGGTAAGTTGATGAACGTTAGTGCTTGTCCCTGTTGCCTGTTGTATATTTATCTAAATGTCAGTCTGGTCCCAAATTTTAAGAAACGCTTATAATTTCTTGACATTGCATGCATTTGCCTGGTGAAACGTTTCATTTTTCTCTAATCTAGTAATGATGTTCCGTGTCTGGTGGAGATTCTTGCAACTTCAATAATAGTATGATTTTAAAAAATTAAATATTTCTGCTGGGACGAAGTTAAAGTTGGGGTTTCATTAGGGTAAATATTAGATATTTAGGTATGCCTTCATTTCAGCCTTCTGCCTTCGTATAAATGTTGTTTGTTATATAAATCTTTTTTAAATCTTGTTGTTAGTTGTATTGATGTATAAATGTATTCAAATTAAAATTAAGATAAATTAGTTTGCATATTAATATATGGGGCCCCGACTCATCGGGTGAATTTACGATAAAATCGGCTATTTGGCTTGCCCATAACATTCCCTCAAATCAACCACAATGGCAATACCGTTGGATTTTTGACTTAAATATTCCACCTAAATTGAAAATTTTCTTGTGGCAAATCTGCCACAATAGTGTTGGCTTTCGTGCTACTCTTGCGAGAAGAAATATTATTCCCTTTAGCCAATGTGCTCATCCATTCTCTATTAAGGATTTTAGGCCAATTGCTTGTTGCTCAGTTTTATACAAGTTAATTGCTAAAATTCTAACTATGAGAATGCAAGCAGTGATAGGTAATGTGGTGGACTTAGCTCAATGCGGGTTCATGCCTAATAGAACTATCTCGATAATATTCTTCTTGCTCTTGAATTGATCAAAGGATATTCTATTAAGCATGTTAGTCCTAGGTGCATGATTAAAATTGACTTAAGAAAAGCCTATGACTCAGTTGAGTGGCCTTTTCTTAAGGTCATGCTTTCTGAATTGGGTTTTCCTCCTATCTTTGTTAAATGGATCATGACTTGTGTGTCTTCTGTGTCCTATTCTGTGCTCATTAATGGAGTTCCTAGTCCTCCTTTTAAAGCTCAGAAAGGTCTTAGCTAGACAGGGTGATCCTTTGTCCCCTTTTCTCTTTGCCATTTGTATGGAATATCTATCATGATGTTTGGGACATTTGAAGACAATTCCCGATTTCAACTTTCACCCTAGATGTGAGAAGGTGGGTGTGACACATCTCATGTTTCTTTGATGATCTTTTGATGTTTGCAAGAGCGAGATACTAGTTCTATTCACCTAATCTTTGATGCTTTTCAAAAAGTTTTCCAAGGCTTCAGGCTTGGAAGCAAATCTGGACGACAAGAGTAATGTTTATTTTGCTGGGATCTCTCCTGATGACATTCACACTTTGCAAAATATTCTTCAGATGCCTACTGGTACTCTCCCTTTTAAGTATCTGGGAGTCCCTCTTGCTTCTAGGAAATTGTTTTACAATGAGTGTAAACCTCTGCTGGCTAAAGTTCTTTGCAAGAATTAAGACTTGGGCGCTAAGAAATTATCTTATGCGGGGAAGAGCTCAATTAGTGGTTGTTGTTACGCGGGTAGGGTATTCAATTGTATTGGTGTCAAATTTTTATTCTTCCTAAGAAGCTTCTTAAAGATATTCAAAGCAACTGCGGGAATTATCTTTGGACTAATATGGATAATATGTCTAGAAAGAATCCTATCTCATGGGATAGTGGTGGGCTAAATTTCAAGGATATTACTCTTTGGAATAACGCTGCAATTGCTAAGCACTTTTGAGCCTTAGCTCAGAAGCAGGATAGGTTATGGATTAGGTGGCTTCATGCTTACTATGTAAAGCGTGCTGATGTTTGGAGCATGACTATTCCTCAAAGACTTTCTTGGTCAATGAGGAAAATCTTGGATGCTAGAAATATTGTGGTTGATTCTAGTACATGCCAGCAGTATATCCATAATGGCAAATTTTCCATCCAAAAACTCTACTGGTTCCTGAGAGGTGAAGCACCAGTTGTTCCATGGAGGAGAATTGTGTGTAAAAGTAAAGCCAGCCCAAAGGCTTTATTTATTACTTGGCTTATGTTGCATGGAAGGCTAACTACTAAAGTTAGACTGGCTCAGTGGGGGATTGGTGATAATCAAGATTGTGTGTTATGTACTTGGAAATAGAGAGACTCAAGAGCATACGTTTTTTGCTTGTCCCTACGATCTAGAGTCCGGAACTTGTGTCTGCAACAAATTGGTATTACCAGACTCACTCATCACACTACAGAAGTGGATACAGCAGCTAGGATCAGCAGGAAAGGTGGTGAAACAGCTCAATTTATAATATGATGTTTGTGGAATGTGTCTACCACATCTGGATTCAGAGAAACAGGAAAGTCTTTGATGATACTCTGATTCCTGCTCATCAGTTATTTAAGAATATAGTGTTTAGTGTTGCTTGTGGTTGTAATCAGAATATGGTGGCTAGGTTGTTATAGCTGTTCTGGTATTTTGTTGGTTGTTTTGCTGTTGTTCTTTCTGTTTTTGTTGTTTTCTACGAGCTGTTCGGAGTTAGTGTTGGGGTTCTTGCCTTGTGTGGCTTCTTCTCAAACCCTTCCTAGAAGGTGGGGGGGAGGGGCCCTTTGTTGGGCTTGTTTTCCCTGTTGTTTTAGGGTGTATTCCAAAAAAAAAAAAATTGGTTTTCAATAATATCTTTGAATTGCCAAAAAAAAAACCATCATGATGAGACCTTGGATCATCTTTTTGGATTTTATGATTGTCTCACTCCCTTATGGCAGTTGTTGAACTAAAAAATTGGATCCCACTTACTCTACATAAAGACCCTCTCTTAGCGTCTCTCTCGAAAATAAGACAAGACAAAACCTCCATGGTCAAATATGTTTTTCTTATATGGAGTATTTGGAAAGAAAGAAATGACATAATCTTCCATTCGACGGTTCGGTTCGTGCAAAATCCGCAGCAGCATGTGTTATTATCAGGGATTCTCTTGGTCATCTCCACAAAGCTGTTGCTTTCAACCTTGGTTCTTCCCAAGTATTCATTGTCGCGGCCTTTGCGCTCCATCAAGGAATTCCTCTCGCAATTCAAAACAACATTCAACATCTTTACATTGAAGGAGATAATCTTTTGGTCATCAATGCAGTTAAAGGTCTCTGGTCTCCCCCTTGGCAGATTGCTCATATTATCAAAGATATTCAAGCTCTATTACTTTCTTTCACTTCTTGGAATATTCGTCACGTCTACCGGGAATCAAATAAAGTAGCAGACTAGATAACCAATGTGGGTCATTTAGTTGATTCTCAGTTTAATATAGAAAGTTGTACTAATTCATCTCTTTTTTCTATCCTGTAAACGATAAGGTTGGAGCTCCCCTCGTGCGGAGGGTCTCCTAACCCTCTTTTTTCTTACCTTAAAAAAATATTAATAGACAGTATACTATGAATATTAATATGCAAACTAACATTTGATATAATATGAATTATGCAAATTAAACTACTTCTTTCGCTTTTTCTTATTTGCATTATTTGATATTTGGTCATTGTTCATCGCCCAACTTTGACTATATTATCTTAACTATTATATATGAAAAATATAGTCAATTGAAATTGTTAGATTTGTCATAATATATATTTTCTAAGTATCAACTTTTTATAATTTATAATTATATGCAATTAGAAATATTGATGGTCAAAGAAACGTGTTATAAAACGTAAGAAAACAAATGATGCGACTAAAAAAAGCAGTGAAAGTGAAGTATTTAGTTTTGATTTATTCAATTAGTCCAATATACACATATTTTTCTCCATTTGATCTAATTTAATATTTTATGCATCACACGAAACGACGCATACATCATCAAATCTTCAGATAAGAATTGAGTTGTGGTATCAATGTACTATTTAAAATGATGAATTTAGAATGATTAAAATGGGGATTAACTAATTCACATGAAAAGGACCTCCTAATTAAAGAAAATAGAATGAAGACTATGCAGATAATAATCGAATTATCCTTTCTTTTGTCTTAATAAAAAATTCCACACTTTTGTAATTTTTCAATGAGAGCTCTTGCTAGCTTCTTCTATTAAAACAGAGCCATCTCCTATTCTCCTCCTCACTAAATCAAACAAAGGGAGATCCGTAAGCTTACTTATAACAAAAGAAAGAGAAAAATCATGGAGGGATCCAAGAGCTGTTGCCCACCCGGTGAAGCTAGCAGGTATATATATATAATTATATACTATATTTTTGAATTTTTATTCCTACACTGCCGGAAACGAAATAATATATTTTATTTTATTTTATTTGAATTAAGCGGCTTTATTTGGTTGGGGTCCCTCTGCATTTCTTGTAATAGGGGTTCGATTGTCCCTTACGAAGTGGGATCCCCCAAATTTCACACTTACGAGGGAAAATGGATTTTAATACATTAATAAAAAAAAGATTGATGATTGTGTTAAACTTCACAATTTCGGCTTCATATAATCATGTGGGATCTTGCTATATCTATGGTAAAGTTAATTATCAAATATTTAATTTATGAGTTTTATTCATATATATAATCAAAGATATGATTGATCAATCTAGAGCCCTATGCTCCAAGAGATTACTCATTGTAGATTAGTGAACTAAATCAAACCTCTTTGTATATAGTATTTTTCATCAAAAATTATTGGGTGATGTCTTTATGGTGTAGCAGACCCGAAATCAAGCTTGCTTTTGTAAAAAAAAAAAAATCAGATGATATAAAATAAATGACAAAATGACATTAGATTTATGTCATTATATGTTGTGGTGTAATAATTCAGAAATCACCGTGTCTTTTGTAAAAAATCTAAGATGATATGAAATAAATGACAAAATAACATATAATTCAAGTTATTATTGTATAGTTCATGTCATATTTGTTACAGTTTTATGTGTCATTATGTACGTGTGAGGTTTTATAGAATAAGTTATGGTGTAACATGTTAACCTTATGGAAAAAAACGTATTAAACTGAAAGAAAGATTTCTTTTTTGGCTAACATAAATACATAATTAAGTGTATTTACTTATAATTTTTTTTGTGTTGAATATAATTGGAAAAAGCCACATGTTTCTGAAAACATGTCTTCCCTTCACCCAAACAAAGCTTAATGAGAAATTTGCATAGAAATAAATAGCCTTATCGACCACTTTTCAGTTTTTAAGTATTTATGATTCTTCTGAAATGCACCCACTAGCGCATAAGCCTCACATATGAGGTACTTACAATTTACAAATATGTATTATGTATACTTCCTTTGCACCAGAAAAAAAAAATGTATACTTCCTAGTTCCTAACTCCTAAGATGAGACTTGGGTTGAGTGGTACTCATGGAGTCACAATAGCCTGTTAGGGAAGGCTTCAGGCCAGTCAGGCCTCCTTCCATGCCCCCATCCCCGGCCCCACCCAAAATTATCTCTTACCTCTTTCATGGAATTACTCTCAAGTCTCATGAGTTTCATGGTATTCTTGATATAGGATTTCATATGGAGATTTATTGTGTACCTAAAAGGCTAAAACCACACAATTTTTTTTTTCTTAATTTTTAAAGCATAACTTTGTCCATTAATTTTTTTTAACAATTTTTAAAAATAAAAAATATAATAGTTTGTTATTTTGAATATGTACTTTAAGACGAATCCAATAACATTATATACAGATGTTAAATATTTAGTCTAAATGGAGTATGTGAATTGTTATAAAAGTCAAAGTGAAGTATTTACTTGTTGCAATTTTCAAAAGATTGGATACACTCATACACATATTCGTTCCACATTTGTCTTGCATGTATATTGAGTTGTCCACATATTTTTTCTTTATATAGACTAGATCCAATTGCTACAACATTATTTTTTGCCTTATCTTCTCTTTAGGACTAATTGGACAAGCCTTAACCGACTAAAGTTGTTCACATCGCTACTTTCAAATTCATTATTTTGATTAATTTAGATAAGTCCCCGGTTGCTCAGTGTTTCTTGGTAATAACTTATTATAGGGTTAAGTTTAATTTTTAAGAGTATACCATTTTGTCGTTTATATATTCATTTCAGGTAGGGAAGTGTCACGAGTCTCACAAGCCTCATATAATATCTCATAAGTGTCATGTGGGGAGGCCTCCTATCTTAGGCATTATGACCTAAGGGCTAAGGGGATGTGCTCGAGATGCCTCCAACTCTGATCGAGCCATAGGATACGAAAGCCAACTTCACATAATTGATAATCGCATATAGAAGCACTTAGCCTTTTGAATGTTACTTAAGATTGATTATGTATTCGGCTTTATGGAATGTCCCTAGTAGCAAAAGTTAGTTGTCATTTGGTAATGTCTGGTTTTTCTTGAATGTACGTTTAGCTCACAATTAACAAAAGAATATATGTACCCGTATGTATTTTTGTTTAAACAGCAAAGCATGCTGCAAGTGCGGGCCAGGATGGACTTGTGTGATAAGGAAAATTGAAGATGCTCAACCTGAAGCCAAGCCTTTCACCAATTGCGCTGAAGGCTGTGTTTGCATCACGTATGTTTTTACTCATCTCTCCAAGTTACATACAGTAAAGCTTACAATCTAGTAGTACTAAATGAAGTATATTTTAACTTTACGAGTCATTTAGAGGAGCAATACAATTGTTTAAAAGGATATTATAGTCAATTAAACGTATAAAATATATTTTAATTTAGATATAAAACATAGGGTGTAATAAGCTGTTTTTCCGTTTCCATTTTACTAAATTAGCTTTTGACAAAGGGAAAAAGTACCATATGGAATGTATATAATTTTCGTATGTCATCGCATATATGAAAATCATTTATCACTTCACTATTGTACACTTTAATTTAATTTCAAGCATTTACTTAATTTGACGCTTGATGCAATAATTAAAAGTACTTATATCGGATTTTGTTTTCACGTAGGAGACTATAGTTATTCTCCATGGACTTGATTAATTAATTCTAATTTGTTTTTGGCAAATACAAACTAATTTTGCAGGGATGCGTCTAAGAAAGTGGAGACTGAAGGAGGATTTTGTGTGTGTGGGGGAAGGGTATGCTTGTACTTTCACCAAAACTGAAGGCCCATATGCTGGAAAAGTCTTCTTTGAGTGTGGCAATGGGTGTAGGTGTGAGGTTTCTGGCTCTGGTAATGAGGTTGTTGTCCTTAAGGAAAACTAAATGCTTGTTTAAGGGGTTAGTGGAAATGCCTCTCAGATTTAATGTTGTAGCATCTAGCTAGTAGTTTCAACATTCTGAGAGCCACTAATCTTTTTAAGTATTGCGTCAGTTTTAATTTCCTTCAATAAGCCTTCTAGTCAATAGGGTGTAATGGTGTATGAAACTATTGTGGCAATATAATGTTATTTGTTGTTACTTGTTAATGTTTTGTGTTTCAATAAATCCTTCTTCGGTTCTTCCTATTGAATGATGAATAAGTGATCCAAATTCGAGGTCCAACTTACTCATTAGATTGACCTCTTGACATCAAGTTAGTTGTGGGTTTCTTGGTCATATCGATTTACTTTGTTAGAGAGCGATTAAAGGTAATTATGTTAAAGGAATGCGAATTCATGTTTTGGGTATAAACCGCATAAGAATTTACCAACTAAACAAGATTTGCTATTATAATAAACACGAATTTAGCTACCGTTCACATCTGTCATTGATTTACAAGAGAAACTTAATACTATCTTTTAAAACCACGTTGATAAAGAGCAAAAAAAAAAAACTAGCTCGGTTGCAAATTCATATTATGATGAGATCAGCTTAATATAGAAATGTCATTTCGAATAGCTTAAACTTCGATTTGTTAGAACGAGATCAGCAAATTAAGGCGTTGTATTGTGTCAACTTCGTATCAAATTTATAGGTTAACAGATTGACTCCTTTCACCCCTAACCGATCTAATTATTATACTTTCTCAATTCTGAAATAAATGAAACGCTTACCTCAAAAAACTCTAACAAAAATTAGAGAAGCATTTTATTTATTTCAGAATGGAGGAAGTAGTTGGTTGTGAGAAACAAATATCAAAAAATTATTTGGTTGGCTAGGAGAAGCAAATTTTTCCATAAACACTTCCGATTCACCTATTGAGTAAGGTAAGTAACTTTTAAATATAAAATTGACCTACCTTCTAAATAAGAGGTCATAATTGTCATAATCATTCATAGTAAACCTGATTTGCTAACCTAACTTGAGATTTGAATTTGACTCCAATTTAAAGACTATGACCTAATATGTATATTATAAATTTGGTATTATGTATCAACCCAAACATTAGTAATATCTCAAATGTAATAATGATCTAACCCAAATAAACTCGAAAAGATGCATTTTAGATACGATAACTTAAAGATTGGCGCAACCTGATATTAACCTTACCCGAGTAATATAAACCTAAATCAAACTTGAATTAACCCGACCCGATCGATCTAAACAAAACGTCCTATACACCAATTCCCTCAGGTATTTGACCTCTATTAAATCTTTTATCCCCATTTTTGGATGAAGGTCATTGGATTGACAAAGTCATATCTAAACAGCCCTACACTAAAAGTTTTCAGTTACTAAACCCCAACAGCCCAACTATGCTAATTGCTAGCAATTGGTAGATGGTGGACTCGTGTCTACCATTAGGATGGTAGACACGGGCCAAAACCAATGAACATTAACTGTTCTCTAATGAACATCAACTATTCTCCAATGAACATTAAGTGGACTGCGAAACCAATGAACATCAACTGTTCTCTAATGAACATCGATCAGATTTTTGCTCTTATACAATACAATGAACAAAACAACATCCTCAATGAACAAACTAAGCAACATGCAGAAGAAATTAGAACAAAAGAACAACACACGAGACTCAATGAACATATGAACAAGAAGAAAAAAAGATGAACATGGAAGACGAAAATCGATCGATGTTCGTTTGAAGAAGCGATTGATGTTCATTGGTTTCGCAGTCCACTTAATGTTCATTGGAGAACAACTGATGTTCATTGATTTCGCACGTTTTATGTGTTTTGGGCTGCGTTTTGGCCCGTGTCTACCATCCTAATGGTAGACACGAGTCCACCATCTAATTTGCGAATTGCTAGATTGTCTCATGAACAAATCAAATTTCAACCCAATAATAAACATAGTTTTTGGTGCGCTAACCCCAAAAGTCCCAACTCCCAACCGACTAAAAAGAGTAAAGAGTGACCTGCATCACATCAAACTCAAGGCTTTTAGTTTTTAGCATTCACTGAATCACACTTCCACTAACGCGCCACCAATGTCGGCGGTGAAACCACCGCTATTATCATCTTCATCTTCATCTTCTTCCATGCTCACTATTCGAGGATCTCTGCTAACCCTAGCAATTCTAACTCTGTTATCCTTCACTTTTCTCTCTCTTAAATCTCTCCATCCTCCTTCTTCCTCCTCTTCCACCACCACCACCGTACCAATTCTCTCTCATCGAATTTCTTCGGACGAAAAACATGAGGAGAGAGAAGAGATGTCGGAAGTTTATCATTCGCCGGAGATCTTCAGCTTGAATTACGCGCAAATGGAGAAGAAATTCAAGGTTTATATATACTCCGATGGTGATCCCAATACCTTCTATCAAACTCCGAGGAAGCTCACTGGAAAGTATTCAAGTGAAGGTTATTTCTTCCAGAACATTCGAGAGAGTCGCTTTCGTACTCAAGATCCTGATCAGGCTCATCTATTCTTCATCCCGATTTCTTGCCATAAGATGCGTGGCAAGGTATGCTTTAGTTTCATTTTTCGTCTTTTATGTTGGTTCAAGTGTTTAATTTGGATTGCAACTCGTTATTATCTGATAATTGGACCTGTTTCTGGATCAAATGGTTTGGAATTTGAACAATTTACTCAACAGTAGATGATAAGAACGAAATTATACTGAACTCATTTTCACTGATTTAAACTGATTTTTGCTGATTTAAACTGATTTTTGCTGATTTAAACTGAATTTGCCGAGTAAAGTAGAAGTGAACAGGGCCTTAGCGTGTTAGGAAAGTGAAAACTTGTCAATAAACACAATGAGATTAGAGACAACGCGTGATAATCAGCTATTTAGCTGGGAGAATTGGGATATAATGGCTAAATTTGTATCATTTGTAGCTTATAGAAGAGAGAATTGTTGTAGTTTGTGGTGACGCCAAGTTCTACTTGTGGTAAGAACAGTATGGCTGTACAAGAAGAGGAAAAATGATTGGAAATATAGAACGCTTACGCAGTACTCATGGACACTTATGCACGGACAGTCTTCATGCGACTAGTTCAGTAAAATACAATGAGTTTACCTGTTATTTGTTTGTGTTTGTTTCTACTTTGTGAGTATTGTTTTATTGGTTGCAGATAATGTCGAATTAAGGCAAATGTGTTCATATGCTACTGTGAGACTTCTAATGTCCTTTGTGTATGCCTATAATGTGAGTCATGATTAGTATATTATACTATGCAGGGGACTTCATATGAGAATATGACTATAATTGTCAAGGACTACGTTGAGAGTTTAATAGCCAAGTATCCTTACTGGAATAGAACGTTGGGAGCTGATCATTTTTTGGTCACTTGTCATGATGTTGGAGTGAGGGCGTTTGAGGGGTTGGAATATCTTATAAAGAATTCGATTCGAGTCGTGTGCTCCCCGAGCTATAACGTAGGATTCATCCCACACAAAGATGTTGCTTTGCCTCAAGTACTACAGCCCTTTGCTCTTGCTGCTGGAGGAAATGATTTAGAAAACAGGTAGGTGGAACTCTATCAGTGATTTGTCTTTTTTTTGTTGTTGTTGTTGTGAGCATACAGCATCTTTGTTTGTAGTCTTATTGCTCCAAACTTGAAGGAAGTATTGGCATGTGCTTTTATTTTTGCCTGGTTATCAATGGACTCTTGCTATAAGGGTTCTTGAAGCTTATGTAGTTTGTCTCCGGTTCATTAGGATAATGTTGAGACAGTAACTAATAAAAAGTTCGTTCTTATTGTGGGGCTCCAATCATGGCTGATCAATAAATGATCTAATCCAAATCAAAAAAATTCAAGGTGTATGAATGTGTAATATATTCATTCATTACTTCCCAAAATTTTCAGTCAACTAGCTGCTATGTTAGTCAGGCTCTTTATTTTACCTTAAAGTACTAGTGTCGGATACTCAAGTAACTCAACACTCAGACATGACTCATGAGTGTGGACTGTGGACACTTCAATGCTTCATTTTAGGTTAAAATTATGGAGATCTTTTATAAAGTACCCTAGTTCGAGTGTTCGACACTTGGACGCACACTCGTGTCCGAGTAACATAAAAGACTAGCTCAGCTTTGGAAAAACATTTATTGATTTTTTTGTCCTCAAGGCTTTGGCTCATTACAAATGAGACTGCAGTGGGTTTTGCACTTGCTGGTGTGATGGAATTCTGAAAATATTCAATTGCTACTTGCTAGTAGAGATCTAATTTATGCTCTAGTGTTATCTTGATATAAACAGATGTGGAACAACATGATACGTGAAGAAACAGCATGTGCTGTTGAGTTAATGTAGTGTAGAACTGATATTGTGATTTTACATAGAGCTCAGATCTTTTTATGTGAAGTTATGATGATGAGGCTGGATTACAGACTTATAGTACACCCATAAAAGAGAACGAGTACTGGACCACTTATAGTTGAGTTAATGTAGTGTACAACTGATATTGTGATTTTACATAGAGCTCAGATCTTTTTTATGTGAAGTTATGATGATGAGGCTGGATTATAGACTTATAGTACACCCATAAAAGAGAACGAGTACTGGACCACTTATAACTTCAAGTGAGCTTCCATTTTCTCTCCTCACCACTAATGTGTGACAACATGCACGACACATACATGGGTCTCAATATAGGTTGCTAATGGCTAGCAGGCAGGAAATTCTATTTTTCTTTATGCTCCTTCATATTAGAACTCGGTGTATATTTTTTTAACAAGGAAAATATATAAATAGTGGAAAGAACCACTCTATATATTCTAGTTTAACAGGTTTTGGTTGCAAATAAAGAATATAAAATAGGCAGACAGCAGCTTGTGAATACGGAGAAGGGATAGGGCAGGGGTATTTGTTGGATTCTGCATCTGAAGTTTCTCATATTGCTTCCTGGGTGACTTTTTTCTGTCCAGGTGTAGGCATGTAGTGAAGGACTAAAAGTCACGTTAAACTATATTGGGTTGCTACTCTGTGTGGTTCCATCTAAATTGACTGATTGCACATTTTTTTTGAGCCATTGGCTAGAGATATGACTGCATGATTTTGGGCCTTGGAAAATCCTGCCTATGGCAGGATCTATTGTGGTCTTTTGTTGCTATTGGAGTCATTATTGAATAGTTTATCTGAAACTAAGAGAGTACAATATGCAGGACAATTCTTGGATTTTGGGCTGGTCATCGTAACTCCAAGATTAGAGTTATCTTGGCAAGAGTATGGGAGAATGACACAGAACTTGATATTTCAAACAACAGAATCAGTAGGGCTACTGGGCCTTTGGTATATCAGAAGAGGTTCTACAGGAACAAATTCTGTATATGCCCTGGTGGCTCCCAAGTTAACAGTGCTCGTATTACAGATTCTATCCATTACGGTTGTGTTCCTGGTAAGTTGTTTGTCTTGTAACTGTATATGAAGTTGCGGGGATGGTTAATCTTGATTGCACTCACTTAATATATATAGGACAATAGTGAAACCTGGATGTTTGGTCTTGATGACTTCATGTAGTTTCTGTATACAACATCTTTGTTTTCAGATGACAGTTTCTAGTTAATCGACTGTTGGCTGCACCTTATGCAGAGACCTCACTTGAGAAGTTTTAACTTTTTGTAGTTTGTTTTTTCTTTCTGCAGTGATTTTATCTGATTACTATGATCTGCCTTTCAATGACATTCTTGATTGGCGAAAATTTGCCGTTGTGCTGAGGGAGAGAGACGTCTACCAGCTGAAGCAAATTCTCAAGGACATACCAGACGCAGAATTTGCACGCCTTCATATGAATCTGGTCAAGGTAAGGTTTTAAGATTTTATAATTATACTTGTCCTTAGTCCTTACAACCTTAATGTCACGAAGAGTGCTTGCTCATTTGTTTATTTTAGGGTCATACATTAGACTCTACTCCCTGTGACTTTCTTTGTTAACTCTGATGTTTATGATTCTTGACATTTCAAATTAGAGAAGGGGGGGCGATGATGGTGGAATTATAAATGGAATAATGTCTTGGTTGAGAGAAATACATTTTCTTGGAAAAGTAGTTTTCTCAATTTCTATTATGTTCTGTAAAAGGTGGAAAATAGTTTTTCCAAGGATGAAAAGCAATTTCCTTCCAAAGGAAAGAATGCCACATTTTCATCTGTATTCCTTACCTTCCTCTTTCTCCTCTCCTTTCCTCTCCGTCCTCTCCCCTCCAAGTTCAAATTCCCTTTTCTTTCTAACTTTTCTTGCAAGGAAAAACAAAAGTAAGTTGCAATTATTTGTTCCTTTGGGAAATGTGTTTCATGGAAAACATTTTCCTTTCCGTCCAACTAAACCAAGCCTTGGTGTTTTATGATATCCTCTCCCTCACTTGATTTTTAGAAAAAAATCTATGTTATCCGGACTTTTCATTTTACTTCAGGTATGTGTGTCCGATCCTCGACACTGTGAACAGAGTAAGGAAACCTAAGAAATTCATCATACGCCATAATCATGCAAAAGATTTCATTAAAAGCCGAATCGGACACGTGGACACTTGCCCATGTTCGGACAAGTGCTTGAATCCTGAGTAATATAGGCGAAAATGTGTGGACCTTTGTGATCATCATTGCTTTAGTTTCAACTTAATTAGGCTGGTATAGATATAAGTATCTTCTAAGGGCTGAAATAATTCTATGCCTTCTATTAGGTCCAAAAACATTTTCAGTGGAATACGCCTCCTATCAAGTATGATGCTTTCCATATGGTTATGTATGAGCTCTGGCTACGACATCATGTGATCAAGTACTGAATCCCATTTCGACGTGAAGTACCTGAGTTGCTTTCATATACGTTTTGTACAATCCAAAGATTTCCGGACCACTCGTGAAGATCAAAGGAAAGTGCTGCTAATTCTGTAGTTCTGTAAATTATGACCTACTGTTTTGTTGCACGATAGTAACTCTTTCCTCCATGAAAGTCTGAAGATAATTAATATACGTAGGGTATGTCAAATTTTGGAGGTTTACAGCATTATTCATTCAATTTGTAATTCTTTTTTCACCTGTAATTTGTTATATCTTAACAAGAAAAATTCGCAGTATCAACCATTCAATTACAACAGATCAGATGCAGGAGAGGTGTTGAAATTGGTGGATTGCATATGATTTGCAACTACCACTTTTTTGTCACGTAAATGCTCTATAATCTGAATGCTCATACCCTGCGTTCTCTCAACTCCATAATCTGAAATTGGAACTTAATTTTACGTTACTCTTGGATCTTGCGTAAAAGTTGAGGATTAATTCAATGTCAGAGCTAACTCTGAATGCTCATACCCTGCTTTCTCTGTACCCCACCTTCCTTTTGTTTAAAATTGAGCTACTTCTTTTTGCATAATTATTTATTAGTTTATCAACTTTGGCCCTGTTTGGCAAATAGAGTTTAGAGTTTAGTTGGTAGAGCTTTGAGTTTCACCTTTTTGTTTAGCAGATTTGACTGCAGATTTGACTAACTTTTTACATAAATGTGTTTGGTAAAACTTAGTTGATTGCTAAAAACTGATGACCCTTTGTTTGTATAAAATGACATTTATGGACTTATTAACTAATATGTTAGTATTATAATTATGGGCAAAATAGTCATTCACACATTCTCTCACCTAATCCTCTAAAGAAAAAGCTCCAAAAAGGAGCTTTTTCATTTTGAGAGTTTTCACCCCAAACTCTCTTGAAATTCTCTTTACCAAACCCCCATCTACGACTACCTACAAACATACGCAAATCAACTTCATCCTCTCAGAAGAAAAAAAACACCAAATACATCAGCTTGGTGTTGTCAATTGTGTGGTAATCTGTTCTAAGAATTGTTAACGAATACAAAGATGCATGTACCTAAAATCGTCCTGATCTCAGGAGTGACCTCCATATGCCTGGTTAATAAGCAAGGTAGCGCAACTAATATAATGGGTTAGCTCAAATTAAAAGAGCTTTTTAGTGGACATGCCTTTTAAAGGGTAAGGTCAAACTGGTACACTAATAATTTTGTAAGATAAGAAGATAGTAACTAGCTAGTAAGGTGGGTCTGAACATTATCAAGCCCTGATCTGATCCGCATGGCTGGCCAATTTGACCCGTGACCCTGGCCAGATGCCCCAACCCACCCGATAAGAATTTGGAGTAGTCCATTGAGGCCTTGACCTTTTAGTAAGTGGTAAATTTAGTATAGTTGCCATCATATATGAATATGATCATCTTGTTGAGGTAAATTTAGCTATAGCTTTCTTTTCACAAATTAAAGTAAGTCTTTTAAAAAGTAATATAATCTTCAGATTATCTTAGGTGTAACTGTTACACCATAACTTATGGGGTAACAAATGCTAGCTTCATACCATTTGAGTTCTGTTTTGATGTTATTTTGTCATTTGATGTCCTCACTCCTCATATCATTTCTGACTTGTTTCATGTCATTCCACTTTTGTTTGATGTCATTTATTTCATATCATTTTGATTTGTTTCATGTCATTTCACTTTTGTTTGATCTCATTTATATCATATCATTTCTAATCTGTTTCATGTTATTTCAATTTTGTTTGAATTCATTTGGTCTTATGTGTCATATCATTCTTATCTGTTTCATATCATTACTGTATAGTTTGATGTCATTTTGCCATTTTAGATTTTGTTACACAATAAGTTTATAGTGTAATCTTTTACATCCAAGAGGCTTTCTATAATCTTTGGTTCTTTGACATGCCTAATATCACGCATGATATATATATATTATAATTGTTGCAGTTTTCTAAATTTATCAATACATTTCAAGTTAGCTTAATTATGAATTGAAGTTCAAATAAAATAAATTGGTCGGTGATCTATACTAATATATTAAAAGGCAAGCCTAAACAAGGAACGGTGCCACGTGACGCTCTCCCTAAGAGAGTTTTACTCCATGTAATCCACAACAATAAAAAAATTTAGAAATTGCGTAGCATAGGGTTTGATCCCGATACCTCAAGAACATATACTAAAGTTTTAACCACTAGACCAGATAATATTTAGTGTTATCATCTTAAAGTATAATATTAATAAATGAAAATTTTCCTTACCCGGGACGTAGCCCGGGCCTAATAACTAGTTTATATTATGAAAAGGTGGTGCATGATTTGCATTATGAACATTGTTATGCTGCCTTAAAGTATCTTCCTCTCGGTCAAAACTACATATATCTTACTTTTTTGCCCCACTATGATGTACTCCTAATTAGCGTAACATATTGAAACAAGAAAATTTATGCTATTTTTTTTAAATGTATATGTCATGCTCTTGTGTTGCCATGGCTTCTTGTAATAGAATTGGTTGTTTTGCCTTCCTAAACCATAGCTCCTTCCTCTTAGTCCCTAATTCCTTGGATGAGGATTTTTTCTTTTGGGCCATGCCCTAGGAAATGGGACTAATTTTGGGCCCAACCGTCTCTTGTTTTCATGTTGCTCTTTTTGTGAAAATATTGAAAATATGAACTTATGTCTTCAAATACATGTCATGTTTAGCTTTGAAGATCAAACTTATAAAATTTATACTGTGAATATTCGCCAATACTAACATTGAAATCTTATGACTTTAGTCCTTCTAGATGCATTTCAATCAATATAATGTCTTCAAATAATTGTCTTATCAACGTATCAAAGTTGAGTTCTTTATTATTATGGAATTAATTTATGGTCAAAGTAGTTGTATGGGTATAACCCAAGTACGTTAGCGGACATCCCCGGGAGTCCGCGAACACAATGACGGACGCAAACATGTAAACGTCGCTCACAGCTCTAGCAAGTCGGGTTCGAAGTGGTCGACAACGTTGGCGGTCGCCTAACAAGACATAGAGGAATTTCCCTTCGTCGGGCGCGCGCAGTCGTACGCGTGTAAAAGGATTATGCACCCTGTCAGAGGAATAGTACTTCTATAAATACCCCACTAGTACCATTTTGCAGGTACTTTTTCTCTCACACTCACAATTCTTATCTCTCTCTACTTTCTCTCTCTAAATCCTATTTGGACACGTGCTGACTTGAGCATTGGAGGGGTTTCCTCGCATCCCGAGAGGGTAGTTTACGTTTGCTTCTGTGCAGTTATTCACCAACGGACGCCAACTCCAATCTTTGGCGGACTCTTCTCAAGACCGCCAACCGTTCTACAACCGGAATAGTAGTGAATTGGATACTAGTTTGTGAAAGTCGAATAAGACATTTATCTGAAGACGGATGGTGTGTATTTTGATGATATAAGACGATACAGAAATAGAAGGAATCCAACTCTCTGCCATTTCAAAAATCAAAATTCATCATAATTCACGACAAATTATTAGAAAACCTGAATTAGAAAGATACTCCGCTAATAAGCTATGAGTTAGTCTCTCGATAAATAGAAAGAATTTGGATAACTTCAAAGGCCAAATTGCTAGATAGATATTCTAATATCTACCTTTTGACTATATGTGTATTTAGGCGTTCTTTGGCGTAAAAGCTGAACCGAACCACGAATCGAACCGAAATGAACTGGCCAGAATCGAATCGACTGAACCGAATCAATCAACCGAATCAATTGAACCAATCGAACCAATTAAATTATAACTAATAGTAATGATAATAATTTATGAACTGAACTGAACTGAACTGAATTGAACTGATTGCGACTGAACTAAACTGAATTGAACCAACCGAACCGAGCGAACCGAACAACCGAACCGAAAATAAGGTCGAGGAGAAGCAGTGCCTAGAAAAAAAAAAGCTAGCAACATTTGGATATTTTAAAAGATTTTAAATTTACCATTTGGGTATTTCCTTTAAAAAACTTTGGTGACATATAGTTATTAAATAAAACTCTCTTAACTATATAAATCCTTATTTTGACCGAACATTGTTTTCGAACACTTGTATTATACAATTATTTTTTATAATATAAATATAACATAGAAGCTTCTTCATTTACTTCTTATTTTTCTTTTATTTTTCTTCTTTATCAAAATCCATCATAATTCACGACAAAGAAGGTATGTTGTTCCTATGTATGGAAAGATTTAAAATAGGAACAACATAATTGAAGTTTCTCAATGGAATACGGGAACAACAAAAGAAAAACGGGTAGAAAGCACCATTTTTCATTTTCTCACTCATTTTTTCCCATTATGTCCATTTCTACGAATAGTTTTTACATGTAAACATTAAATATTCACACTTTCTTAGTAATGTTAGAGAGAAATAATAGTCAAAAAAGTAAAGTTTTGATAGAATAATTTTGGGCAAATCTTTTACGATTTTCCTTACAACATCTTTTTAGAAGAGTCTTTTGGAATGATAATTGAGGTGCACAAAAAATAAAAAATAAATTTCTATTATTTTTGTATTTTGTTAAAAAATTACTTCTTTTTATATGTTAATAATATTATTCGACATTTATTTGGGATATTTATCATCGACGTCAATAAATCAAAATGTAGGGGAAGAGAGAATAAGTAAAAAAAATTATACTAAGAAACACAAATAAAATTGAAATCCATAAAAGTTCAAATGTTCAGTGGAACCTTTTAAAAGTTGATCATTTGACAATTTTGTTGAATTTTTTTCTAAAAGGGTGTATTTTAAAATACTCATTTGACAAATTCGCTGTTAGCTGAGCTTTATAAAATACCCAGATGTCATCGAAATTTTTCAATAAACTCATATGATAAAACAGGACTTTCTGAAATACCCTCATGTCACTAACTTTTTTTTAATACCCACTTGATTAAATGGTGTATTTTAAATACCTATTTGGCCATTCGGCTTAACTTCGAATTTATAGAAAAAAAATGTGATATGATCGATAAGTAAGTACAACTTTCATAGGCAATTGTATTTCCCCAAGAAAAAATATCCATCTCAACGTAGTTAGTTATTACAAACACTATTACAAAGAGCTCTAGCTTGGACAAGGCTTGAGTCGGTGCGCCAATACGGCGTCATAATTTCCAGATAAGTTTGTTCTTTGTATTTTACTACAAGTTCCAACCATAGTTCCCAAATGAATTAAAGAAGGTATGCACCATGCACATCATAAGGCAAAACGAGTAGAAAAGAAAAGAAACTACTCACGAAATGGAGTGTCAGAATAAATTTGTGGAGAAATCATTCCGAAATAGGAGTACCAGCATGTAGGCATGCAACTATTACAAAACCAACGTTGAATAACGCCAACGTGGAGGTGACTACTACATAATTCAACTGATTTATACTTGGAGGCTTAGCTTGTAGCCATGTAGGTTTTGACAACTGGCAGGAAATTATTAGTTGTGGGTAATAACCTCTTCAATTTGCTTATCGTAACATCACCGATATTTTCAGTTGATAGCTCTTGATTTATAAAGACAGTCCACAAAATTTTGCTCATCTAAGAAATCATCATGTCATTTCTTGATATTGATGTTTTTCGAGTAGATCACATCGATAGTTATTCTTCATATATATATAGAAGGGTCGGGAGGTGGTGGGGGTGAGGTGGGGGGCTGACGGGAGGTGGTGGTAGTGGTGGGTAGGTGGTGGTTATGGAAGAAGACGTAAAATAGAAGGATTCGCTACTAGGAATTGAGATGGTCACGCCTTGGGAAAATGGGAATAGGTTTCATCTTGCATAAAAAATTAAGTTCGTGGTTTTTTTTTCAAAAGAATGCTTTAAAAGGTTTTTTTTCACAAAATTGAACTTTTAAAAAGTTGTTTTTACGAAATTTTCCTTAAAAAGTATGACATTTGGTACCATAGTTCTAATTGAAAAAAAAAAACAATAAGATAAATATCAACTATATATAGATACGGTTGTAATAAGATATAGGTGACATATTCTTATAATGTAATGAGTGTGTGGATGACTTAACAACTTGCAAATCTATCTATCAAATATACTACCTCTGTTTTTTTAGTTGCAACATTTGTTTTTCGGCATTATTCATCAACCAACTTTGTTAAGTAATCTTGCACCATTATATAAGAAAAAACATAGTCAAGTGGGATCTTGTTAGATTCGTCTCAATGCGATGATTCCAAATATCAAATTTTTATAATTTTTACTTACACCCAATATGAGATATTAATGTTCAAATAAGTGTCTCGGTAAATGTGAAAAAACAAATGTTGCAACTAAAAAAAACAGAGGAAGTATTAGAAGACGTTTTTAACAAGGGACTATTGATGACATGTTCCTAATTTCTTTTAAGATATTATTTTCAAACTCAAACTTTTAAGTTTTTTTTTTACTTATCACGTATAACGTCAATTTTTCAATTTCTTTCTGGACTAAATATACAAAACAAAATGAATTATGAAATTTATACTTCCTCCGTTCCGAATTAAATGCAACAAATCCACTTTTTCACTATTCACACTTTTCATTTTGACTAAGATTTGTGAGTTATACATAATGATAAACATAGTCAAGTGGGATCTTGTTAGATTCGTCTCGTGATGTACTTTCATAAAATGTAATTTTTATAATTTTTACTTATATGTAATTATAGATATTTGTGGTCAAAATAATGCCTCGACATGCGTAAAAGTGGATTTGTTGCATTTAATTCGAAACGGAGGAAGTATATAATACTATATTTGTATATTGTAATTGATCTGAAGCATCGTGTTGACCAAAATACTAGTTATTGAGTCATTTCTCTGTCAAATATCATGATACATCCTGTCTCATACTCTCATCTAAAATTTAGCTAATCATATATTAGGCCTTAGGGTCACTAGATTTGGAGGCCCGCCAAAAGAATAAAAGTTCGCTAAATATTATTCGAACTAGCCAACTAGGTTAGTTAAAGATAATCTAGTAAATCTACAATCTTAATGACGATCGCATTTCCGATTTGAATGCTATTTAATATTTATGACTAAGCAAACTCTGGCCTCATACGATGGAAAGCCATAAAACGTTTTCCTTGACTACATGCATGTAATGTTTTCTTTTCTTCTTTTTTTTTTCTGTTAGCGACTTACATGTAATGTTTAAAGCACTATAATTGGTCCTGGCCAGACGTTCGCCCCTTAGCCCCAATTAAAATCAATTTTTTAACGAGGTGGGTGGTGGCAAGTGGCAGGGGGAGGTAGATGGTGGCAGGTGGTGGTGGAGGGTGGCGAGTTGTGGAAAAAAGAGAAGGGTAAAATAGTAAATTAATAGTGGGTCCGAGGCGATTTTAAGAAATTTTAGGGCGATGTTTAACAATCTCTTGTATAAAAGTAAGTAATAATTGAGGACGAATCAAACAAGACCCACACGACTATATATTTTTCTTATAAATTGAGAAGATTCTCTCTAAGTATGAATAGTGTCAAAATTTCAAATGAGAAAGATAAAAAAAAAACAAAAGGAGTATCATTCTAGTTAAATAATCCTTTAATTAATATTTTTAGCCCATGCATTACACCAAACTAACTAGTTGTTGGCTCAGGGGATGCCCTATGTCTTATATGAATATATTATTAAATCAAGTGAATTAAAAAATTGTTATATATAGTTGTTTATTGTTTATTATTGCAATTTTATCTAGATTATAATTAAACTTGATATGTTTTTTATCAAAATTCTGCACATAATTGGTTAACCCACAATTAAACAAACTAAATTTTAAAGTAATTTACTTGATTAGCTTTAAGGTGGATTTATTATTCTTCACTGTTACGAAATTCTTTCCACAATGAATTGTACGTAAAATTACCAGAAGATGTTTTCTTGATTAAGTTTTGTGACCAACAAAATTCAGCCGGTTAATTGAAGAATAATGAAATTTAAATTTTGACTTCTTTTATCTTTCTTTATAAACCCTATGTTAAAGTACTAGTAATAAAGAGATTTGGAGTTTAATTGTATTATAAGAGATTGAAGTCTCGAAATAAAATAAGTTACACAATGAAGAGTTAGAATAATCGATGAGCATGAGTTTCTCTTTCTTGCTTACATTGTTAAGATTAGTTGAAATTGGAGTGGTGGTAAAAAAATCTACCTTATTAAACATGAGGTTGTGGATTCAAGTATTGATGCTAACATTTGCTTGTTTTACTTTCCATGAGAAAATAATAAGTGTTTATGTGTGTACGATGGCATAGCGCACCATGTCATTTGTGAAGTGAATGGTAACACATGGCGTGGTAGCTTTCCTACTAGCCGGGTAGCCCACACATTAATTGTAACGCCCCGACTTTCGCACATCCTTATTAGGTTAATTAATCAGGAATCAGGATTAGCCGCGGAAGACTTAGCTTAGTCGGCGCGCTACCGCCGTACTTTCCACTAGGGGAAAATACAAGGCGACATTAAACATTAACTTACATGGACATTACTTAGATTTGTCACTCTTTAAAAAAAACACTTTAATAATATATTACTATTTTCTAGAAATTTCGGCAGAGTTTCCTTTGTAAATTGGACAACCCAAAATGGGAAAATGTTTGAAAAACCTGTTACAATAAAATATTTCCAAATCCAAAACTCAACGCTTTGGCGAAGTAGCAGCTAACGAGAATCAGGAGCACTATTGCTCATCCAGCACTCGAAATAAAACTAAGTCATTACTTATTATCTATTACAAAGTGGAACGTCCTCGCCTCGAAAAGAAACATAAAACAATCATAGCTGAGCTCTTAGTACATAACTGCTTCCATCTTGGAAAAGATGCTCCAGAACTTCAACCTGAAACTATTGTAACACTGCCACCCACCAAGTGACAGGCCACAGTAGTGACAAAACAAGACATTGACAGACACATCAGCACAACGCTGAGTACTAACCCATAAAACATTCTTAAAACATGTTTTGGTGTCTACGACTCTCACGAAATCAACATGTTCACATCGTTCATCACAACATTACCATAACATAACAACATTCACTTTATTCATAATCTTTCATGACTTATATGTTCTCACAGATATCATAGCAGAGTCGTAACATCATCATAGTTCTCTCATATCAAAGCGGAAAACATACTTTCATATCATTAGACAATAACCATTCATAAACATATACTTTAAGTCATGCAGGATATCATAAATCATCATCATCATTCATTTACTTAACTAACAATAATCGTACTTTCTTAATAACATAGTTATGCCATAACATTCGTTCATAAACATCACTAATCATCATATTCGTAAAACATTCCTAACCCAAGCATCAATAACATAATGAGTGAAATCATAAAACATAACCGCAATCATAATCATACTTTCATAACATCAAATTCACCATACTTCATAGCATTAAATTATAAAATCATCTACATAACAGATATTTCGTTTCATATCATAAGCCTCATCATTATCTTTTCATTTTACTTAATCATATTGGTAACTTGAAAGAGCATGCATTTAATAGAGGGAAGAACAACATAAATCATTTCATAACATATTATATCGGTTCGTATCATATCATAAGTGTCATCATATCTTTTCATTTTACTTAATCATTTTGGTAACTTGAAAGAGCATGCATTTAATAGAGGGAAGAACAACATAAATCATTTCATAACATATTATATCGGTTCGTATCATATCATAAGTGTCATCATATCTTTTCATTTTACTTAATCATTTTGGTAACTTGAAAGAGCATGCATTTAATAGAGGGAAGAACAACATAAATCATTTCATAACATATCATATCGGTTCATAATATCATATCATATCATATCATTCATCATTATCTTTTCATTTACTTAATCATTTTGGTAACTTGGCAAGTATAACATAAGGGACGTCTCCCAAAAGCATCATCATCATAATCATAGGGCAATAGCCACCAGGGACATTGTCCCTAACCAGAAGGTGGCATAAAGCCATGCATAGTGCGGTGCCACCAGGGACAATTGCCCCTAACCAGAAGGTGGCGTTTCCGCCATAAAATAGAACGGTACGTGCACGACCAACATAACATCGTACTGCCAAGAACCATCTTTCACTTGAATTTATCATGTTTCATATCTTTTAAGTACATAAATTCATAATCATTATGATACAACATATTCTTTTCTTTGCATCCATAAAATAACATCATTATATTTTCATAACATCAAAATCGTCGTACTTCATAGCATTAAATCATTTAATAAACATTATTTACATAGCCAACATTTCATATCCCGCACACCATACAACATCGCATAAACATCGTATAAAGCATCATAAAACATAGTTGGAAGGGGAGTGCGGGTGTTAGCAGTAGACGTTACCTGAAATCCTGCTTACCAACTTTGATAGCCGGTGGAGGCTTGTAATATTCCCTTCATTTTAATCTAATCAAGAGTTGAATAATAAAATTTATTACTATTTAATTAGACTTGGACTTTTCTAAAATATTCTTTTATTGGGCGTCCTAGCATTTATGTCATTACTCGTATAGGGTCTTTCTAAACATAATAGGCATACTTAGTCGAGCATGATAATCGTAGTCTTGACTTATGAATCGTGTTATTATTCTTAACATCTTTTAAACATCTACACTGAGGTGGTATTAATAATAATCTTGACTTATAATTCATGTTTAATGACTTGTAAATATGATTTTAAATTCTAATCATTTCATTTATATACCTTAACTTAAGCGTATATTTACTAGGTTATCAACCTTTAGTAAAAATTACAACATTATTACTACTTATAATTGCTCGTCTAATAATATTATATAAGTATACATGATTAATGATAAATTAAAGTCATTATAATCCAAATCCTTTATCATGTTACTAAGTGACACATTTTAGGAAAACTTATAACAACATTATATTCTATCTTTAATTCGATTCACACTTTTAAACTAATGAGTGAAAGCTATCAAATTACTTGCTTAAACATAAGCTTAGCATAATTACTAAATTAAATGAATTTTTATCACTAAACTAATTATCCAAACATTATCATTAATATACTACAATAGTGGTCATTAGTTTATGAATTAAAAAAAAGGTCGTTTATACATACTAAAGTATTCCTAATGGTTATTCTCTATTTTCAAACTACAAGGATGTGGTGGACAGTTAGTAATACATAATTACATTAGTTAAGCCCAACAATTATGAGTATCTTACTAAACAAATCAGATTTTTAAGGCCAACCAAATTCATGTAACAAATTAAACTAAATTGATTTAACTAATGGAATCAATTTTTAGGCCCAACAAAGTGATTAATGAACAATGGGCTTCACTTAACTTAAAAGTTAGAATTTAGAGTGAAGCGAGAGGTGTTATACCTCTGCTCACTTGGAGCAGGGACGCATAAAGGCAACAGGGGAGGTTCGAAGCTCCGACGAATGGCGACGACACCGATGTGGAGGTAGCAACGCACGCAGGCAGAAGGTGGCGTTCATCGGCGACACCGGTGCAGCAGCGAAGCTGGTAGGAGTAGCAGCGAACAAGAAAGAGGCAGGGGAGGAGGAGACCTGGTGCGGCGTCGGGGCAGCAGGGTGGGCAGCGCGAGTTTTCCCCGTGGCCAGAGGGTTGTGGTGCACCGGGGTGGTGCACAGATGATGGTGGTGGCGCGGTGGCGTCGTGGTGGCGCGGTGGTCGTGGTGTTGGTGCTGGGCAGCTTGCCCAAAACAGAGAAGAAGAAGGTAAATGGAGGAGTGAGAAAGTGGAAGTTCTTAGCTATTTGCTAAGCATTTGTTCTGATTTTTGCTTGTGGCTAGATGATGGAGAATTACCCGGTATTTATAGAGCTTGTTGTAGGCCATTTTTGCACTGTTGCTTAGTTGAGAAATTGTAAAGTATGAACTTTGGTAAAGTTACATTAACGGAGGAAGATTGAGAATTCAGAATTTGGGGTTTCTTCCAGATTTTGTGGGATATTATAGCAAGCTTTATTGACTATTGAACATAACTACTGACATGGGTGACAAAGTGTAGTGGTGAAATATTTGATTTCATGTGTGAACATTTCCCAAAAATGTGCCGAAAGAAAATTGGAGGAAGGAAGAAGATGTAGGCTAGAGCTATAGGGGTGCTTTTGTAAAATTTAATTTCATTTAGTTTCTCTTTTGTTCAAGTATATAGTTTGTTATACTATTCTTATCTACAGCTGTACATAAGATATAGTTTGTTATATTCCTTCTGTATAATGTTTGCTTTATCTTTTCATTGTAGATAATTATTGTTTTTGTTAGTTTGGAAAGATTTAATTTATAATTAATTCGACAATTAGTATTACTTAAATACGGGATATTACATCCTCGTCCCTAAGCAGAAAAGTTTCGTCCTCGAAACTTAAAAAAACATAGTTAGGTGCAGAACGTCATGCATTTCTTTCATAAAAATTTAAGAATCACATATTCACTTATTCTTGGCATCACATATCCTATTTCCTTGGTTGTCTAAATCTTCATTCAATTGAAAGACAGAACATATTCGGACTAACTTTCATATATTAAGATCGCATACCTATTCACATATGATTTCTTATATCCAAATCTTAATGTCAGAAAAGTCAATCGAAAAACCTCACTTTGTTGAAATATATTACTTCCCATGAATAGGTCAGTTATACTTCCTTCCGGCCTCCACACATATTTTAAAGATTTCTATCATCTACGAAGTGCATTAATTCGTTTATTGTTCAAGTAGGAGCCTAAGTTCTCGAATCATGTTCTTCATCGAAATAGTACTATCGTATGCTCTTATTTATAACTCTCATTTCATTTGATCTTCTTAGGAATATCTCACCGTTGGGCTAGCAAGGTAACCTCTTCCCATAAATGACGTCATCATACTTCCTCTCAATCTCTAACATGTAAATCAATGGCATCCAATAAAATTTTCCATCATTCGAGTAAAAGCTTAGGTCCTCGTACTATCTTTATCATTAGTTCTTCCTCTCTAACTCTCATCATTGATCACATAATCTCGAAACAACATTACACTCCTTAATATATGTCGAATCCTCATGACTTCAAATATCCAAACACACAATTTCATACTTGGTCTGCTAGCTTTACTAGAAAGCCCATCTGCTAACTTGCCATTAATATATCAATCCCTTCTTTTCTTACTCATTACCATTTGATGACTATAATCGTGCTTTATATATAATATACATTCTCTATCAATCCCACAATATGAACTTCATGAGACATTTATAAGCATCACATTTTGTCCCTGTCTCTATAATAGCAATATCATCTATTAAGGTATTCACCAAAACCACTAATTCAATATTTATACATCCCCAAATTTTCGATCATCACATCGAAACCAATATCATCATCATAACTTCAAAGTTAAGTACTTACTTTCCCAATAATATCATAACATACTCGTTACCAAATTCCTTACCTAGCTAACATCAATGTTCAAGATCTTAATTATTCAAGACTCTATCAATCCAAATAATGGTTTACTTTTCATCATAACTTCAATTTTCCGCAACCTTTTCCTCTCACCTCTTTTGTAGGGACTTGATTACTTGAATATATATCGATTATACATCAATAACCATACCAAAAAGACAATCATCTAATACCATTTCAAACATAATGGTTTATTGCCTCAAATCTTTCAAAGAAAATCAAGCACTCCAAATTAAGTTTGTCTCGACACTGATATTTATTTCATAATTATATCCAGTATAGTTATCATGTCATTAAGTAGCACATCCCTATTCCTTCAAGATAATAATTTGTCTAATTTCCTCAATTAATGCTTCCCACAAAATTCATGCATGTAACAAACCATAACATCCAGTATTTATTTCGCATCTCATTATGACGTATTTCAACTTTCAGAACTCAAATCTTTATGATTGTACTAATGTTAATCACTTTGCTAATCTCTCAAATAGGAATTCAAGGCCCCCTTAAAATTTACGAATCCCAATATCGTAGTATGAACTCTCGTAAAATAAAATCCAATCATACATCATCAGAGAGGTGGATAATGTCCACAATACCATCAACCTTGGAAATTTAGAATTCCATATAGCTTAATCTTTTTAATCATCCAATAATATATCCCTAATTGTCATAAGATCTCTATACATGCTTCACATTATCTCATAAACACCTTTTGTGTCATTCCTCGAAAATCACATATAACCACCCATGCCTCAAAAGATACTTTACAAATCATTAGTCCCTATATATTACTCTAATAGTAATTAGTTTATCCTCAAGCCATTCATTTTTCACATAATACATACCAAGTTAGAATCTCAAATTTTCCATGAGCATCTTATACTAGCTTAACCCAAAACTTGAGGTTGTATCAATCTCCAAATATTACCTCAAAAAGGTCATACTTTTAAGTTCAATTCTCATTTCTTAATTTCTAAGAACCCAAATAGTCATCAACTTTCTCAACATCTAGATTCCCAAAAGATCATACCTAGGGGGTGCAAAGTCTAAAACTCCGCACTTCCGGCTAGGTTTCGGCTCTGATACCACTCTGTAACGCCCCGACTTTCGCACATCCTTATTAGGTTAATTAATCAGGAATCAGGATTAGCCGCGGAAGACTTAGCTTAGTCGGCGCGCTACCGCCGTACTTTCCACTAGGGGAAAATACAAGGCGACATTAAACATTAACTTACATGGACATTACTTAGATTTGTCACTCTTTAAAAAAAACACTTTAATAATATATTACTATTTTCTAGAAATTTCGGCAGAGTTTCCTTTGTAAATTGGACAACCCAAAATGGGAAAATGTTTGAAAAACCTGTTACAATAAAATATTTCCAAATCCAAAACTCAACGCTTTGGCGAAGTAGCAGCTAACGAGAATCAGGAGCACTATTGCTCATCCAGCACTCGAAATAAAACTAAGTCATTACTTATTATCTATTACAAAGTGGAACGTCCTCGCCCGAAAAGAAACATAAAACAATCATAGCCGAGCTCTTAGTACATAATCGCTTCCATCTTGGAAAAGATGCTCCGTAACTTCAACCCGAAACTATTGTAACATCGCCACCCACCAAGTGACGGGCCACAGTAGTGACAAAACAAGACATTGACGAGACACATCAAGACAACGCCGAGTACTAACCCATAAAACATTCTTAAAACATGTTTTGGTGTCTACGACTCTCACGAAATCAACATGTTCACATCGTTCATCACAACATTACCATAACATAACAACATTCACTTTATTCATAATCTTTCATGACTTATATGTTCTCACAGATATCATAGCGTAGTCGTAACATCATCATAGTTCTCTCATATCAAAGCGGAAAACATACTTTCATATCATTAGACAATAACCATTCATAAACATATACTTTAAGTCATGCGAGATATCATAAATCATCATCATCATTCATTTACTTAACTAACAATAATCGTACTTTCTTAATAACATAGTTATGCCATAACATTCGTTCATAAACATCACTAATCATCATATTCGTAAAACATTCCTAACCCAGGCATCAATAACATAATGAGTGAAATCATAAAACATAACCGCAATCATAATCATACTTTCATAACATCAAATTCACCATACTTCATAGCATTAAATTATAAAATCATCTACATAACGTATATTTCGTTTCATATCATAAGCCTCATCATTATCTTTTCATTTTACTTAATCATATTGGTAACTTGAAAGAGCATGCATTTAATAGAGGGAAGAACAACATAAATCATTTCATAACATATTATATCGGTTCGTATCATATCATAAGTGTCATCATATCTTTTCATTTTACTTAATCATTTTGGTAACTTGAAAGAGCATGCATTTAATAGAGGGAAGAACAACATAAATCATTTCATAACATATTATATCGGTTCGTATCATATCATAAGTGTCATCATATCTTTTCATTTTACTTAATCATTTTGGTAACTTGAAAGAGCATGCATTTAATAGAGGGAAGAACAACATAAATCATTTCATAACATATCATATCGGTTCATAATATCATATCATATCATATCATTCATCATTATCTTTTCATTTACTTAATCATTTTGGTAACTTGGCAAGTATAACATAAGGGACGTCTCCCAAAAGCATCATCATCATAATCATAGGGCAATAGCCACCAGGGACATTGTCCCTAACTGTAAGGTGGCATAAAGCCATGCATAGTGCGGTGCCACCAGGGGACAATTGCCCCTAACCGTAAGGTGGCGTTTCCGCCATAAAATAGAACGGTACGTGCACGACCAACATAACATCGTACTGCCAAGAACCATCTTTCACTTGAATTTATCATGTTTCATATCTTTTAAGTACATAAATTCATAATCATTATGATACAACATATTCTTTTCTTTGCATCCATAAAATAACATCATTATATTTTCATAACATCAAAATCGTCGTACTTCATAGCATTAAATCATTTAATAAACATTATTTACATAGCCAACATTTCATATCCCGCACACCATACAACATCGCATAAACATCGTATAAAGCATCATAAAACATAGTTGGAAGGGGAGTGCGGGTGTTAGCAGTAGACGTTACCTGAAATCCTGCTTACCAACTTTGATAGCCGGTGGAGGCTTGTAATATTCCCTTCATTTTAATCTAATCAAGAGTTGAATAATAAAATTTATTACTATTTAATTAGACTTGGACTTTTCTAAAATATTCTTTTATTGGGCGTCCTAGCATTTATGTCATTACTCGTATAGGGTCTTTCTAAACATAATAGGCATACTTAGTCGAGCATGATAATCGTAGTCTTGACTTATGAATCGTGTTATTATTCTTAACATCTTTTAAACATCTACACTGAGGTGGTATTAATAATAATCTTGACTTATAATTCATGTTTAATGACTTGTAAATATGATTTTAAATTCTAATCATTTCATTTATATACCTTAACTTAAGCGTATATTTACTAGGTTATCAACCTTTAGTAAAAATTACAACATTATTACTACTTATAATTGCTCGTCTAATAATATTATATAAGTATACATGATTAATGATAAATTAAAGTCATTATAATCCAAATCCTTTATCATGTTACTAAGTGACACATTTTAGGAAAACTTATAACAACATTATATTCTATCTTTAATTCGATTCACACTTTTAAACTAATGAGTGAAAGCTATCAAATTACTTGCTTAAACATAAGCTTAGCATAATTACTAAATTAAATGAATTTTTATCACTAAACTAATTATCCAAACATTATCATTAATATACTACAATAGTGGTCATTAGTTTATGAATTAAAAAAAGGTCGTTTATACATACTAAAGTATTCCTAATGGTTATTCTCTATTTTCAAACTACAAGGATGTGGTGGACAGTTAGTAATACATAATTACATTAGTTAAGCCCAACAATTATGAGTATCTTACTAAACAAATCAGATTTTTAAGGCCAACCAAATTCATGTAACAAATTAAACTAAATTGATTTAACTAATGGAATCAATTTTTAGGCCCAACAAAGTGATTAATGAACAATGGGCTTCACTTAACTTAAAAGTTAGAATTTAGAGTGAAGCGAGAGGTGTTATACCTCTGCTCACTTGGAGCAGGGACGCATAAAGGCAACAGGGGAGGTTCGAAGCTCCGACGAATGGCGACGACACCGATGTGGAGGTAGCAACGCACGCAGGCAGAAGGTGGCGTTCATCGGCGACACCGGTGCAGCAGCGAAGCTGGTAGGAGTAGCAGCGAACAAGAAAGAGGCAGGGGAGGAGGAGACCTGGTGCGGCGTCGGGGCAGCAGGGTGGGCAGCGCGAGTTTTCCCCGTGGCCAGAGGGTTGTGGTGCACCGGGGTGGTGCACAGATGATGGTGGTGGCGCGGTGGCGTCGTGGTGGCGCGGTGGTCGTGGTGTTGGTGCTGGGCAGCTTGCCCAAAACAGAGAAGAAGAAGGTAAATGGAGGAGTGAGAAAGTGGAAGTTCTTAGCTATTTGCTAAGCATTTGTTCTGATTTTTGCTTGTGGCTAGATGATGGAGAATTACCCGGTATTTATAGAGCTTGTTGTAGGCCATTTTTGCACTGTTGCTTAGTTGAGAAATTGTAAAGTATGAACTTTGGTAAAGTTACATTAACGGAGGAAGATTGAGAATTCAGAATTTGGGGTTTCTTCCAGATTTTGTGGGATATTATAGCAAGCTTTATTGACTATTGAACATAACTACTGACATGGGTGACAAAGTGTAGTGGTGAAATATTTGATTTCATGTGTGAACATTTCCCAAAAATGTGCCGAAAGAAAATTGGAGGAAGGAAGAAGATGTAGGCTAGAGCTATAGGGGTGCTTTTGTAAAATTTAATTTCATTTAGTTTCTCTTTTGTTCAAGTATATAGTTTGTTATACTATTCTTATCTACAGCTGTACATAAGATATAGTTTGTTATATTCCTTCTGTATAATGTTTGCTTTATCTTTTCATTGTAGATAATTATTGTTTTTGTTAGTTTGGAAAGATTTAATTTATAATTAATTCGACAATTAGTATTACTTAAATACGGGATATTACATTAATACATATATATTTCCACATATCCACGATTTAGATGGATCCTAATTCAAAATTGGATGACATATTGAGATTTATTGCGGGCCGCCACGTGGATAGAATACGTGTCTGAATTAATATTCAGGGTACTACTAGATTAGAGTCATTAGACTATTAGTATTAGTACGGCAATAACATAGGACGACAAAAACCCAACTTTCCTAGTGCAAGCGCCTAAAACGTTTTCCATGACTTCCATCAATAATTGTTGACGAAAAAGTAAGTACTGATGTCACATCTGTACTAGATGGAATGCAAATTTATAAAAGAAACATTTTTCCCCCATTTCTTTTACTTGCAAGTTTGCAACCTAATAAGTAATAGGTTGACATTTGACAAACAAATTAAAAAAGGATAAAATTAATTCATTACTATACAAGTATTGTTTCATTGCAAATATTACAGCATTTTTATTTGAAGAAAGTCATACAAGTTTTACTAAAAAAACAGGAATTACAAATTCAATATTAAATGTTAAACTTTGTTTTTTTTTGTTAAATGAAAAAATAATTATATTTCAAAACATTCCTAAGTAATGAGTAATATTTTCGGACTATTACTTTGTATTGTATACAATGTTAAGTCACACACCTATTATATTCAAGTTTTTGAGTTTAATTTCATATCGAGTGAAACTTAAGAAGGATTGTTATTTTGTTTTCTTTTTTAGTAGATACACAATGAAACCCTTAGACATATCGTCTTTTAGAGATTAGCATAGGTCCTAATAAAAGACAATAACGCATTTCTCCCTTCCCCTTTTCTTCCTTCCCTCCTTCACCCCTTTTATGCCATATATATAATGCAGCCCCTAGTAGGCCGGAATATGCCCTTCCCCTTGTAAGACGAGCAATGCCACCATTAGACAAAATCTAAGATAACCTCACATAATTATGTTTTTATTACGTATTAATCACATACGATGAGTAAAGTGCAATATGTAAATAATGCAAAATACAACCTGTAAAATTAGAAGCGAACTGAGGAAATACTAAGTATATAGCATTAACCTATATATGCATACAAACCCAAATAGAAAAGTAAAAAATAGAAGTAACATTTTGGACTACTCTATTTTGTTTTGATTTTGGGTCAAAGGGATTCTCGGATTCAAGGGTGAGGGGGGAAAAGAGTTCTATCATAGGATTCCAAAGTAAATGGAATTCCTTAAAACTCCAAAGACTGGAAGTTAAAAGAGGGGGTCCAAAAAAAGTTAGGAATCCTCTAAAAGTTTCATTCAAAGTGAGTGAGCGTGGGAGAGGAAGGATTAGGATTTCATGGTTGGGACTGGTTTTCTCCGCTTTTGAAAATCGGAGACTTGTTCGAGATCTAACAATGGTTAGATCTCAATTTAGCTTGGTAATGGTAATGTCAACCATTGCCTTGGCAAACTTACATCTGAAGGCGGCTCCCCGGTTGGTGAAATTAGGGGTTCATAGCATGTTAACTCAATTGAGGTTCTCCTACCAAGAGGAGCAACCCAAAAGACCCTTTCAAAAGGGATTTGAGTCACAAAGGAATGTGACTCTGTTTAGTATCATGAGCCGAGAATTCCAAGTGACACAAGGTCACTGGAGTTGCTCATGTGGCGAGTCCCAAATCTCGCTAGTTCTTGGTTGTCCTGGCTGTGGAAGCAATACTCTCCTCCCACTACTTCCATCTGATTCGTTATACCCAGTTTATGCAAGCTGTTTTGATCAAAGGTTCTACCAGGTCTCATATGTTAACCACTATGAGAGTTTTCATGAAGATCACCAGCAATGAAGGCCTCCAACTCAAGCAAGTTTTTACAAGTTTAAGGTTATTAAGTTCTGGTAGTTGTAATTTGTTTTTAATTTCGCCGCTAAGTATTGTAAGGGTCACTAATGACCCAAGCTGTGTGTAAACTCTCTTTTATTTATGCAAATTCAGCCAGTGTCAAAAAAAAAATTGTTCATTTAATTTAAGATTTTGCTCCACATGTAATCTGTACCTAACTGATTATATCATGTTTAACCTCAACAAAAAAAAATGATTGGATCATACACTAAGGATTTCTTTCATGCTATTTTATTAGAGGACGAGTAATGTTATTAATACTTGTATATGTGGCAAACCAATAAGGAGTAGGAGAGTTCAGTCTAGATACAGGTCCAAATGAAGTTTCATACTAAAATCAATTGGTAATAGTAGGAGTTCCTTCTTTAGATTATCATATGGTACTTTGTTTTTTCTTTCTCCACTGTGAGACAACTCACATGTGCACAACAAACAAGGGGTTTAACATACACCTATATATAACTGTATGTCCTCCTCACCTAGATTCTATAAATTCAATCCTCATTGCTCTTTTGCATCGGACCAATATCTCCATACAAAGAGACCAAAGTTAGCTGCTGCAATGGCCGTAAGAGGAGCTGTTACAGCAACCTTAACTCAGCAAACATGTTTAATGTCACTTTCAAGAAACAAAACCCACCCTAAACAGGTTTTTGCGTGTATCTTTCTTCTTTAACTCTAATATAAGATTATTGTGATATGTGAAGCAACATACTGTTATGTTTTGAAGGGTAACAATGTAACATACTGTTATGTTAAGCATGTTTAAATGGTGGTTTAATTTTGCAGATTTCGGTCAGAGCTTCCGCAAATGGTTCATATAGCAAGGATCAAAGTAACAAATTAATAAGGAAAGAAAAAGATGGTTGGAAAATTGAATTCACGGAAGAAAAACCACCAACTCCATTGTTAGATACTGTTAATTACCCTGTGCACATAAAAAACCTATCTACTCAGGTAACTCAAATATTTTAGTTTCTGCTCATTTTAATTCTTATCTCTCCCAGTACGGAAACGGTTGTTCGAATTTAATGGAGTAGTTATAGTTCTTCTAGTTCTAGCCCAAATCATATAGTTTTTCCTGCTTTAAATATGAAGGTCGTACTCTTGTAATCTTGTTATCTGAATTCTGAAGTGCTTCTACTATATGGTTTGGCCTAGTGGTGGACATCCACTTGTGCATATGCTCCCAGGCGGTTCGTAACACATGTGGGGTGTGGTGTGTGACTATTACGAAGATTTTACTTTTGTTACTTGAAGTGCTTTCACTATGTGGTTTGTTATAGAGGTGGGCATCAGACATGTCCACACTATTGGTCGGTTCGTGTTCGTGTTTGTGACACGTGCGCATGTGGTGTGTCGTGTACTCGTGTGTCGACTATGAAAATCTTACTTTTGTTGTTTGAAGTGTTCACGACTAGACCTAGGCATGGGCCGGACCGGGCCTGTTCACGGGCTCGGTCTGCGGGCTTGAGGAAATGGCGTGCCGGGCCCGAACCCGTGAATGGCGGGCCGTGCCGCGTGCCGTGCCGGACCTGAAATTTCCAGATTGTGTCCACGGCCCGGCCCAGGCCCGCGGGCCGGGCTCGTGCCTCCTGCTGGCCTAGCCCAAGTTTTATGTTGTTTTTTTGGATTCTTGGCAGTTTTAGGCTAAAAAAACAAAGAAAAGAAGCGTTCGGCCTACGGGCCATATAGGCGGGCTCGTGCCGGTGCGGGCTTGAAATAAAATTTCTTGACCGTGGCAGGCCCACAGCCCACGGAGCGGACAACGGGTTGGGCCGGGCCTTAAGCGGGCTCGAACCGGGCCCGGCCCATGCCCACCTCTATTCACGACTTCATGCTATGTGGTTTGGTGAATTGGTGTCAATTTTTTCCTTGATAAGAAAAAGAGAGCTCTTAATTTGGTTATTGGTTTGGTTATTGTTCAGGATCTTGAACAACTTTCCGCGGAGGTTAGAGCTGAACTTGTGTATACAGTGGCAAAGACAGGTGGGCACCTTAGTTCAAGCTTAGGGGTGGTGGACCTAACCGTGGCTCTACACCATGTCTTTAACACTCCAGAAGATAAGATCATATGGGATGTTGGTCATCAGGTGAGAAAAAAAACTGAATTTTGACTTTTCAACATGATCATCCAAATATTTGATGTTAGACTAGAATTATTTATCATCAAAAGCAAAGTTTATGACAAAATGAAAGTATAACAAATTTTGCAGGCATATGCACACAAGATATTGACAGGAAGAAGATCTAAGATGCACACCATAAGAAAGACGTCAGGCCTTGCAGGGTTTCCCAAGAGAGATGAGAGCACATATGATGCTTTTGGTGCAGGCCATAGTTCTACTAGCATTTCTGCTGGTCTTGGTACGTTGTATACTAATATTTACCTCACTTTATATCTAATAAGAAAATCGGTGCGTTACCAAGTAGTGTGGAGTGTAGACTGTAAGTTGGTAAGGAATGTAATCCCTACCAGCTACAATTCTTGAGGTTGGGCTTCTACTTCCAAGTGCATGTATTAGGAATATTACGGATAATAAAGATATGATAATAATTCCTAAGATAATAATATATGCTAAAGATATTATCAAATCTTTCTTATTTGTAATATTCCTAATAGCATGGCTTGCAAAGCTGTATTAGGCTAGACCTATTAAAAATCGATTTGGCACGAATATAAATAGTTTTAACCAAAAGATTGTAACCCGAAACTTTATTGGATCCAAACTCGATAACGCAAGCTAGAAATTCCCGACTCAAAACCAACACAACTTAGTTTTGACTTGCCGGACATAAAAACAATTAGAAATGCAACATTTTGATTTTCATACTTGCCAATGCAATTTTTTGACTATAAATACCTTTTTCTTTTTGGTGTAAAACTATAAATACCTTTAATTATCTATTATTAGTAAATATTATAAAAGATTAATATCTTGATTCTTGAAAATATACATTAAGGCAAGTCAAGCAACATATCATGTACAAACATTGTTTTTATATATTCGTAAAAGATAGTGATAAAAATAGGTTTGTAAATGGTTTAAAAACATATTGTTGCATGCTTCTACAATGGTAAACAAACTTATACGGACCTGTTCCACACTAAATTTAGTGTGGACCTAATACTCATATATTATATATATACATGTGATTTATGGAGAAAAAAATGTCACTATGTTAAAAAAATTAATGGGTATAAAAGAGGAGTAGCTATAGATTGTAAAGGGTGGCTATATGAGAAGAAAAGTTATTATGTTATAAAGTGTAACTTTCATTATAATAAACTCATGTAAAAAAGAGTGACTGTATGAAAACAAACAGTCACTATGATGGTAGATTAGTGTAACACTAGATTGTAAAAGGTGACTATATGAAGAATAAAAAGAGTCACTGTGTCACATTGATGGTTTTTAACATACTAATATTAGTGTACACTAGGTCCACGTAAGACTAACTCGTTGGTTTTAGCATGTCTTTTGTTCGACTTAATATCCTGTAGAATTTGTTTCGTAACTAAAATAACAAAAACTGATTTCCATAAAATAAATTAATAATAGATATTTGACCCAACCTAAACCCGAATGCTTTGGGTCTTGAACGAGCTTTATTGGACTTGAACACAAAATCAACTAACTTGAGTAAACGATCCGAATACATCCAACTCTAACCAGCCTCAACCGACCCGTTTGCCAAGTCTACTTACCAGAGCTTCCAAACCAATAGATCAGTCTTTCTCCTTGCAGTATCTAAATAAAGAAAGATGCATGTCATTGTATTAAGGAAGCGTAACAAATATGCAGGCATGGCAGTTGCAAGAGATCTCTTAGGCAAAAAGAACAATGTTATCTCAGTTATTGGGGATGGAGCAATGACTGCAGGGCAGGCATATGAGGCTTTAAATAATGCAGGGTATCTCGACACCAACTTGATTGTGGTTTTGAATGACAATAAGCAAGTCTCATTGCCCACTGCAACACTTGACGGACCTGCCAGTCCTGTCGGTTCACTCAGTAGAGCGTTATCGAAACTCCAAGCATGTCCAGATTTCAGAAAATTACGCGAAACAGCCAAGGTAGTAAACCCAGGAAGAAAAAATTCTTAAATAGTTCATCAGTCTTTTCTTCCACTTGTGGCATCTGAATTTTGTTCCTGTTTCGTCAAGAGCGTGACAAAACATATAGGAGGGAAAACACACATGGTTGCTGCAAAAGTCGATGAGTATGCAAGAGGCATGATCAGTGGTGCTGGATCAACTTTCTTTGAGGAACTTGGTTTATACTATATCGGACCAGTGGACGGGCACAACATGGAAGACTTGATCACCGTTTTAAAGCAAGTGAGAGAACTTCCCGCACCAGGACCAGTTTTGATCCATGTAGTCACGGAGAAAGGAAAGGGCTATCCCCCAGCAGAGCAAGCATCTGATAAGATGCACGGTGAGACTGTAAATGAAACTGTACATCTCATCCAACTAACTTACATTTGATAATTATATCCTCATGTTCAAATTACACAATCTTCTCAGGAGTTGTTAAGTTCGATCCTAGATCAGGGAAGCAATTCAAGTCCAAATCTGCAACACTTCCATATACACGGTACTTTGCCGAATCTTTAATAAAAGAAGCTGAAGTAGATGAGAAAATAGTGGCTGTTCATGCTGCAATGGGTGGAGGAACAGGTTTAAATTATTTCCAAAAGAGATTTTCAGACCGCTGTTTTGATGTGGGGATAGCAGAACAACATGCAGTAACATTTGCAGCAGGTTTGGCTACCGAGGGCCTCAAGCCTTTTTGCACCATCTACTCATCATTCCTACAACGAGGATATGACCAGGTGAAGAATCATGTTTGTCAGAAATGTATATTCCCCTACTTTTGTAAAGCAACTCCCCGGCTAATAACTTGTAGCAAACATGCGCAGGTAATACATGACGTGGATCTTCAGAAACTGCCAGTTAGATTTGCATTGGATAGAGCAGGTTTAGTGGGTGGAGATGGGCCAACCCATTGCGGTGCGTTTGATATTACCTACATGGCTTGTTTACCAAATATGGTTGTCATGGCTCCATCAGATGAAGCAGAGCTTATGCACATGGTTGCAACAGCAGTAGCTATTGACGACAGACCTAGCTGCTTCAGGTATCCAAGGGGAAATGGGATAGGAGTTCCCCTTCCTCCTGGCAATAAAGGAACACCACTTGAGGTTAGCACCAAAAACAAACAATACAATTTACTAATCAGACGATCTCATTCAGCCAAACCACAATTACTTAAACAAAAAACTTTAGAAGTTAGAAAAATAGATACAAAGTTGCGGAAAAAAAAACCTAAAAAGCTATACAAAAGTACTTTAGAGTTGAACAAAATATTAGTGGTTTGACCAAGTCAACGGTCTTACAGAAACCGAGTGGAGAACAAGTATAGAGTTATTTCATACAGAAAACTATTACACTTGCCATGAACTGCTCTAATTATTTTCATCCACGTTTGGTACTTTTAACAGGTTGGAAAGGGAAGAATATTGATAGAGGGGAGCAGGGTTGCATTATTGGGATATGGCTCTATTGTCCAAAAGTGCTTAGAAGCCTCAAGATTGTTAGAATTAAGGGATATAACAGTGACAGTAGCTGATGCAAGGTTCTGCAAACCTCTCGATGGCGATCTTATAAGGACTCTAGCAAATGAACATGAAATTCTCATAATTGTTGAAGAAGGTTCCATAGGAGGTTTTGCATCTCATGTGTCACACTTCCTTTGTCTGAATGGTAACATGGATGGATCTCTCAAGGTACTCATTTTTAGCAATAAAACTGATAATTATTGTGTTCGAGATACTTATCTTATGCTTTAATTTGGACTCACCTCTTTTTATTTTACACAGTTAAGAGCAATTATCCTTCCAGATAGATATGTTGATCATGGAGACTATGAAGATCAGTTGGAAGAAGCAGGATTGACTTCAAAACATATAGCTGCAACTGTGCTATCTATGCTGCGAAAACAAAACGAAGCTCTTACACTCTAAGTCCCAGCAAATTTAAGTGTATATAATATATTCTAATAAAGTCACCTGCAAGTGTAAATGCATATAGTTTGAATCTTCGCGATGTGAGATTGGGTACCAGAACGCAATTGGCTACCTAGTTTTGTTAAATTAGCCAAAAGTGTACCACTTGCATGTTCAAGTTCATTTTTTCCATATCGCAACTTTCGGGGAGTGATAGTGAATTAAGTAACACGAAGCTTGACAAAAGAACTCATTTGAGAACTCATTTGAGAAACCAGATAAATGAAATCTAATATACTATTGTGTTTACCGTTGTAAACTTTTTGTCATGAAAAAATCATTTTCCATAGGAAGTATTCTGTCCCAACAAACCTAGCCTACATTCACGGTTAATCAAGCTACAAATTTTACACAGCTACACTTTGGTGCAACGGTGTGGATTTCTTGCCCTTGGACAAGCATCACAAGGCTCGAGGCAACAAGAACCCCAAACAAGGTGAAGCAGATTGAAAATATACTGAGATACGCAAGTACGCAGCATTTGACTATACTAAGAGATAACAAGAAATCAATATGCAACAATATATCATATACGCGAAAACCCCACTTAATCAAAAAATCACCGGTCATTACTAATCAATATGCCAAGGCGCCAACTAATTCATAGTTCACTTGTGCACATGTCAGCCAGATTGTGTAGTACGTAAACACATCGACTAACATAGGACCACTCTCTAGCTTCCTGAACTCATACTCAGTTGGGGACACATCACAAACTTCCGAAATCACAACCTATTTTTGCGAGATATAACCAATTTGAGAACTTAACTCACTTCTCAAGACCTATACTCACACACCTCAAGTCTCACTTGCATGTGTTTACATAAATCACAGCCTCATACATGATTGCCCAATCCCTCATATTAGATATTGCAAATCCCAACATTCTGTGAAACAACCAAGGTATACTGTCCGGCAATCTTCATTCTTCAATGTTTTCTTCTGTTTGTGGCAAGTATATGTGACATTGTATGCTATATTCTTCTATAGTTGAGAGCATCAGAAAGAAAATCGAAGAGAAACACACATACTTGCAGAAAAAGCCGATGAGTATGCAAGATGCTGTTGGACATCAACAGAACACTAGGGGCACAGGGCAAAACCTAATTACTTATGTGAGGAGGGGCAGAAAGGGAATTACACCACAACAAGACAAAAGCTAGAAGAATGCCAGCAAGGTGCAGAATATTCTATGGTCCTGTACCTAGTACTGATTATACCCTGATGAGGTGTCCTCTAGGAAGGTGCAGTAAGAATGAGGGAAGCTTCCTCTGCTCTCTCTCTTAGCAGTATAAATAGGGAGTCTTGTATAAGCTTAGGCATAGAAGAATCTGGATGGTAGTATTGTAGTGGGAGAGCACTCACCTCTTGAAAGTGAGCAAGAGTTGTATTGATCCAGGGCCTAGTTCCCCATTAATATAACCATATATCATTCTGTTTCTGCTAATTTATAGCGTCTTAATCTGGTTTCCAACAGATGCATTATCAGTGTTACAGGTTCTCTATCAAACTCTTTCAGGAATCAGCTCACACTACATCAGATCAGTAGATTGGTACGCCAGAACTAGGACCAGTTTTAATTCACTTAGTCATTAAGAAAGGAAAGAGAGCATCTGACAACATGTATAGTGAGACTGCAGACTGAAACTGAATCTCTTCAGAAATTAGAAAAAAAAGTGAATCAACCTTTGATTAATAGCATCAATTTTCTGTTCAGCTAACAACCAATCTTTTCAAGGGTTGGAACGCTTACCGCTAGATGGAAGGAGCAGTTCAAGTCTAGATCCCCAGCACTCACTTTCATGTACAAGGTAGTTTGCGGAGTCTTTAATAAAAGAGGCTGAAGCAGATGAGAAATTGCGGCTGCCCATGCTACGACAGATGGAGGAGCTGGTCTAAATTTATTTTCAGAAGGAATTGTCAGATTGCTGCTATGACAAGGGGATAGTAAAACAACAATGCAGTAATATTTGCATTATGTTTGGCTGCTAAGAGATCCTCATTCCTCCAGCATTCCTGCACTATCCGCTGCTCATCATTTCTACAAGGATTTAATAAGGTGAAACATCGCATTGGTCAGATACATATAAATCACTTTTTTAATGATTTGTTGCAAATAGGCAGGTGATGCATAAAACTGACCTTCAGAAACTGCTAGCCAGAATAGCAATGGAGAAAACAGGTTTAATTGGATGCAGATGGACCAACCCATTGTGGTATCTTTCATATCTACATGGCTTCTTTGCCAAATATGGTAGTCGCAGCTCCATCAGATGAACAGAGCTCATGCATATGGTTGCAAGAATATATTCATGTGGGATCTTGTTACATTCGTCTCAACGAGTGATTTTTTTATAAATATAATTTTCATAATTATTACCAATACAATCAGATATATTTGGTAACAAGTAGATGTATATAAGAAGATTTGTTCTGGTCTGAATATTTCTAGTCTGGTCTGTTGTGATCTATATTTAACAAGAACAAGTAATAATTTCTCTAAATACGGTGAAGTGAACATAGCCTTAGTCCCGACTAAAATTCCTAAAGGTATGGTAGATAAATAAACCAAATCAAGGGACCATAGTAGCATACCATACCTCTTTGTTTATAGCCCTTGCCCAAGGATAATCATGGTTCAATGGTCTTTATACAGCTGCAGCAACACTATAGATACATCAAATAGAAGAGAGCTCAATCCGCAAATACAGTCAAGCGCCCATGCATCTTGTGAGACTGTGAAACACTTGGCCATCTCCACAAGCCAAAATCAACAGAATTATATTCACCAATAATCTTTGCAAGAGCAAACCCCATCCTTAAAATGGTGAAATCGCTTCATATCTCTGGCAACTATCTCTCTTCCAACAACTGTTGTAACAAACTTTATCCAAGCATGGCAATCCCCACAAACCTTAAGATTTTTGTAAATTCTGATGCAGCTGGTCTTCCCAGAGGTCTTCCATAGAGAAAAAGCTATGGCTAGTTTCTCACTGTGGTAGTACAAAGACGTCTCCTTCTCCTTCTCATCCAAGTCCTGTAACACAAACTTAGTAGCCGGAACATATCCCAAATCCTTGACTTTCTTCATTAGTTCCATTATGATGTAATTTATTTCTTTAAATTTTGGGTGGGAGCAATCTCCAGCCCTAAAAGTGTGTACCTCTCCACCTATGATGACCCAGCTCATAGCAGGACTCTTTTTCAATCTATTCTCCCTCATCCAAGACTTCACTCCAATAACCTGGCTCCAGCTACCTTTCGATGCATAAAGATTGGAGGACAGAACTAAACTCCCCTCGTCTTTAGGTGATAGCTCAATTACTTTATTTAGGATCCTCCCTGCCATGGTAATGTCGCCATGGATCCTACATGCACTCAGCAGAGTCCTCCATAGAACAATATCTGGATTGTCAACTTGACTTATAAGTGATTCTGCCTCCTGAAGCCTTCCGGCACGTCCATATATATTTACCATGCAAGCATAGTGTTCCTTAGTTATCCGAATGTTAGAAGACCCAATAAATGTGTCAAAGATGCGACGACCTTCATCAACCAGCCCTGCATTGTCACATGCTAACAAAACACTAACCAGGGTCACGTCATTGGGATCAAGCCCCGTGTCTTTCATTTGTTGAAATAGTTCCAGTGTTTCATGTTCAAAACCATTTTGAGCATAAGCATACATCATTGTGTTCACAAGCACCAAATCACAGTCGAACAAGCCATCAAAAACCAGCCTTGCAAGTTTAACACAACCACACCTCCCATACAAATCAATGAGAGCAGCTCCAATAAACTTATCCAAGTGTAAGCCTAATTTTAGTATAATGGTGTGGATTTGTTGCCCTTGGTCAAGCACTGCAAGGCTGCAGCATGCAACAAGAGCCCCAGACAAGGTGAAACAGTTTGGAATTACTGAGCTACGCATCATTTGACTAAATTTAGAGAGGGCAATTTCTTCTTTACCATTCTGTGCAAGACCAACTATAAGAGATGTCCAAGTCACCAAGCTTGGGTTAACAAGATGCTCGAAAACCTTAAGCGAATCCTCAACCATGCCACATTTAGAGTACATAGTCAGGAGTGAAGTCCGTGGAGAAACGCCAGATTCATGACCACCTTTGATTATAAGGCCATGTATTAACTTGCCAAGGCATAATTCCTTCAAGTTTCCACAACTCACCAATAAGCTAGTAAAAGTGTACTCATTTGCCTTAACTCCTTCCTTAATCATTTGACTCAAAGCCTGCATTGCTTCAAAATCTTGCCCATTTTGAACATAGCCAACAATCAAAGCAGTGAACAAGACCACATCTTTCGCCACAACTCGGTCTGCCACAACATGGGCATTCCTCATCTGACCAAACTTGGCATACATATCAACAAGGGCACTTCCAACGAACACATTCGACACCTCCAACCCCAAAACAACCGCCTTCCCATGAGCTTTTCGGCCATCACAGACAAGTCCCACATCAGAAAACGCTTTAAGAACACAGGACAGTGTAAAATCATCAGGACAAACTCCCTCGAATTCCATTCTTCTATATAAGTCCACAGCTTCAGCACTCCTCTTTTGTCTAATGTAGCACGAAATCATGGCATTCCAAGCAACAACATGTCTTTGAGGCAATTCGTCGAACAGTTGGTGTGCATAACCAAGACCGCCAACTTTCAGGTACGCATTTAACAACTTGTTGCCTAACCTTAGGTGAGGAAAACCGTGATTTACCATGTGGGTTTGAATGTTCCTGATTTCTTCCATAGATTTAGATTGCTGGATGAGAGAGATGTATAAGTTTGAAGTTTCTTGAAGATTTGTGTCATGTAAATTCAATGTAGTAGATATAGTTGAATTTCTGTTTGCTTGAGTGAAACCTCTGGTTTGTAAGGCCTGCACAAATTTTACAGATCTCCATCCTTTTACCCGCCATTTCAGACTAATCATTTGCTACTATGCTCTATGCAACAAACATGGTTCTCTTTTCTAAACTAAGGTGCAAGTGCTAGTTTGCCCACATTGTGTGGATGTTTTACATCAATAGCAAATTTTCATAAATTGCATTTTTGATGTTCATAAATCATACAAGTATATTGATAATGTGTGAAACTCTTTGGGTGTAGGCTTGGTAGATAATAATATCAGCAAATAAGAATTAAGAGGTTAAGGGTAACACTGATCTGTACAAAATATAAATGACAATTTTGCAAAGATTTTTGGAAAACAAGAGGGGAAGTACTTATAAAATAACTTTTACATTAACGATACCCCCTCCGACTTTTTTAGTTATATCAAAAAGACTTGTCAAATTTAGCGACACACAACTTTGAGCATTAATATTTTTAATTATGCATTAATAAATTTATAAATAAATATAATATTTTAAAAATACATAGTAAGATAAATTAAAAATATCTCATTTGACTCTGTTTTTCCTTACGTGCAAGATTGTTTGAAGTATGTGATGAATAATATCAAAAGTCAATATGGTTAAAAGAACAAAGAAGTGTCATGAAAAGTAAGCAAAGAAGTTGGTAGTAATAGATAATAATGAGATCAAAAAGAAAGAAGAGGCACTATGATATGATAGATAAGAGAAAAGAAAAGGATTGATGCTATATTTATTATTTGTCTGGATAGTAACTATGGAAAGATTGGGAAGGAAAATGAATCCTTCTTCCATTCTCTTGTCTTGTGTTATATAAAAACAAGAGAATATAGATCCCTACCTTTTTCTTCTCTTCCTTTCCCTCTAAATTTTCCTATCCAAGCACTCTTAAGTCTTAAGGAATAAAATTGCAATCGGACAAAGGGAGTAATATTTTTGGTATAACCACAATATAGGATGTGACGAAAATGAAGAAATGGATTACGAAAGTTCATTCCAATATTCAAAATTTCAAATTATAATCTTTGTAATCGATACTTCATTCTAGAGACCCAAATGTACAACTGGAAGCCCCTGCTTAGTTTCTTCCAAACGTCTCCTTGACAAGCATCCTAAAACTTAACCTCAAGCAGAAGTGGAGTCACTACTAGTCTGTCTTCTGTAGACTTTCCCTTCTAATAAAAAACGATGCCTGTAACTCCAATTTTGAGGTATGTTCACACGACAACTTCATATCACTTTGCAACTTACATTTGCAGAGACACGTCTATATTACAACAAAAGTTAGTAAACTTGTTGTTGCAAGCTTGAAGAGGCCTCTTCTTCAGGTCATGATCAGAAATCATGTTTGCTCATTGTAAAGGCACAAAGTATGCTCTTTGCTGCCAAGGTTTGATTAGGTGTTCCACGTATGATGACCTTACCATCGGTTCCAGGAAAAGGAACATGAACAATGATAGTCGCACCTGAAATCTGATCCACGATACCATTTTGTCAGTGACATCATATCTATACCAATATGCATCAGCTGAGCATTAACACTGAACAACATTACTGCACCGATGAGATCAAAGCAAAGATACTACTAACAGCCTATTTGCTACGTTGTAATTGATAATATTGGTAATGTTTCTCCATTCCCGGATGTATCTGTTTCTTCATAATCTTCCATTACATTAGCACTTTTAGAGGTGGGATTGAGTTTTCAAAAAGGAGTTTCTACGAGAATTAGCATGACACTTTTTTAACAAAATTACTATTACATTCATTACTATTACTACCATATATGATATATCACCAGCTACCAATCATGCCGTAAAAGTAATTGTGGACTTCTTCACAGAATAGCAAAATGAAAGGCCAACTGTAATGGAGTCGAGGTCTAATATATCAAAGTTAATGAAGGTCCCTAGAATAGTGCAGATTTGCAGCTAAAGCCATCAAATGCTCCAGGAAGGAGATGTAGCAGATGGGTTTAGCCACATTCATCTGGAAAACTAGATCCCAGACCTGAAGTGATCTTCAGTTTAGGATGTCTGGAAGGATTTGACAACAAGAATTCTGAGGACACAAGTGAAAAGATAGTGAGCAGAAGGTATATATGCAAAAAACTACTGAACAGAAGGTAGTCTTGCCATAGCCATCATCGACTGTCCTTGCCACATTTGAAGATTGGGTATTTGGGGGTAAATGCAGTCATACAGCATCTTTCAATATACCAAAATTCTCTTATTTTTATCTTCCCAAACTCCACCCCCATTTCTCTTCCTTTCTCCCCTTGTGGAGTACAATTATGGAAAGGCTTACCTGTTTCAGAAGAGCAAGATTACCACCACCTTTACCATACACATGACTGAATAGATGCGCAGGAACTACAACTTCCAGTTCTTCATTTCTGACGACAGCACACTCGTCCCCACTGTACAAGCAAGTAACTTAAAAGCATTAAAAGAATTATTGACGCTAAGAATACTTGTGAAGGATTTTCCACTCATTTCACTAATTATGACTCCATAGCAAATATTAAAAGAGTTCATATTAAGGAAAAAAAACGTTTGATAAGGTTGTCCACATCACATCAAATCCAGGCAGAAACTGTAAGTGCTGAAAACATTATGCACACACAGATAAGAAACATCTAGCCATAATCCCATCTCCTTCCTTCCCAAAGATACAAGTACTTCTACCTTTCACATCATCACGCAAAGCCCACTTCAACAGTTGCTAGTCTTACTAATTGCTATCTTCAATCAACATTAGATATGCAGGCTTAGACCAATATCATATTACATTACACGCATATTTTCATTGTTGTTAATATCACCAATTGGTACAGATTTTACACAATCACTAAACTAGAGCAAAATGAGGAGTTAAGATCAAGGACACTAGTTAATCACATGACCATAAAAAATAGTTGTTCTACCTGCACAGTTACACCTACTGCTTAAGCTTGCACCAAGAGAAAGAGCGTCAATTAGAATAATGAAAAATAATAGTGACAATGAGATGACAGACCACATGTTTCAAGGATTGGAAAGGAAGGAAAAAGAAAATCATCGTTTCAAGGAATGCCGATTTTTATCGCAGCATATGCAACTGCATTTCAAGGAATGGCAAGTTCAAAATCGGATAATGGTTGTTACATGACAGAACGACTGAGCTTTAATTCCATTGACCCACCCACTATTCACACTAGCTACTCTCTCTTCTCTTCCCTTGGCATCTCACTACCTCCTCCACTATCATCCCTGTATCTGCCACTGCCTCTTTTTCAACTATGCCACCGACTCAGAGACTCTCATCAGTCACCACCTGTGTTTCCACCACCTTATTTGTCCACTGAGCACCTGTGCCTCCCCATGTGCCAACAACGGCCAAAATTTACACTTTTCAAATCACCAAAACTTGGGCATAATTCCTCTGAAAATCTCATGAAACAGGTGTTGAGGAGAGATTAACTGGTGAGTTCTTGTTCTCATTTCATGCAAATCTGCTCAAAATCTTCGGTTGTGGTTTTAAATACCGTCTGGAGTGGGTGAGGGACGGTGGTCATCATGGTTCTGAGCAAGGGAAGGTTACATCGGATGTAGGTAAGGGGAGTGGAGAGAGGCAAAGCTAGGCTGGAATGATTGGTTTTGACGATGCATACGGGAATTCATAGAGGGTCAAGACAGTGGAGGTGGTCATGGAGGTAATGAAGGGGATGGTGATGAATGATGAAGCTGGTATAAAGTGGAGAGGGAATGGATGACAGTATAAGCGGAAGAAGTGGTGTAGTGATGGTGTTGGCTGCAGTGACTGTACTGTTGCAAACTTGCAATGATGGTGGGACTGCTTACAAATGGTTGCAATGTAGTAACAACTAACAAGTGCTGATGCAATGGTGAAATCCGCAAGCCTTAGTTGGCAAAATACAGGATCCTTAGGGTTGAGGGGGTAAGTTTTGCTAAAAAAGCAGCAGCAATGGGAACACAAAAACTAAACTGAACACTAACAAAAGGAAAAGCAGATACCAATTGCCTTCACCATTCCAAAAACTTGACAGGAACAATACTGATAATGAAACATGGGAGAACAAAAATGATGATACTTTATAGAACCAACCTGCCAAGTTCTGAACTACTGCTAGATGCCATAAAATCGCCGTGATTTTTTGTAAATGTAGTCAGAGTACGTCCAGATGTAGACTGCAATCAGATTGGCAGCAACTAACCATACTTAAGTCAAGTTCCAACCTATTGCCTGGATGATAAATATAAGACGCTAATAAAATTTTACCTGTGATGACAGAACCGTGGGAGGCAAAGGATTGTTTGTATCACAAGAAATTCTAAACTTTTCCATTTCATTTGCCATTGTAGTTGGTGTATGGACACCAGGAGTCCGACCATATAGTTCGTGTGGAAGAAGAGGTGCCATATTCATTTTGCTGGTAAAAATGATTTCCCTTAGTGTCCATGTGACTTGAAGCAGACAAATATGCACGTCAGAATACTCACCAACTATCTACAATAAGGTAACATGACCAATTCTTTAGAGGGAATGCAGTATGTCAAAGAAAAAGAGACAAGCGACTCACATCATAGTGTTAACATCAGTGAATGCTGGAAAAGCATAAAATAGGTGTCTATTTATCAATCTCTCTCTCACACACACACACACAAAAAGATGCTGGGAAACTTACCTTTCTGAATAGCTAAGATGTGAAAAAGAGAAGGCCATGATTATAATTATAAACAACGAATTTAGAAAATAAGGAGAAATAGTGTACATATTCTGCCTTGTGTTTCACACAGAGTCTCACTTTTTTTCTTTTTTCTTTGCTTGTGTGGTTGGAGGGGGAGGAGGGGAGTTAACACGTGAAAAGGAAAGGGCTCAATCATAATAAGAACATATTCTGCCTTGCTGCACGACTAGTCACCCTTTTTTTCTTTCTTTCTGCTTTTGTGTTGAGGGAGGAAGGGGGGAAGAACCAGGGAAGGATGATCATGACATGATCCATGAATCATATACACAGCTACATCATTGATAATAAAGCAAAATTTTCATCAGCATTCCTTTCAAAGATAATGTATGCCATGGCAAATGAGAGATCAAGAATATGCAAAACAGATATATTTGGTCACTTAAGTAGAATGAGAAGATAAAAAGTAGCACAACATCAGCATCATCCTTCACAAGCAGATAATCATACCTGTATAATTTTCTTACCAACAGAAGAATCTGTACGATGACTCTCTAATATCTGCACTTCAGCACAAGCAATATCTTTGATATTTAACATGCTTGCATGACTAAATGGAATCAGAAGTCTTGCAGTCACAGACTCCCCTCCACTTGAACCTGATGCGTGCCCCAATTCCGAGGCAGCTTCCATTAAACTTCCAAAAATGCGAAGAATGGCATCTTGTGCCGGAGAATTCTGCCATTCTTTATTCTACATATGATGAGCCAGCAAGCATATTATTATTAAAGGTCAAAGGAGGAACCTACTTCTTGTGTTGTTGTTCCGTATTTAGTTACTTTTTCAAGATGAGAAAACTATCACTGATCAAACTTACACAAGATTCTTAACCAACAAACACGAGGCTGAACATGAAAGAAATACTCTTCTTTTAATCTACGCACTTGGTAATCTTGCACTATTCACATACTCCACCTTGATCATCTCTCAAATTTTTATGATTTATGATCAAAGCTCTACATCGACAAACATGAAAATCAAATTGTGTAGATTAAAAAAAAAGATAGATGTAATACATGGAGAACGGAAGTGGACATACAAAAGAAAGAAAAAAGAATTGTTAGTAATCTATGTTACACATGAATGTCCTCAATATAGAAATATGTTATTTTCACACCAGATCTTTAAACTTCTATCAGATCTAAGGGAAAGCAACAAAAACTAACAGACAGTTATAATAACACAATTCGTAATGCAAGTAGGGTCCTGATTCAATTAGACACAAGCAGAGTAGTGCAAGTACAACTAAATTATTTTTTTTTTTTTGAGAAGAAAAGTATGATTTGTTAACTCGACCTTTCAAAACGACAAGAAACTGAAATGATAATAACGTGCAAGTATTGTATCAATAGTTAACAATTTAAAATTCTAATGCACTAGATTATCCAGTTAGATCGAAGTTATACAATAGATAACATACATAAAAGGAAAAAAGTAAAACCAGAAAATAGATTTCAAAAGAATTTGACAAACCTCCATAGCAGAAACTGTGATGACTCGGTCAGTACACCCCACCACTGGATCTGACACTTCTATTCGAGCTCCTGTTTCCTTTTCTAGAGCCTTCGTTATGCTCCCTCCCCAGCCAATCAAACCACCAACTGCATGAGGGGGGCAAAGCAACCTGAAAACCACTTCTTTGTTCCCTACAACCATACGACTTTGGCCTCTTTCTCCTCCATCTTTATCAAGGCTTTCATGTTTCTGTTCATGCAAAACATGTGCTGCCCCATAAAAAACTGAACTTAAAGATTCAATTATAGATCTTGAAATGTTCCCTTGAAGGCAAAATGTGACAGCAAGCAGTGCCTTCCTCACTGACAGAGAATCGCCTGTGATCTGTAATGGGAAAGTGCATGTGCATAATCAGCGAAAAGGAGAATTAATGACCAAATTCTTCAGAGTAAAAAACAAGAGTTCTCTCATATAGCAATGATTTTGCCATAGGTAACATCTCTAGAGACTGATCATCAAGAACAATGGGTATAGTTTTCTCAAAAGGTTTTAAATACTATTCAAACCATATAGAAAATTAACCATGTGAGAATTTGAAATTTTCTTTTTAACTGTTATCTAGATACTGTAATAGAAGATCCACCTCTAAGATCAATAAAATACAATCTGGGCCAGCAATCTCTGTCCCTAACCGGCATTTTGAGAAGATGGTTGTAAGCTGTTGACAATTTTTTCCCCCTTTCCAAACAGCAACGACAACAGCAAGAACACAAAAACATCATGCTATGTCCAAAACATTAAAAGCTCTCTATTAGCAAAGCTAATTGAAATCCCTTCCGGAAATACACTATATTACCTATGAAACCAGCATTATCTGAAAATAACTCAAAATGCTAGCACAACAAATGAGCCATCAAAGATATCAACTTGCCATTCAAAATTTGAAGATTGATTATCTTGCCATCAGCCCTCTCATTGTTGCAAGTGGTATGCAACATAGCCCAAACCTCAACTGAACTCTTAACGAGTTAAACAGCACAAAAGGAAATGCAATTCTTATTTTGGTAAAGAGGTTAATCTCTTAGAAGTACAAGTTTGTGGCATATCTTATTACCATCTAATGTGGGACACATCTGTCGTATTACAACTTTCTAAAACGTACTTTTATGTTAGGAGCCAGAACATCATTCGTTCCATGCTAGGTGATGTTCAACAAATGTAACAAGAACATGAGGAATATATTTTTTTTAAAAATCTCTTTTATCATTTACAATTATAAATTTTTAATACAAGGAAAAATTATAAATAAATTGCACTCAAAGCTACTAAGATCAAACCACATTTGAACTCTAAGTAGTAAGAGCAAGTGAGCAACTATAATGGTGCTTATAATAGGAGGTCAATAATGAATTGACTGGAAAAGATCTCCATTGCACAATTTCCTTGAGCAACAATTGACAAGGCAAGCTTCATGGTACATAAGTTAATTCAACTAATAATCAAACAAGATCCCACCTGACAATATGAAAATAGAGAGAAAAGGACACAGGAGAAGAGATATTGTATATGATAAAACTATTTGTTATCTTATTCAATAGGCAAAGGAGTATATATATATATATATATATATACAACTTAAGGGTATAATGGACATTCACAATAAATATATTTATAACAATTTCTTATAGATTAACAAACCGAACAAGGTGAGTTGGTAAATAATACTCTCTCAGTTCCATAATATAGTACCTACTTCTTCCTTTGTATTGGAAAGTTAGAGCTGCCCGACGGGCCGGGTTCGGGCCGGGCCGGGCTTTGCTTATCCGGGCTAGATAAGGGTCTTTTAAGCCCGGCCCCCCGCCCCCATTGAAAAGTCATACTCAGTACTATTGAAATAGGGGGCTATATATTGAACAGAGTTTTACCGATTCCACAAACTCTCGTTTTTCCAAATTCCAATGATTATCATCATCATCAACATTCCTATGTTTCCCATTCCCAGACGATTTCAGTGTTTACAAATCAGAGGAGAGTATAGAGCCCTCTTTAAGCCCATTTTCATCCGCCCCACCTTACTTCCCACACAACCCGTTTTCAGCCCGGCCCTCTTTGTCCCAGCCCTCCAAAGCCCTCCTACAAACAGGCCGGATCAAGGGCCCCCGGCCGGTTGAACACCTCTAACTGGAATTAAGGAGAATGCAGGGAGTCGTAGGATTCTCCAAAAAAAAATTTAATAAAGTAATTTTTTTTTCTTTTTCCTTTTAAAATAAATTTAAAGGGCGATAAATGTTCATTGAAATGGCGTTAAACAATAAATATGGGTACATAATTTGAAAGAAAGGTAGGTGTACTTTAACAATTTAGTGTTAAAATTGAAAATAATATTATGGAACAACATTCTGAGACGCCAAAAAGGAATGTAAACACTATAGTATGAGACGGATGGAGTAGTTATTACTCAAGCATAGCATCTTAAAAACGAATATATTATAGGTTCATACCATGGACAAAATTCAGCCATTTTTTTACACAACATTATCAAGTTTTTATACAATACTAGTATTTATCCTTGGTTATACAACATTAATAATCGAGAATATAATTCAACGAAGATTGTACGTAAATTCAAAATGATATCAAACAAAACAAGGAATAAATATAGACCTGAATCAAATCATCAGAAAGATCAGCACAAAGTGGTAGCTCTTCCATGGGTAAAACCCTAACAAAAGCACCAGCAACAACACTTACACCACCATTACCAAGCACTTTAATCTTCTCTTCTCCTTTAACAGTCAACAAACGACAACATCGTACACTCTCTTCACTCATATTCGCTTCAACGATTTCAAAAGCCCTAATCAACGCATCCTGCGCCGGCGATATCTGAAACTTTCTCTCTCCTCCTCTCCCGCCTTCGTCGTGAAGATTGAGTGTCTTTTCTAAGTTTCCTGGACCAACGACGTGGACGATGCGCTCATCGGAGTCAGGAAGCGTGTCGTCGACGTGAAGAAACAAAACGCCGGTTTCGCGAATGATTCTCTTTGAGACGGAACCTCCGTTTCCTATGATGGCGCAGCCGGATGAATGGTCGCATAGTAGGCGGAAGGCGATGTGTCCTGGGCGTAGTTTTTGGTAGGGTTTAGTGATGGTTTTATTGCTTTTTCTCATCATTTTTGCAGGTTTGAAAATGGTGTTTTCTCTCTCCAAACTCAGGAAGATGAGAAAGGTTCACTGTTTGTGATCAGAAAAAAGTTGGAGACGTGGTGACGAATGGTAAAATGCGCGGGAAGTGTGCACACAATCTTTTGTTCTTTTCCTTTTCCCTTCTTTTCTTGGTTCGGGAGATTTGTTTCGGTACTAGACTACCGTACTATAAATGTAAAGGAAACTAAATATTGCAAGTTTGCAACGTTTCTTGTGTATTGATTCAACATTTTTTCTCTGTCTATGTCTTTCCTCTTCATATGGTTTTTTTTTTAAATGTGTCACACATGATGTTGCACTAATAATAGAAACGACTAATGAGTATCTAGGAAGTATCGCCCTGTTCTTCAGTTCAGTTATTCTCTGTATTTTAGTTTCTCTCAGTTCCGTTCCATTCCGTTCAGTTTCTCTCAGTCCAAAAGAATGGGGCCTATATTTGAGATTAATATCGTTCTAGTTGTACATTGCTTTTCTCTATCGAAGTGCGGTATACATATATTGTTCAGTAAATGATTCCTACTCCCTCCGATTTCGAAAAATCCTCCTTGTTACTGTTACTACAGATACCAAGGAGGATCAATTTATGTGGGGTCTGGGGTGGGTAAAGTAGGAGAGAGAAAGGGGGTTAAGGATAATAAACAAATAAAAAGGGGGTAAAGTAGGAGAGGGAAAGGGGGTTAAGGATAATAAACAAATAAAAAGGGGGTAAAGTAGGAGAGGGAAAAGGAGTAAATTTGAATTAATAGTGTAATGGTGGACCATATGATAGGGACATGAGAGGGTAAAAAGGGGGGAAATTTGCCAAATAAGGAATAAAGTAAAAGAGAGGGAATCTTTTGGAAGCGTACTTAAACGGAAAGATGGATGATCTTTATGAACCGGAGGTAGTATGTGTTATATTATATCAAAGTATCAAACAGTGAATATATTATTTATATTATAACATAAGTATCTTTTCATGTAATCCTCTGTTTCTAAGTATAAAGCATGTAAATCTCTTTTACTCATATTAATAATTTAGTTAACATTTGTAATAAGAAATGGCATTAAATATTGTATTGGTAATCTGAACCAAGCTATAATCTTGCTTTGATAAAAGAGTATAAAATGACATTTAATATTACATTGATATCGTAGAATACCTTATATTATGAATCACTTAAAATGAATTGTTGACACTAGATTTGAGTAGCTAATTGAATTAGCGGATTTAACTAACTGATTATATTAGTCGTTTATAATGTTCTTCCATGTTAATTTTAAATTTAATTTATTTTTGAACAATTCTAAATTCAATTTGGGAATATTATTCCCACAGTAATCCCACATGACCTAGCCTCTACAATATATTTTAAAAGTAATGGGTTAAACATTAAGCAAATAAACTTATGAACATTCAATCTTCTAGGATTTAGTTTTACACTACTTTATTAAATTGATATCGATGACATACTTTTTTTTACTAGGTTATTTTAAAATAGTTTACAATTAGAAGATATCTAATGTTATTAATCTACCTTGAATCTCTTAGACCTTGAAATAAGTAGATGAAACAATTGAATAATGGAAGTTGGAACCTTGAATTACTCTTTACTAACAAAGACACTCATCACAAGTGACTGATTTCTAAATAAGGGAAGTTAGTCACTTAAAAAGAAACAGAAGAAGTATAAATTTACAAGCTAGTGTCACTCTTTACTAACAAAGACACTCATTACACTTACCAAGTTAAGTACTCTCTGTATTAAGTATTAACTTTAGTGTATAAGATCTTGAAGTTTGTTACTCAAAAAAAGAAAAAAGAACTTCATTGACACAGACACAGTTAACAAAAAACAATCACTCCCATCTTATTCACAGAGATCAACGTGTAATACACAAGGACAATAACAATAGCCTTCGATAGGGTCATCGTGCAGCCATGATAAACGCCTGAAGGAGGCTCTGGGCAGCTGAGGTCTGATCAGGTGTCCCAGATATGACGATCTTCCCATCACTCCCAGGGCTAAGATCCTGTACTTCAACTTCTGCACCTGAAATCTGAGCCAACGCCATGCAACATATCAAATATTCATTCGTGCACTAATTCTATGCAACCAAAAGATCAGGTCCTGACACTAAACTAACTCATGAATATTACACATTTATCTTAGACCGTCTCAAAATAACAGGGCACATAAAGTTTACTAAAACTTTGAATTGTTCAGTATTACTACCATAAATTAAAAAAACGATACCGTTAAGTTACCATTCTAATTAAAGAAAGACAACAAGGCTTGGTGGGATATGTAAGATTCTAAATAGTAAAGATAATTACAACTTTATAACCCAATCTATAAAAAAATGAACCTCAATCAAATGTGGCCTTCAGGGACGAAGGGGGGGAACACACCCTACATGGAAAATAGATAGTAAGTGGAGATCAAGAGTTGGAGCATCTAGTTATCATAGTCCAACTGAGATTTATGGTTAATATGGATTCACTGATCAAAGACATCATTTCCAGAATAAAACAACTAAAATTCTAAGCTTATCTCCTACTCAGGTACTCGCCACTCACAGAGCCACAGTATATCTATACATCTTCTCAAACCTCAAATAACACGCAACAAGTGAGTAAGTGACGCACTTTTGACTTTCCTCCTAGCGTTCAGTCAAAAAAATTTACCACATAAATAATTGATAAATAATCAGCCTATAGACATAACTCAGGCAGTAATGTTCATTCATATCTTTCCAAAGACACCATTACCCTCCATAGACCAGCGAATGAGCCAGTAACAATCCTTTTTCACACATCCAATGCTATTCAATAACCCTTCATCTCATCCCGTTCTAGTTTCAGCTTAAGTTCCTGACTGTCAAGAGCCAAGAACTGATAGCTTAAAGTCGGCAGAACTGAAATTTTCCAATCAAATTATACCATAATTTAACCAACTTGAAATCTAGAAGTCTAGAACAGTTTTTTTCCAAATAGGACCCCATAATTATATTTAAAATCATGAAGCAGGAACCCTCTATGTAAGACATCAAACAAGGATTCTGCATATGCTGCAGAAAAAATCCAGAACAAAAAAACAGGACTCAGAGGAGCTTATTAGAAATACACGAGAGAAAAAAAAAGGTCTTGGAATCATTTAATACCAAGCAAACAGAGGCACCAAAAAAATCATGCATTAATCTAACACAAATTTCTGATTACCATCATGTTTTCTTAATGTACTGCCCATATTCAAAAAAGATGAGAATAGGATTACCGATCGTAGGCGAGATAGATTACTGCCCTTATCACAAAACACAGAACTAAACACATCTGCACGAACAGCTATCTCGATTTTTGTATTTGTCACGATGACAGACGTGTTGCTACTGCACAATCAACCAAATACATAAAAGAATAATAGAAAAAGACTCCTCACATGATTACATCAACAATATACAGTCCACCAAAAATCTTGTATTAAACTACAAACATGTGAGGACCTGACTATTAACAGTATGTTCGACAATTTGACATTTTTTTCATCAGCATCGACTCCCCTCCCCAGCTCCACCGCCCCAAGACACCAATTTTATTTTTTTTAAGTAAAATGCTGTCATAACTCATAAGTCATATCCTAGGACGTTTATAGGCTGACCTAGATCATTATCATCCAAAGACAGTCTCCATTCTCCACAAGATCAAATATGCCACAGAAAAACAGCTATGAACATCATGAGAGCAGTAACTAGCTCATGACAAATCATAAAAGCAATAAAATTGCACACAATGTTCTCAAACATGATACATGCATAACATTGAAAAATGGAATAAAAATTATTGTGCTGGAGGATCCGTTAATCGGAATGATCTCACAATTGATCTCCTTAAATTCATACAATTGTAGGCCCTCTTAGTTCTTAACATTCATGTGGAAGGAGTAAATACATGGATACTTACATAATTGGCATGCATTTGGCCAACATCCAAAAGATAAGAGTAAAGACTAACAAGTATTGGGGGAGGTGATTGTTCACGAGTTGGATACAGCATGCATAACACGGATGTCATAATAGTAAATCATCTAACAAGTAGCAATGTAGATAACTTACCTGCCAAGTTCAGGACCACCTTCAACTGATGTAGAACCTCTTGGATGTTCCATGTTGGTGGACGTGCAGTGTCCACTTGAAAACTGTAAGCATGCTCCACCCAAAACCCAACATGGACAACAGACATCACTAAAGATAGACATTACATTATTAAATTATTAAAAAAAAACAATTGTCACCTCAGACAGTGAGACTGTAGATGGTAAAGGGCCAATAACTTCTTCAGTAACTCCACAGTCACTTAGTTTGTCTGTTAATGCAGCCATTTCATTTGGATAAGGAAGGACATTTAACAGGTTGTGTGGAAGAAGAAGAGAGCTGTTCTTAGCTAGAATGGCATAAAAAACACGCTCTCTAAGCATCCAACTGACTTGAAATAGAGCAATTTGCACTGTAGGATACTCACCATCTATCTGCAAACAGTCAACGTGATCACAATGACCTGAATTGAGCCAGCTAAGCAGATCAAGCAGATCTCCATGAAAACTCAGACAAAAACAGTAGAGAGAAGGGAGGGGAAGCAGAAAAGTTGCAGCTCAACTAGAAGCAGCACAATCGACAGATAGAAACAACACTTCAGTAAAGCATCATTAGATGGCCACCACCCACCAGAATAGAAGTTTGAGAGCGCTAAGTGGTTGACTAATTGCATCTTCTCATCAAACACAAACCAAAAAAGGGACATATAGAAAAGAACAAAAAAACTTACTCTGGGTCCTGGTAGGAATGGAACGACCTAAAAATTGGCTTGTACAGGTTAGAGCATACCCAATGCTTGATCCAAAATTTAGATCATCAATTATTTTAATACTTCATCTCTCTTCCACCTCACTTATGATCTACAATTTTGGGTTTTTCAACCGTTGGATTGCTCTTCTTGAGGCCATTAGATGGCTGCCAACTCACCATGCATGGGGCCTGCCATTTATTCTCTTTCATGACCTTTGGCTATGATCCAACTATGATCAGATCATTGGAATGATCTGATCATCCTTCCCTCTCTCCTCTTTTTCTCTCTCTCTCTCCTATTTTTTTATTATATTTTTCTCCCTCTCTTCTCATGATCTAGCTTGTAGATCATCCAATGGGCTTACTCTTACAAGCCAACAAAGTAGTAGATGATGACGGGTATTTTAGTACTTTTTAAGTTTTATCAATATAATTGAGGTGACTAGATCAAAAGATTTCAGCTGAACCATGCAAAAGACATGAAACTTCAGAAAGAATAATTATAGTTCAGAGTAGCAAGTGTAATCATTTTCCTTGGATCACCTGTATTACTTTCTCATCAGAAGACACACTAGCATGTGCAAAGTTCTCCAAAATATGCAATTTAGCACCAGTTGCTTTTGGTACACAAGAGATTGTTTTTCTTAGAACTTCAATGCTACCAAATTGGCTTGGCTGGATCAGTAGTCTGGCAGATACATTTTCCTTCTCCCCTGATGAAATTAATAGGTTAAACACACGAACAAGAGCATCTTGTGCAAAAGAGTGATCTGGTTTCCTGTCCTAAAATTGAGGAGACGAAGAGATATCAGCGTGAGGTGCAGATGAAATAAAAGTTCTCATTCACAATGCTCCTAATATTAGAACATCAAACTTCAGAAAATATATCCTCCGAAACCTTACACAATTCCATTTAACCACCATCTTCATTTCTTGTCAAAGCAAAACTGGACCCAACTTGATGTGCGAGTGTGTATACGTGTGGGGGGTTGGCCGGTAATTACAGTTGATTGCTTAGTTGGATGGGAATGAACGTCCATAAGGATGAATATGGAGGCTTCATTTCATAATTCATGTTGCATGAACTTCTATACTAATAATAACCAATTAAACACAAGGACAAATAATACCGGTCCACAACTCAAATCCAATTGTTCATTCAGATCAGCCGTCAATTTTATATACACCATTCTGCCAATATTGGATAATTAACTCAATAAGATCAAACTAGGACTGACTTCACATCAAGAGGACAGAAAACAAAGGCAAGGCAACAATCAAGAGGGAAACAAAAACATAATTGGAAATTCTACAAGAATGTTATATTCACAGTATGCATAGCTTTCTTCCAAAGAGGGAGAGGACAAAGACTCACACCTCAAAAGCAGAAACAGTGATGACACGTTCATTATAGCTATCCTCAGCAGCAGAAAACATTACAGAAGCACCAGTTTCTTCCTCCAAAGCTTTCACTTTTCTGCCTCGGAAGCCTAACACAGCACCAGCCATATCACATGGACAAAGTAGTTTGTAAACTACTTCTGCTAGGACTCCTCCTTCCGCTCTATCATCAAATGCAGCATCACCTGTCTCCATATTCTTGTTTAGACGTAGAACCGGTGGTGCTCCGTCAGCTACTTCAGCAATTTGTGATGCCTTTTGCTGAATATAGCTCGAAACAGCTACCAGAGCTTTCTTTACCGCTAGGACATCACCACTAATCTACATTAAAGAAACTTCATGCGTGATAATCTGATAGCTAGTAGGAATTCCATATATATACATGTACAATCTATTACTTTCTCTATTCTCTGCAGTGTACAGCGAAACCATAGAATAGAATAACAAGGTACATCACTAGCTTCCCAACCCGTGCAATTGCACATACTAAAATATTATAATCCTATTTTATATAACTAAAATTAATCGTAGTATCATCGCAAAAGTTCATTATGGCCATGTTTGGTAAATAGCTTTTTCATTGGCTATTGGCTTTTTGGCTTTTCAATTTGGTCAAACAGAGAAAAAAAAAGTGTGGTTATTGGCTTTTGGTTTGTTGAAAAGTGTTGGTTTTAGGGTTGTTTTGAATCGGTTGTTGGCTTTGGCTTTTTGGTTTGATTGTTGTTTGTCAAATTTGGAAGTATTGGTTGTATATGTATTGGCTTTTTTAAGTTGGTTGTTTAATTGTTTTAGTGTTTAGGCAAAATTAATTGTGTTGTTATTTGTTTATTAGAGAGTTTGTGCCGTAAAGCCCAATCAAAAAGCCTGCTCCATGCAGCTTTTTCATTTTGATGAAAAGATTTTGCTTAGCAAAAGCCACTTTTCACCCAACCAAAAAGCCCAATAACCAAACACTTTTTTTGTTGTTTGACCAAATCTGCCCAAAAGCCAAAAGCCAAATGAAAAGCCATTTACCAAACGTGGCCTTAAGCCAAAATGAAAAAGTTGTGCAGAAGCAGCTTTTGGATTGGCCTTTTTACCCACAAACTCTCTAATAAACCGCCAACAGCCACAAATAATTTTGCCAAACACTTTTGCAAACAACTGGCTTAAACAGACAACTTAAAAAGCCAATACATACCGCCAATGCTTCCAGCCAAGCCAACTAAACCAGCAAACAGCCGATTACCAAACAACCCCTATCACTATTTATTACCGCCTACCAGTTAGGGTCGAAAAAGTTATTTCCAATGAAAATAATTTCTACTTTACTCCGAACAGAGGGGGAAAAAAAAGTAAAAAGTATTTATGACCTGAATGAGTTCATCTGAAGAATGAGCACAAGAAGGAAGTAATTCGGACGACCCGAAAACCCTAATATACCCACCCGTTTCTTTAATGACCTTGTTAACCCGTTTCCCTTCTTTCCCCATGACTGCTCCAACCAACCCAGGTCCCACCAGCAACCGACACGTAACAACCCCGCCAAGTTTTTTGGGTGGTTGGACCTCCACCATCCGGTCAAAAACCTTAACCAAAGCCAACTGAGCCGGTGATACCGGCACCTCATCATTATTAGACAAGTGAAGCTTCCGGTTGACGGTAGTGGAGGCGATTATATGGACGAGACGATCCTTGGAGGAGGATGAAACGACGGCGTCCAACTGAATCTTGGCGGAGGTTACTTTTTCGAGAGACTTAACGATGGAACCGGATGAGCCGATGACGCCACCGGCTGCGGAGGTCGTGCATAGGAGTCGGAATTCGATGACGTTTGTAGCTTTGTTAAAGTGACTGCGCTTTGAGTTGGGGTTGTGAAACATCATGGAAATTGGGAATTCACTGTGTTTATTTCTTCGCTCAATTTTTATTTTTTTTTGTCAGAGGAAGTTTTAGTAGAGGGAGAGAGTGCGTACTTACTGACTACTGAAGCAGTAGGGAAGATTCTGGGGAATGTTTTAAATACGAAAATTGTTTTAGCGAAACTGCCAAGTATACCTCCATTTCACACTAAATGCACAATCTATACTAATATAATATTAAAAGGCTTTCCAAAACAAGGAAGTGTGCGAAGTCAGTATATTAAAGTCTTAACCACTAAAATATACTCCCTCCGTCCCATAATATAGTGCTCGCTTCTCATTTTTCACGAGAATTAAAGAAAATGGAAAGAGTAAGTACTTTCTTGGTACCTTTGTCTTGGAACTAACTCTTTACTTTCTTTTTCCTTTAAATTAAAATAAAAAAACAATAAATGTTCATTGGAATGGTGTAAAAATAAATAAGGACATATTTTAAAAGAAATATAGTGGTATTTTGGAAACTTTATGTAAAAATGAAGGATAATTTAGTCCAAATAAATTGATAAAAAAGAAAATAGGCACAACATTTTTGACACCCAAAAAGGAATGTGAGCACTATATTATGGGACGGATGGAGTATCTTATTAGCCGCCCCCTCTCTCTTTTTCTCTCTCTCAAATCCTAGCCTCCCCTACCCCTTCTTCATCAATTAGGGGCTGCCATGGATGATTTCATCCATGATAAGCTCATTTTCCCTTTTTATTTTCAGTTTTTAGTTCATTTTCTTGTTTTGTTTAATAAATTAGTCTCTCTTTATGAGATTTTCTCAAACCCTATTATGGGGTTTTTAGTTTCTGTTTTGGAAATCTCCTTCTCTCCTATGGGAGTTGTGAGTATGGTTCTTTTGTTTTTAGGTATGAGAAATTATTCGCATTGGTTGAAGTTCGAGACTCAACATGAAGGTATTGGAATCTCGGATGCGGTCAACCTGACTCGATCAAGAATTTTCTTCCCAAACTATATCAGAATGATAGACTTCCTCATCAATAGTTGCTTGATTCAAAGCAAATACAAGGGGTTGTCTTTGTCGATCCTGGTTCATTGTAGTTTCTTCGAAGACGAATTTGATTTAGTCTTGTTCAATTGTATATTGTTTTTCATTAATACCTATTGTAGATGTCGTTTGGCCTTCAATTAATGAAATTTCTCCTTCAAAAAGAAAAGTCTTAACCACTAAACCAAGTAATGTTTGGTGATATAATTTCAAAGTAAAATATTAATAAATAAAAAGTATAGTTACCCGGGGCATAGCCCGGGCCTAAAAACTAGTTTATTTCTATATGACGCACAAACCAATGGGAAAAGAGAGAGTATGTGTCGTGATTGTATTTTAAACCTATGTGATTATGATTTATTGTGAAACATTCAAAAGAGGAAATGGTTGCATGTATTGTTAAACATTTAAAAGAGGAAAATGATGCATGTATTGTGAAATGGAGGTAGACGGGTAGTATAACTGTATAATGTAATGTTTTTACCCTAAAAGGTATAAAAGTGGACTTTTTCAGGTAAAAGTTAACCCTTTTTACTTAAAATGACACGTTTTTGATTGAATAGTGATACTTTTGAGTTCAAAGTGAAATTGTTATAAAACAAATCTATTTAGCACCCGATGCACGCAAGATTTACTGAAACAAAAACTATTGAACGTGATGTTTCACTTTACCTTTCTATTTGCCAATATAACTCTGACCCAATAATAATTTTAATTATTAATTAAGGTAATTATAAATAAATTTGATTCAATCACAATATGTATTGGAACAAATCTAGTAACATCATACATAAGGAGTAACCATGAAGTATGTTATAATCTAGAATGACGTTCACTTGTTACCTATTCTGCAAAATAACCCTAAACTTTAATTTGTAAAGCACTCTACCAAATTTTCAGTCATAAACCATAAGAGATACTTCATCCATTTTTAAAAAATTGCATCATTTCGTTTTTGGCACTATTCATCAATCAACTTTGTTAAGCTATCTCGCATCATTATATAAGAAAAACAAACCATAGTCAAGTGATATCTTGTTAGATTCGTCTCAATTCAAGGATTCCAAATATCAATTTTTATAATTTGTACTTATACGCAAATAGAGATATTAACGTTCAAGTGCCATTATAAAAAGGAAAAATTGACAACAATAAGCCAACCTTTGGGTCATCTTCTTAAAATAAGTCAGCCTTTGGATTAACTTAGAATAAGTAAAGCTTGTGAAGGTGTCCGCTTTTAATGGGTTCAGATGACCAGTGACCCGAACAATAGGTAAAAAAATTTTTTACGGTCAAATAAGGGAAGGTCTTTATGGGTTTTAATCTACAGCACATCTTCACTAATCCTACACCACCTCATAACCATCTTCCCAGCAGCCCCATCTTCCTTCCCATTTCAATCCTTCACCAACATAGTTTCTCTCTCCTCCCAGTTAAACCCTGGCCATCTCCTCCTAGTTATACTCAAAACTCCATAGCTGGGGGTAGAAGAGGGGTGGGGCTGGGTAAGGGAGGGGGGGAGGGGAGTTCGAAGGCAGGTAAGGTTGGGAATGACAGATGGAGCTGGGTATCGAGAGGGTAGGGGATGGAATATGGGATGGGGGAGGTTTAGAATTAATAAAAAAATTTAAATAAAAATTTAAATCAATATAAAAATGACACATAGACAGGTAACCTATAACAACAGGTAAATTACCTGTTGGGCCCATTAAAAATAGACACCCCCACAAGCTTTACTTATTCTGAGTTAATCCAATTCTTGACTTATTTTAAGAAGACGGCTCAAAGGTTAACTTATTGTTGTCAAATTTTCCTTATAAAAAAGGAAAGTATTAATCATATGGAATAGGGTTACTTTTGAAAATGTTCTAAAACAAAAGGTTATCATAGAATATTTCCCAAACAAGTAAATATATAAAATGAAATAAAAGTCATAATTAAATAAATGATAGCATGAAAAAAAAGTACTTAATTTTTTGTGTTTAAAGTGGAACTATATGATCAGGAGTTCATATTATCTAATTATTGTTTCAACGATCCTAATGTCGTACCCATTTCTTGTGCTATGTCTAGTAAAATTCATTTTCTTAATAGTTTAGAAAGTAGAGATGCAAAGGTACTTGGATTTGTCATGAGTATCATTTCAAATGAAGATATATATGCTTGTTTAAAATCTTTCAAATTTATCAAATATGAATTTAACGTGTTCAAAAGAAAAAAAAATAAGATCTAAAATTTTCAAAGAAGCATCTAAGAAAAAATCTAAGGAGCAAATCAAGAAGAACTATTGTTATGCACTTTCATTAACTTGTTTTAGGAACTTGATGAGAGTCTATACATTGAACAAATGTTTATTGGACTTATTTCCGTAAGAATAGATTACACATGCATTATGGAAAATTGGAAATACTATTCACTTATTAATGAATGCATGATTCTCGTTGACAGTGACAATAGTTATGTGAAGTATATTTGGTTCAAAATTGATTATTTGAATACTGTTACTAACAAGAAGGGACACAAACTAATTGTGGTACTCAAGACCAAGAAGTAATTAAATATGCAGGTTATGTGAAAGGAAGCAAATATTTGATTCGTGAAGTATTGATTATATTCTTACTTGGATTTATATATATGAGTTCCTCTTAGAGCAAACCTTAAAAATGTGTATTTCATTTGGTTAAATTTAGAGGTGATCAATTGGCGGGCCGACCGCGGTAAAAAAATTGATGACTTGCCGGACCGGGCTAAAATTTTGTGCTCGAAGTCCGTTTTTTCGGGCCATGTCAAAATTTGAACTTAAAAATCATTTTTAGTTTGGGCGAAAACTGTAACTAAAGGAAAACCAGGTCGGACTCGCAAAACCCGCCCAAGCCCGAACATTTTTCGGGCCGAGCCGAGATTACTTTGACCAGCTCTAGTTAAATCTTGTGGAGGTAAGATTGAGTTGTGTAGTTAAAATTTAGTAAGTCACCTTTACATCTTATAGATTTAAGATGAGGGGACTCTCAGGATAAGGGAAATTCTTTAAATGTCTCTCACGATGTTTGATCCCTAAACCCGAGGGAGGAGGGAGGAGAGATGATAATACTCCAGCATCTCAACCTCATGTTACTTTATACTTCATGTACATGGTTTTCATAAAATTTTGATGTATGAAGTATAAAAAATGAACGTTTTTGACAATGACAAAATGGGGAAGAATATGTATGATGCCCTGGACTAGTACGCAAAGCCCAGCCCAGCGGAACAAGATCGAAATCCAAATCCCTACAATCACCCCTTCCATTTCCCCCTTTCTCTCTTACACTAACAATAACAAAGCCGCTCAAACATCTCTCCAACTTCAAAAAATCTCCGGCGAACCACCACCCTTCACCGCCGGCGAAACATTCCGATTCCATGCATGGATACCTCACATTCACCCAATGCTCCACCACCATGAATAAACCCTCATCCGCCATTATCACCACCTTCATTTTCTCTCTCCTCCGCCGCCATATCTCCACCACTACCTCCGCCATTTCCAATCAAGAACTCTCCGATGACCTAACCTCTCATCTCTCCTCCATTCTCTCTCTTCCTAATTGGCAAAAACATCCCTCTCTCAAACGCATCCTTCCTTCCATTTCACCCTCCCATGTCTCCTCTCTCTTCGACCTCCATTCTCTCTCTCCTCAAACTTCCTTATCCTTCTTCTCATTCCTCTCTAATCGCCCTAACTTCCGCCACGATGTTCGCTCTCACGCTTCGTTGCTTTCGATTTTGATTCGCGCAAGAGTTTATGGATACGCCGATCAAATCCGTGTTTCGATGATTCGGAATTGTGCTGATGATTGTAATGAGGTTAGGGTTGTGTTGGATACTTTGATGAAGTTTAATTCACATGATTCCGAGGATTTTAGGTTTCCGTTGAATCTTAGGTGTTATAATCTTTTACTTATGGCCTTGTGTAGGTTTCTTTTGATTGATGATATGATTAGTGTTTATAATGCTATGTTGAATGATAGAATTTCGCCTAATGTTTATTCGTTTAATACGATCATCAATGGTTTTTGTAAATTGGGGGAGGTTGTTAAAGCTGAGATGTATTTGTGTAAGATTTTCGCTGTTGGGTTGAAACCGGATACATTTACATATTCTTCGTTTATTTTAGGTCATTGCAGGAATAAGGACTTAGGTAGTGCATTTAAGGTTTTTATGGATATGCCCCGGAAACGGTGTAGGAGGAATGAGGTTTCGTATAACTATATTATTCATGGTCTTTGTGATCATCGCAAGGTTGATGAGGGGTTGCAGCTGTTTTCTAAGATGGAGGGTGATAATTGTCGGCCCAATGTGCGGACGTATACAATTCTTATATCCGCTTTATGTGGTGAAGGTAGAGGGAGTGAGGCGATGAAATTGTTTGATGAGATGAGAGGGAAAGGATGTGAGCCAAATGGTCATACTTACACCGTATTGATTGATTACATGTGTAGAGAGCATAAGCTTGATGGTGCTAGGAAGCTGTTTGATGAGATGTCACAGAGGAGGCTGTTTCGTAGTGTTGTTACATACAATGCTCTGATTAATGGGTATTGCAAGGAAGGGAAGATTGAGGCAGCATTTGAGTTTTTGAACCTAATGGAGCTGAATGATTGTTATCCTAATGTACGAACTTACAATGCTTTGATATCTGGCCTTTGTAGAATTAATAAAGTGCCTGTTGCTATGGCATTGCTTGATAAGATGGCTGCACGTAACCTAACTCCTAGTTTAATTACCTATAATTTGTTGATCAAGGGTCAGTGTAAAGATGGCCATGTAGAAATTGCTTTTCGGCTGCTTAATTTGATGAAGGAAAGTGAGGTCCAACCTGATGAGTGGACTTATAGCATTATTATTGATTCTCTTTGTAAAAGAGGAAGGGTCCAGGAGGCCCATGCTCTTTTTGACTCTCTTAAGGAGAATGGGGTGAAGGCAAATGAAGTAACTTTTGCTGCACTAATTGATGGCTATTGCAAGGCAGGAAAAAATGAATGTGCTCAAGCTTTATTTGAGAAGATGCTAGAAGACAAGTGCTTGCCAAACTCTTGTGTTTACAATGTGCTCATTGATGGCTTGTGCAGAGACAAAAATTTTGAAGAGGCTTCAAATTTGTTGGCTAAAATGGTAGATGCAAATGTGAAGCCAGATGTACATACCTATTCTATAATTATCAATAGATTGCTCAAAGATGGATCTCTTGATCATGCTTATAGAGTTCTAGACCAGATGCTCACTGCAGGGTATAGGCCTGATGCTTGTACATATACTACGTTTATTCATGCTCATTGTAGTTGGGGAAATTTAGAGGAGGCAGAAAAGTGGATGAAGATTATGAATGAACGCGGTATTTTGCCAGATGTTGTCACTTACACTGTCCTCATTGACGGGTATGCTCGCTTAGGATCACTAAGTCAAGCTTTTGGTGTCCTCAAGCACATGATGGACGCTGGCTGCGAACCTTCTGTAATTACTTATTCTATCCTAATCAAGCATTTTATGAATGAAAAGTGTTCAATAAGTGTTGGAAAAGAAAGTGGTACTGATGTGCCTGTAAATGCCACCTCTGCTGATGTAGTTTATGTTTGGAAGGTGGTGACTTTTGAAACTATTATCGAGCTCTTAAACAACATGACTAAGCATGGTTGTTCACCAAGCACTGGCACTTATAACATTCTTGTTGATGGATTCTGCAAGCGAGGACGAATTAAGGAAGCGCAATGGCTGATTAATTACATGAAACAGGGAGGAATCCAACCTGATGAAAATATTCGTAACTCCATCATAAAGTGCAGCTGCATGCTGGGATTTTATGAAGAAGCCTTCCAGCTGATAAATGACATGGTTACAATGGGTGAATTACCACACCTGGAATCTTATACATTACTAATTTTTGGATTGTATGATAAAGGGAATAGAGATCAAGCAGAGGCAGTATTTTGCAGTCTACTCAACTGTGGGTATAATAATGATGAGATAGCTTGGAAAGTTTTGATTGATGGCTTGCTAAAGAGGGGTCTTACTGATAGCTGTTCTGAACTTGTCAAAATCATGGAGAGCAATGGTTGCTACCCAAAACCTCATACTTATTCATTGTTGATTGAGGGTCTTCTTGGTGGGTCAGAGGGAAAATAACCCATGATGTGACTGTTGCTATCAAGTCAGATATTCTTCATCTTTGGTTATTTTGGCTCCAGAAGATTCATACAAGAAGTTGTATCTTGTATATGCCTTCAGTTTCCATGGTACTGAAGCTTGAGTAGAACCATGACTTCAGATATTCTTCATGGTACTGAAGCTCAGAATGTTTGGGTGTCCAAGTGCAAGAGCAGCTGAATGCAACATTCACGTATCTTATGGGAGGCAAGTGCATCTATATTTTCATCTTTACCCCTTTCCCCAAAGTTTCAATTTGTTCCTTTGGTTATACATGCTCGATTGACGTCTTTTTTCTTTCTTTCCTGACCTTTTAAGCCCCCTTGTGTGCAATAATCAAACGTCTGGTGAATGGGGCTTTGATACCTAGACTCTTTGGAGTTTGATAAGCATATACATTTTCCCTGCTTCCTAGCATTGTCAGGAGGTCCTCTTTTTTAAAAGGATTATCCTAGGGAATTTCTTATTACAGTACTTGCTATTTTAAAGAGTTGTTGCTCTGGGTTTTGATGGGTTCTGAATTGATAGTGTTCTTCAATTGATGCATCCTTGATGTTGCTTATGGATTTCAAATATTTCAATAGTGGAGATACGGAGGTTGTCTATTTGGTAAACCTGGGTTTGGCCTATGGGTTGGCTTCAATATCTAGTGGACCTTTTTTTGTTTTGTGGGAAATTGTAAACTGCTTTATTAATCATTTGTTGCGCCTCTCAACTAGATTATATTCTGTTACTGTTCCAAATTCTAGTGTAATAACTAATAAGCATTAAGCACACACAGATACAGGAAATGGTGGAACCTTTAAATTGCCCCTGCATCTACGTTTCACAGCTAACCGGCTTCTATTGCATTGCAAAGCCCCAATTCTTGCTGCTAATTCGCTTTAGGGTTGATGCCAATTACGATTTTCCAATATTCACAGGCTTTGCAGGGGTGCTCGCATTCCTCCCCACACATATTGATTATTAGTCACAGACATCCCTGCACTTAACCGAGCATCAAGTGGAAGCAAAGGGCAGAGACATGATCATAAGGTTTGCTTGAAGTCAGTTGTCTTTATATATATAAGCTCACAATGCTTGATATGGGACTTGATAATTTGGAAAAGTAATGGAAACAGATCATAATGTTGTAATTAGTTGCTCTAGTCGGTCTAGTAATTTGTGATTCTTGTATAATGGAAATAGTGTTGAGGAACTCATTATGCCGGAGTGGTAGGTGCTTTTTCTTTATATATACTTCATATTTTACATGACCTTCATGCCTCCTTGTATTAGCTGTTTCTTCAGTAATTGTGTTATGATTCCAGTGGCAAATGATTATCTTATTGCTACAAGCTTGCCCCCCCCCCCAATCCTCAAAAAGCAAGTAGAGGGGAAAGGGCAAGGAGTTAATAACTTCATTGATCCTAGCTAGCGTTTGCAAGGCCCTTCAGCTCCCCAACACAGTCCAATAAATGCTAAATGACCATATTTATTGGGTATTCTTACTCAGGAGCTGTAGCTTGTATGACCACAACCTATGTTAATGAATGGTGATATTATGGCTATAATGTCATTGAGTGGATTCAATATGATGTTCTACTGTATGTTGTTACTTAGCATATAGAAATAATTACTTGAGCTGGATTGCAGCATCGTCACATCTGATATAAAAAAAATATTCTATGTGAATATGAGTCTTAATAGTGAAGTGGAGCTAATTGCTCTATTTTACTTCACCCCAGGGCTTAATTGTTACTCTATGAGCCTTCTTTACTTGGCTTCATTTCTGTGTTAATGCTGATCATTGGAGTCAATTCCTGCACTTAAGATTTCAGACTTCTGTAAATACTGAACAACTGAAAACATTTGACTTTTGATTTAAGAACATATTCCATCTCAGTAATATACAATTCTGTTGCTCCCTGTATTATTTGCTCATATATTTGTTAAATTTCAGTGCATCACCCTCAAGATGTACTCAAGAGTTGATCCATCCCTGTTGCCGGTGAAGTAAATAAGCTCCTCATTATTGTTACAGGTAATTTTTCTCATCATTTTCTATTGCTTGTAATTTGCTTATTCAGAACATGCATCAGCTGTTCAGAATTTATATGCATTGTAATCTAAGGAGCGACTGCAGATATCATGGCAGGGTAATGACTAATGAGTAACTAACGGTTCCTGAACTGTTCTCTTCTCGAGTAGTAAATGTTATCAGTGCTATATGCTTATTATTAGTACTTGTTTATAAATACTCTGTGTTCAGATAAATAAACGTACTTTTGGCAGCTTATTAAGAAAGAGGAGTGAGATAGTTACATAAGTAAAATCTTTGCCTTTTGGTTTAGGAGAGACATAGAAAGGACCCATATACCAAATGAAAAAGTGTGTCAATTATTTTGAGACAATTAAATGTAGAAACTGTTTCATAAATTTCAAACAAAGAGAGTACTTTATCTTTTAAATTGCACCTGGTGCTTAAACTTGTCCAAGTTTCTGTTTCTTATTACCAATATGCTCGTCTTATCGGAAGATTAGATCTTATATATTGTGCCAAATGCTAATTCTCAGTTTTCATGCCTTATATATGTCTGAGATGGAGTTCTGGGTTAATTCTGGTTTTACACAGTTGGAAACAGAGAGGCTGGCACAGCTTGCACCATATAGATTGCATAGTATTGCCGTCGAAATCTCAATCTAATATTTTTTCCTTTTCTAAGAATTTTCTTTAACATTGTGATTGTTGTTGATTTCTAGTTTCAGACTGTTGTTTGTATTTTTTTTACTTCTTTTGTTTTCTGATGGACTATTTATGACTCAAGAATTTGATGGCTCTTTTTTTTTTTTTTTTTTAATATTGTATAGTCCTAGCCTCTGGGATTGAGTATGTTTAGGATTTTGGGATCTAGTATTTCTAGGCTGTTGAAGCGGGCCTTCAGTTTGTGAATACATTGTATGGAACAGAAGATGACTGAATCAGAACCTCATGGGGGTAGAGAAACACTGTGAAATGTAGTTATTTTAGGCCGTTGAAGCGTCCGTGATGTGAGAATTTATAATATGCCTTAATAATGCTAAAATTGACGCATTTTAATTGACGCATCTAATTATCATAAAGAGAAGTTTAGTGAAGGGCAAAAAAGGTTACTTTAAGTGTCGTTAATAATTGCGTTAAAATGGCAAGTGTGTCCATTTGTCCTTCAGGTGTTGTGAACACTAAGTTGGTTATCTTCAACAAAAAGAGAGTAGTAACTTGTATACTTCCTCCGTTTTTTTTTACTTGCAATACTTTTTTTTCATCAACTCCAATGCAAAATTTGGGTAGGAGAGAGGTAGAGAGGAAAAAAAGAGAGGGCCCCATGTGATTGGAGAGAGATAGAGAGAAAGGAAAAGTAAAAGTAGAAAGTGTTGCAAGTAATTAATTATTTCCCTTTTAGGAAAGTGTTGCAAGTAAATAAAAATGGAGGAAGTATGTGTTTTGCTTGCTTGTCTCTTTTTCTTATATACAGTAAAAAGATGTGCAACAAAGTCGTATCTATGACATGAACCTTCGTACTAAGAACTGGCAGATATAACTTTTGATTTGTGTTGATGATCTTTTATGGGAATCATTTATTTGCTATATTGTCAGTATAGATCAGAAATCATAGAAATTATATGACACATATTTATGAATCATTTCTTTTGTGCGAGCTAAAGGAATGAAGCCATGAAACTTGAAAGTCAAGAACAAAAAAAAAGGCACAGTATCATTTTTTTTCCCATGAGTAGTACTAGTAGTCACTTTAGTATGATATACTTCCACTTTCTTCTGTTTTTTCGTACGCATCCACTTTATTTCACAGAACTTGTCATTTTTTCACGAATTGGAAATGAATTGTAACTATTATCTCGCAAGTATATTGATAAAATTGCAAAAACAAATGAAGGTTGCATCGATTCTGTTATTCTAGGATATGTATTCTAGGATCCTCTAATTGCTGAATGTATGATTTCAGTATCTGGTGTTCATTTCAGGTGTCGTATCAGTTCAAATATTTTTGTGGTTTTAAGGAAGGAAACTTATGGAGATTGGACAAGACTATCAAGCTTGAACCACTATCTTTTTTCTCCCTCAGAAGTCATTCTTATAAAATTATGCTTTGTATATAGTCCTACAAATTACTTTGAGAGTGGATTGGTAGTGGAAAGTATGGGGTTTATGATTATCAGCATTTGTATAATCATCAACACTTGAAGTAGTAAGAGGATACTCAATGTTACGACTTACCAAGCGTTTTGGAGGCGCAATAGAGGGAAATCATGGACATATGTGTCAACAGACATTCATTTGACAATTTATATTGGTTTGGCTTTCAATAAGTGTAAAAGAGAATATTATTGTCAAAGGTATATAAATGTATGATCTTCTTCTGTTAACTATTTTTATGTTATCCCATGTAAAATTATCAAATTTTGTAATTACAATGAATTTTGCATACATAGCAAAATAAATTAGCTTGCCTTTAGTGTGCTATAAAACAATGAAATCGAGCTAAGGGAGAAATGCTCGATACCTAGTGGTTTGGTGCGGTAGAAGGATGGAAGATCTGGACTGACTAAAGCGTCGACAAATCTGGTGACACCCAAAAGTGTTGAGAATCTCGGTGGTCTGGTAACAAAATCTAGATGTAGTAGGACGTCGAGTTTAGCGATGAAACACTTCAGCGGTCATCTAACTGACAGGGAAGACGAAAAATAATGCAAAAGCGACGAAAAATATTGTAAAAGCGACGCTACTGATGTGATGAAAGGGAGCTGCCTGACATCCTTGACCTTAGTTATTCTAGTAAAGTTTTAATGTTGTAATAGTATATTAAACATTGTAATGGAGTGAACTTTTCATATAAAACATCCTTGACCTTACTAACTTGTATTATTACTTCTTGTTCTTCATAATGTGATTCCCATACACCCCCTTCATATCACTTGGACTAAACCTTCTAATTGTTGGCAGATAAGAGCAACAAACGGAAGGCACCTATGTCTTCTATGCAAACTCTTAAAAGAGGCTATGTGTCTTGGAATAAGCAAATGGTGATATTCTCACCCGAGTTCTGTTCGAACAAATCAACAAGGAAAGAGGAGATGGAGATCTTAATCCCCAAGCCTATCAAGCTGTTGTGGATGAACTAAAGAAAGAGTTGCGTATCGCAATCAACGTGGATCATGTGAGAAATCTAACCAAATCTTAGAAAAAGTACTATGGTTGCAGCACCGACATTAAGATGTATACAAAGTTCAAGTGGGATAACGAAAGAAAAATGATCATAATCACAATTGAAAATCTACTGCAATGGATCGAATATATTAAGGTATTACTTAATATAAAGCTTTTGTTTATACTTAATATATAAAAGCTTTGCTTCTCCCAATTATTCCCTTCATTACCCCAACATTCCCTTATGTGAAATGATTCTTTACACTGCCAAGCTTGTAATAGGGTGGTGGGATCTAATCTTTGTGCTGCGACCATTCCCTATCTGTCATGTCTAATGCGTTTATTCCTCATCTTCATGTTGTGTTTATATACTTCGGTTTATTGGTTTATTACTCACATAATGGCTTCGTGCCCTTGATTGGGGCATTGCTCCTATGCGTGTTACACTCTTCGTTTAAGTTACATATGATCACAACTTAAATTATATGTATCATGGCTTTGAATTATGTTGTATTCTTTCTCAAGAGAAAAAAAATACATATAGAGAATTGGGAAGATATATGCACTTCTTGGTGCAGATAGAGCTATTGGGGATGTTTCTGAACAACATGATGAGGCAGCGGAGGCCATGGAAGGGTAAATGATTAGTGATGGAATCAGCTTATCTAAGGATCCAACTAATTTAGGCTCTCGCAAGCGCCAAAAAAATAGTGTAGCTGATGCGGTCAACAGTTTTGTCGAGTCCTTTAGGAGTGTGTGCAAAGCAAAATAAAAGAAACTATGAGACCACTTGTCAAGAGATATACACTGTTGTTTCCCAAGTGTTTGACATTTCCAGGAATCAGATTATGAGGGTAGTAAAAAGGTTTATGAATGGAAATCTCGACGAGCTTCTAATGTTGAAAGAACTACAAGAGGATTGAGTAATATTGTGCCTTGCTGAGTAGTTTGACACACTTTTATTTTTCCACGAACATTGTTCTGTATATTGAGATAACTCTTGTTGTGATAATTTTGGATTGTTGGAATGTCACAATACCTTTTATTTGGTAAGAATTTAATATTTTTTGTTGAATACAATTACAAGGTTATCCAAACAATAACACGGAATCAAAATTTAGAAATTCAATTCCAATAATTTCTAAACAAATACATGGATTTCAAATATTGGAGTTCAATTCCCATGTTTCCTGAAAAAGTGTGAGGAATTGGAATTGAGTTCAAATACATAATTTCAATTTCTAGAATTGAAATGAAATCTGGATTAAATACTACCTAAGTTTAATTCAAATAAGTTTGAGAAAATTAAGTCGAGACAATGCATCATTAACCTGGCTTTGGGAGGAATTATCATCCACCGATTATTTTTTTTGGTGAGTAAAAGCAAAATTCAGGTACATTTGAGAAATTTTGGCAACAATGAAAAAATTCCCATTGTTTTTACTTTTTAGTAATAAAGAAAAATCTTAATCTTACAGATGTTGAACTGCTGGAGATTTTTCCATATATTAAAGCTGTTACATTACACGAATACTCATTCATGCTTTAACCTCAATTCCCTAGAATCAGAACTTATATTGAAGAGGGAAAAAAAAAGCGAGCATGGACAAACTACACCTGTTATATTGAAATCAGTTGAAGGGGAAACCAATAGCTCTAAACAGATGTCCCATCTTGCTAACAGAAGTCTATACAACTCCAAAGAATGAGCGGCAATGCTTATCCACAACAAAAATTAATCTCTCAGTGCTTCTGGAATCTGTTATTTGCCTCCCCTATACCCACAAGTTTAACAGAAGCCATGGAGAACAGGAAGGAGCTTCACATAGTTGTGTTCCCGTGGCTTGCATTTGGTCACATGATCCCATTTCTAGAGCTCTCAAAGCACTTGGCTATAAAAAGACACCACATCTCTTACGTCTCTGCTCCACGGAATCTCGAGCGCCTCCTCCCAAAGATTCCTCAGAACCTGATCCCCTTCATTGAGCTAGTCCCTATCCCACTGCCTCAAGTTGGAAAGCTACCCCCAAATGCTGAGGCCACCTCAGACGTGCCGTTTGACGATGTAGAGCTACTCAAGAAGGCCTATGATGGTCTAAAGGAACCCTTGGCACGGTTTCTAGAAGCTTCTTCTCCAATTGACTGGATAATCTATGACTTCCCCAGTTACTGGCTACCTCCAATTGCTGATAGATTAGGTATCCGGAAAGTATTCCTTTCTTTGATGAATGGCTGGAGCTCTGCCACCTTTGGTCCATCATCAAAAATGATCAAGGATGGGGCTGGCACATGGAGTAACCCTGAAAACCTGACTAGTCCACTGGAGTGGGTCCCATTCAATAACAACATCGTCTACCGCTTCCACGAAGCAAAGAATAGCCTTGGTGCTGCACAAACAAATGCTTCTGGTGTTTCAGATATGTTCCGAAGTGGATCTTCAGTTCGTGACTGTGATATATTTGCCATACGCAGCTGCAGGGAGCTTGAAGCTGAATACTTGCAACTTCTAGAAGAGCTGCACGGAAAGCCTGTGGTTCCTGTAGGCTTGATGCCAGTCTCAGTAGAAGAGGGCCAAAGGGCCAAGGATGACACCTGGAAGTCAATTAAGGGTTGGCTGGATGAGCACACAAAAAATTCAGTAGTTTATGTAGCCCTAGGAAGTGAAGTTGCTCTGAGTGAAGATGAAATCACCGAGTTGGTACTTGGGTTGGAGCTGTCCATGCTGCCCTTCTTCTGGGCACTGCGAAAACAAGTAGGTACACAACCAGAGTTTCCAGATGGGTTTGAGGAGCGAACCAGAGATCGAGGTTTGGTTTGGACAAATTGGGTACCTCAAACCCAATTACTGGCACATGACTCCGTGGGGGCTTTCTTGACTCACTGTGGCTGGAGTTCTATACTAGAGGGACTTCAGTTTGGAAGACCACTACTTATGCTACCATTTGTTTTGGACCAAGGGTTAAATGCAAGAGTTATGGAAGAGAAGAAAGTGGGGATAGAAATACCAAGAAACAATAGAGATGGATCATTCAATAAAATTTCAGTAGCACAATCACTGAAGGTGGTGTGTGGGGACATACATGGTACGATCTACAGAGATGAGGCGAAGAAAATGAGTAGAATGGTTGCTGATAAGAACTTGCACAACCAATACATGGAAGAATTCGAGGCGTACCTTCACAACAAAAGGCCCAAACCTGACTCCTAGTGTTATTATTTGGTTAGAAAATGGTATCAAAGTTTGAATCTAGTCAAAAGCAATTTTTGTTTTTGAGGGATCTTCATCTTTTCTTTAGGCATCTATTGTGGTAGTTAGTGTCGTCTTTAGTTGCATCCTCCAAATTACCTAGCAACCGCTGAAGTTCAGACTTGCAGGAACAAAATCCAAGATCTACCATATTTCTTTCTTCACTGGCAAAGCAAGAAACAGAGCAACTGATTAGGCAGAATCTGAGCACCTCAGCTAACTAATGCCAAACAACTATCTTTACTTTACTACGTTAGTTTCACATATCAATCAAAGTTGTTTTTGATGTTGCATAATTCAGGTAAATCATAAAATAGTTATGCTAAAATGTAGTTCAACTATCAACTGCATTCAACCACTAAGCTTAACAGCTACCACTCTCACGTAACAAATAGTTTTAGCTTTCCTCTAAAGGAAAACAGCTCAGGGGCAAACCAAAATATTCAAAATACCGACAAATTGTGGGAATCTCAGGTAAGTTCTCGTTAATAGTCAAATGCCATTACTAACAACGACAGATAATACTACTTGGGGGGGGGACTTACTCCCTTCACTTCCCTTTTTCCATCTCCATCATCAATGAACTCTCTCTCTCCCCCCTTTTTTTCCTCCCTCTTCATTACCAATGGAAACTCCGTCTCTCTCTTTTGATAACCTCCTCCTCAATTTCCCCTTTTCCTCCCTCTCCATTACAATGAGATCTCTGTTTCCGTCTTTTGTTTTCCTCCTCAGTTATCAATGGTTTTGTCAGCACCCCAACTATAAGGAAACTCGATCAACTCAGGAGATCAACTAAGATCCAACAATATATTAATCAATCCAATAAAGACTAATAAAATTCAGTGACATAAGTAGCTAATATACTGTGATGATGTGATTTACATATAAAGATAACCCCCCTCCCCTTCCCATTTTCTTTGGGCATTACTAGAAATGGAGGTATAAAATTCATGGTCCTTGAAGGATTGGGGGAGAGATCTGAGGAAATTTCAGACAAGAAACTCCAAGTTGCAAAATTTTATCAATTTTCATCTCTTTCTTCTGCTCTCTTTAGCATGCAGACAAGCTTACTTTTGCATCATCACATCATTATCAGCACTCCTCCATTTAAATACTTCCTCAAAAATGCCAAAATTTGTTACCAACGGCAGATTGTGGGTTTGGGAAGAAGAAAAATTCGAGGAAAGGGATTTGTGAAGATAGAAAGTGACTCCATTTATGATGGAGATGGAGGAAAAGCCGGAAAATAAAGGAAGAAGACAAGGCTTTCTTAACGACACTAGCATGCCAACATTAGTGACGGCATTATGGCTATTACACAGCGACCTCGCAGGGATTTCCAAAACGTGAGGAAAACATTACCTAATTTGCTTTAACCTCAGGAAAATCTGAGGAGTTTCCCAAAAAAATTAACATCCCCAAATTCAATAACGAGATCATTTCATGGGATGATAGGTAACTGAAGATAGATCTGAAATTTTCAGTGGCAGCATATTACCAACTGCCAAGTGTACTGGCAGAATCCTGTGATAAGATGAGCAATCAAAGAATAAATTTTTAAGTAAATCAAGCAGAAGATAGCAGCTATATAAGTAGAACCATCTAGGTTTTCTAAAGAGAAAATTTATGCTATGATGGGTGGGAGAGCTAGCATAATACAGATACAAGACCAAGAAATACTACTGTGAATAATTTAACGTAGATGCACATAATTGTATATACTAACCCATCTACTTTGAAGGGGAAGTCAGCTTATTCTCATCTGGATTATGCTTCAACGAAGTATCCCCACCCATCAATTCTTGGAAACCTTCAACCTTCACTGGTGGTGCCCTAACAGCCCCAATATTCCTGCATGCGACAATCAAAATTGAAATTATTGAGCCGTTCCAGCTAAAGTCAACAATCCACCTCAACTCCAACTATGCCTTACTGTGATTGCATCTGGGATAGCAGCATGGAAGCTGGCTGCCTAATTTGACCAGTACTTGGTCCCATGTATCTCTGGACTTGCTGCTGCCGCCATTGTATTTGGGCTTGTCTGCTGTTCATTGCATTAATGGCATTATTCTCCAAAGGCAAATCGGGTGGGTTCTCCTGCTTCACCTCGACCATGGGACGTTCCTTGTCCATGGTCATAGCTGGACGCGGAGATAGCAACTGCCGCCTCTGCATTTTCTCAAACTGTTGTTGTTGCTGCAACGTCAAATTTTGGGGATGGAACACCTGAGACATTTGAGGGTTCGTTTGTCGAGGTATCTGCACATTTATGAAAAGGTCTTATCCATGATTAGCGATGAAAATTTTCTCAATAGTAATTACGGCGATGCTAATAGAGAAGAGCCAATGTAGAGACTAGAGTGTCCTCCCTAAACCTAAGTCCATCAATTCAGAATTCCAAACAATTCTAAATACTAAGGTGATGATATATCAAAGATAGGAAGCACGCACAACAATAATTTTCATGAAGATTATGCAAGAGAAGCGTTGACCTTGCTTACAACAAAGTTGGCAATACAATTTCATTTTATTGCCTTTCTATAACTACGCAACTATACATTGACCATTTGACCTTGCTTGCAACATAAACGGTATATAATTTCATATCATTGGAGCCTTTCTAACTTCCGTTGACCACACACCAATATCAGAGACTACCATTTTACTTGTTTATTTCCTTTTTTCTCTTCCTTTCTTGGGGGAAGGGGGGTATCAACTGAATTCTCCTGGACAAGGTGAAATGCAGTAATTTGCTAATTGCTACTAGCAGCCATACCTCAACTATTACAAATGTGAACCAGCATACCTGTTGGGGGAGCTGAAGGGTTTGTTGCTGCGGCAATGGAAGCGGAGAAGGTATTCCCTGAATCTTCTGTGGAGTTTGCTGCACAACGTTCCTATTATCCTTCATATATTCTGCTAAACTGAAAAGGTTACTGCAGCAGAACGAAACAATGAAGGTTATATGAGTACACTGATATGCAGAGGTCATACATCTATCATCCTCTTAGAGCAGAAAGGAATCTTAACAAGGGAACTGTAAACATCAAATCAATATAACCCTATTTAGAATAACATACAATCAGAACATTTATCAACAATCAACAAGATGGGTTAGCTTCTGGATTCTGAAGTGTGGTGCCAGAAAGGTATACTTGATTTCAGAAAAAGGCAAGAACTAACGAAAATCTTATACTTCCTCCGTTTCGTTTTAAATGCAACAAAGGAATATTTTATATCTCACAAAAAATACCCCTTTGTTGCATTTAAAACGAAACGGAGTAAGTATAAAAACATGTACAGTTAATTTAGTACACAATATTACCCAATCTCACCTGTTTCCAGTTACATGGAGGAACATTTTGAGCAATTCCATTGCCGAACACTGCTTTTTGTAACTATCAGCGAGGACTTTCAATATGCGACCTAGTTTGGAGATATGGCAGCCGAGAAACTGGGATAAGACCTGAACAGGAATTTCAGAGGCATCTTCAAATCCCACCTTCGTTGAAACACGGGCAACTACCCTCTTAGACATTTGCATCGCCTGTTCTTGACACAGCTGTCTTCTGTTGCCATCCAAGCCAACTTTTGTGCGAGATTGACTAGGCCCCTGTTCAAGATACTCAGGTCTGATACCAAGCCTTTCAAGCATAATGGAACTTTTAGTTGCCACTTGTGGCAATGTATCAAGAACTCCAAAGAACTCTACTTTCTGCTTATCATCATTTGTTGATGTTCTTGGTGGAACTGCACTGTCTGGTACACAGTTCATCATAAACATGGTTTCTGGAAAGAAATATGGGCTATCGCTACCACAAGTATCCTCATCCGAAATTGCATTAGGTTGCATCCTATTCTCAGAATTGGAGCTGCCCAATCCTCCGCTCTTATCCTCCTTAAACTCTATTCTCCTCCTCTTATGCCTCTCCTGAAGTTTCAGGTAATTAGACATCTCACTAGGGTTACGTTTATCAAATTCTTGATTCGCAAATGATAACATGTATGGCTTGCTAGCCCTGTAATTCTCAATAAACTGATGATACCATGTATCCGGAAAATCATCCTGTCTGAATCTCTGGGACTGAACCTACACATATCACAGTGATAATTCTTGAAGTTAAGGAAAGAGAGATCCAACAATCCTCATATAAACCATTAAATAGTGCTTCAAAAATTATTCCACGCTCAAAATAAGAGATGAAAATTCAATCTAGGTTGACAACAAGAGCACCAAATGATATAACATCCATAGATTGAAAACAATTCCCAAATCACTCAAAATTGCAATATGGCATGCTTACAAATACTATAAACCCTAGAAGTGCAAGAAATTGTAAGAATTTTGAGTATGTGTTGTAACAATTTGCAAGAACAGAGCATAGCGAGAGTTCATTCATCATAAACCCGAGTGTACCATGTGCATGGTGCACACCAAGACCAATTCTTTGCTCATTTGCTTATTTGAAACTCTCCTTTTTAGTACATTTTGCTCTTTGGATTATTTCCAATGAGCAATGAGAAAAAAAATAGCCTTGGGTGGGTGTACCATGCTCACTGTACAGCCGGGTATATAATAAACTTTGTAGCATGGTGAAGAAGCAAGTTCTCCCCCTCAAAGTAATCTTAGCAGCCACATTCATAAATTTCCAACAAAAATCCCCTCATCATATCTCAATATCTCATACACTACACATCAATTTACTCACATTACCAAAAACCCTAGCCATATACACAATTCAATTTATCACCATTCCAATCAACCATTACTAAAAACCTTATTCATACACAAATTCACTGCAATTATCAGCAATTAACCACAATTAAATCCTAAATTAAACAAATAAAAAAAAATTACAACCTTGGAATCTCGCTGAGTAACACCATCCTCGAGGGTGAAATAAACATCATCAGCGTGCAATTGCAGATCTTCCATAAAATAAAAATCGCAATCAGATACAAATCAATTAAACAAGCAGTAACAAAATTAGGTCAAAATTGACGAAAGAGGTGAAATTAGAACTAACAACTTACAAGAGGAATTGAGAAGAGAGACGAGAGAAGAGGAGGAAGAGGAGAGAGAAACGGGAGGAGGAAGGAAGAGAGAGAAAGCGGCTTTATCGAAGAGAAGAGCGCGAACACGAAGTTGAAGTTGAATGTGAGCCTTTGACTTTGAGTCGTCGGTGGCCATGAAAGCTTCCCAAGCAGACGAAGAGGAGAGAAAGTGCGCGAAAGTGGAGTAAAGTGAGTCGCCTAGCCATGTCCGCCATATCCCGCAGCTCTCAAGCTTCCTAGCTAGTTCAAATCCTCTTCCATCGTCGCCTAGAACCGCCATTTTTAGCGTCGTCTCTCTTTCTCTGTGTTGATCTACTCGTTGATTCTTCACTGCTCTTGGATACAGTCACCAGAGAAAGACTTGTGTTGAGAGTCAATCACTAGTAGGATTAGTCACTACTCAGTACTAACTAGTCTAAACTCTACAGGTGACAATGGGTCGGGTTTGGATTATTCAGACGGATTTTTGACCTCTTCAACGGCCCTTTCATAAATTCTCGCGTATTTTTTAATTTCATACAAAATTGGATAGTATAAATTAATTATTTTTTTCAAATAAAGTAAGTTGAAGTAACTTGCGAGTAGGGGAAAATATTAGGATCCCTCTTGCGAATGGTGAGATTTTATTTCAGCACATCTGAAATCGGAGTTGATGCCAACACTAGTAGGCTATCACCTGTTGCTCGATCGTTTAAATTAAATGGTTGTCATTCGTCTAATGTCATTAATGACACTCTCATCTTCCTAAGTTCTACCTCCTCCGTTTATTAATAAGTGACATAGAGAGAAAGTGGGGGATTACCAAGGAGCCTAGAGAGAGAAAGTTGGAACCACTTGTTTAACCAAACAAATTTGAGTATTTTGATAGGTGAAACAATTAAATGATGGCAAATATGTAATAAATGAGAAGTATTATTTACTACTTTGAGCTATGTGTCACTTATTGTGACATTTCCCTAAAAGGGAAACATGCCACTTATTAAAAAAATGGAGGAATCTCTATTATATATGAGAACTATTGATGACTTTGGTGTCCACCCTCCTTTACCATTATACCTCTAACTAAAAACCAACTATATTTGCTTTCGCACGCATCGGGTGCATATAATAAGACAGTAAGACTAGTTGTATAGGATGGCAGCACTATGGGATAATGGAATTGAATCACTTAAATCAGTATAGATAGCAGATTTTTTTCATATTCTGGTGGTTAAAAATGGTACACTATCTTTAATGTGCTAAAATTTTATTACAAAATATAAACGATAATGTTTTTATATAAAATCAAGAATTATTCCATCTTAAAATAAGCATATCACTGGAAAAGATGAGAGAGAAAGTAAGAGAGAGAAGCTCTAGAATTGAGTCCCCAAAAAAATTAGCCCCCGAGAAACCTAGCCCAAAGCAATCGAAAAAATTCCAAATTCAACTTCTTCGCCAATTTCAGTTCAAATCATCCCTGGTTATATTCATTAAGTCTCTATTATCATTTCTAGTATTAAAGTTCATAATCAATTTCTCAAAAAGTTACTCAAATCAGCCCAAATATGTGGTTCATAATTCGCGGAAGAATGTATTAATTTCTGAGAATATTTCTTATTCTCAGATTGTTGTTGCTCAGTCAATCCTTCAGTGCTTCTTTGTAGATTTTCCAGTTCAATCTTTAGACTGGATTAAAGGTTTTGTGTTTCTTCCTTTCAAATTCAAAATCTGGTTATGGGCTAGGTTTTTTAGGGTTTCATTGGCTATTTCGTTGATTTCTTTGGTGTCTTGCGGTGATCTGTCGGTTCCATCTTCTTCGAGTATTCCTGTGGTGCGAAATAATCCTCCCGTAGTTGCAAATCCATCTCGTGATTTGCTATTCTCGTTGGTTCGGTGCGGTATCCGGTGGTTCACCCTCCGTTTCTCTGTTTTCGGGCGACGGTTTAAATATTAGTGGCTCATTCCTCGCTCTTGCGAGAGGATGTTGTTGGCTGCTATTATATCGTGGTGCGTCGGGGTGCGTCTTGTAGACAATCGTTTCTCACGGCCTAATCTTAAATCTTTGTAATGATCAAATTCATCAGAAATTCGCGTTCAATGCTCTGGCTATTTTCGAGTTTGGAATGGCTTTCCAGTTCTTTCCTGGGTTATCGTCCAAAGTCACGTCCAAGCCGCCTGGCTGCTGGGTCGTGGTTGTTGTGCTGTGCTACTGGTGGCTCTGTCCTTTGTGTAGTTGCTTGCTATATTTGTGTGTGTGATAGTCTTCGTTGAAGGCATCAAGTCTTCTTCATCAAGGAGTAGATGCTTGTGATTTTCAGCATCTCCAGTGTTTCCGCACTTAATGTGTGGAGTATGAAAGTGCTTTCTTTGTTCGGCAAAGCGGTTCAAGACGGTGGCTTTTTCTTGCTTATGAAATGGTATAGGTTTGTTGCTCATAAGTCGTACTTGGTATCCAAGAATGAAGACAAAAGGTTCTCAATTTCAAGCATTAAATGCTATTTTGTTCAAGTCCTTCGAGCGAGGTTCATGTAAGGTGAGCCGCAAGGTATGGTTTTTACCAATTTTAGAAAAGTTTTCATTAGTATATTCCTTTTTAGTATTTGGTGAGATGTTTATCTTCTTTCCAATTAGTATGATATTTTATTTTCTTTGTTCGATTGTGAGAATTTCAAGTTCTTATGATCTAGTCATAAACTTGCAAGCTAGGAAGGAAATTCAATTCCTTCAAAAGATTAAAATAATTTTCTATTTTTGGATTCTTGAATTTTTTGTATGCCCATTTTTTGGATGTTGGTTAAGGTTCTACCCCATAGCTATGGTTGGTTTAGCTCTCAACTATTCTCAGCTTGTTCTGGTCACCTCCGATTTTGGAGTGACTGCTCCTTTTTTGTCCAATTTAGCGAAATCCAAGCTAGACTACAGAAGTTATTGGATTGGATTTCGTTGGTTGTTTCTCAAAAATCTTTTCTTTAATAAAAACTCCGATTTAGGCGACATAAGCTATTGGATTGGAATTTTTCACTCCATTCTAGGCCCCAGAAGCTATTGGAATGGAGAAGATTGTTTTTGTCACCTTGTGCCAATAGAAGGCCTTGGCTATTTTGTGCAATGAAAAGTTTGTTAAAGAAAAGCGCACTTGTCTTTTTGCAAGCTATTATTCATTTTTCGATGAATATATACGGTTTGTCCGCTATTCATTATGTAATGCTATCATTTAATATCCTATGGATGTTTTTCAATATCGGAGATCTTGCTAATCGAATTTATTATCATGTAATGTACGTTCGGAGAAAATAATTGTTATTAGATGCGGCGAGGGCGGGACTTAGTCAAGTCTTGCCTTCCAAATGTCTATGTTTTATGATTATCAGTAGTTGGAATATAAGAGGTTCGAAGAGGCCTTTAGCTATGGAAGAAGTGAAAGTTTTTTGTAAATCAAATAAAGTTAAAATTATGATGCTATGTGAGACTAAAGTACCAAATCCTCCCTCTGAGGGAAGTGTTAGGTACTGTGGCTTTACTCATTTTGACTTCCTTCCGTCAATGGGGTTAGCAGGGGGGATGTGGATCGTGTGGAAGAATGATAGTTGTAATCCTTTTGTTCTATCACCCATTAGTAAAGCTTCTCGTTTTTGGGCCTGTAAAATTGAGCTATTAACCATTAATTTTAGCTTTATTGCTATTTTCATCTATGCTCCTCCCAATTATAATTTGAAGTATGAATTTTGGGATGAATTAATTGAATTTATTAGAATGCTTGAAAGCCCTTTCATTATATTAGGTGACTTTAATGAGTTAAGTTCCCATTTAGATAAATTAGGTGTGGTGAATTTAGATTTTCAGATTAGCTATTATGAATTATTTCTACTCGCTATCGAATGCATAGAACTCCCTTTTAAAGGGAATCCATATACTTGGCGAAAAACAAGAAGTGGTTCAAATAATATTTTGGAAAGGTTAGATAAGGGGGCTGCGAGTATAAGTTGGCTAAATGCCTTCCCAAATGCAAAAATTATCCATCATCTTTTCACTTCTTCTGATCACTGTCCTATATCATTGGAAATCAAAACCCATAGTAATCTAAAAGCTCCCCCATTTAAATTTGATAAATTATGGTCAACCCGAAAGGATTTTGATGTTTTAATCAAGAAAACTTGGTGTCAAAAGTTTCAAGGTTCAAATATGTATTGTTTAACAAGGAAGTGCAAACTCTTAAAGGAAAAGGCTAAATCTTGGGTCACTACTAGATTTGGCAATATAGCTAGACAATTAAGTAACGTCGAAGGAAAGCTGGCTAGAATTCAAAATCAATTACTAGAGCGTAATGATTGCCCTCAACTAATTAGACAACAAAATTTATTTTTGGCTAAGCAAACAAAATTGTTAGATTTTCAAGACTCTTATTGGAAAATCAAGGCTAAGTCTAATAATTTAAAATTTAGGGATGCAAACACAAAGTATTATCATGCGTGTGCTTCGATTAGACGAAATCGTAATTTAATCACTTCTATTAAAGATCCGTCTGATCATTTAGTTTCTCAACCAAAATTAGTAGAAGAATGTATTACTAATGCGTTTAAGAAAAGATTTACTAAGAATATGGATTGTTGTCTTAATTATGACTCTGATCTTTCTTTATTAGAGTGTATAATTTCTGAAAATGATAATATAGACTTATGTGCTGATATATCGATAGAAGAAGTCAAATCGCTCTATTTGATCTAGTCTTCGGATAAATCTCCGGGTCCAGGATGGTTTTACTCCTTTCTTCTATCAAAAGTATTGGACTCTTGTGGGAAACTCAGTGTATAGGGCTATTAAAGCCTTTTTTCACTCAGGAAAAAATTTAAAAGAAATTAATCATACTTTTATCACTCTAATTCCTAAAATTGAAGCTCCTTCTAACCCAAATCATTTTCGACCTATTAGTCTTTGCTCAACTATTTATAAAATTATTTCAAAAATTATGGCTAATAGATTGAAAGTAGTTTTGGGTCGGATTATTCATCCTTTACAAGGGGCTTTTGTCCCTGAAAGACTAATTCAAGATAATATTTTATTAGCTCATGAAGTATTTCACTCCTTTAAGAATAAAAAAGGAAGAGAAGGGTGGTTAGCTATTAAATTAGATATGGAAAAAGCTTATGATAGACTAGAGTGGAGCTTTATTTTTGCAACTTTTAAGAAATTGGGCTTTTGTGAGAAATGGATTAATTGGCTCCATCAATGCATTACGACTGTGTCCTTTTCTGTTTTGGTAAATGGTATTCCTGGAGATATGTTCTTTCCTTCTAGAGGTATTCGTCAAGGAGATCCTCTTTCTCCGTACATTTTTATTTTATGTGCAGAGATTTTAGCTCGTCAATTGTTTCAAGCTAGTTCTATAGATTCTGGATTGATAGGGGTCACTCTTGGTCATTCTAGAATTAACATTCCTTTTTTAACTTTTGCGGATGATACAATGATTTTTGCAAAAGCTAAAGTAGAAAGTTGTCATGCTATAAAATCTATTCTTAACAAGTACTGCTCAATGTCAGGCCAACTTGTCAATTTTCATAAGTCTGTTTTTCAATGTACTACAAATACCCCAGCAGAATTATTGAGTGTTTTTCAGAATATTCTCCAGATGGAAGATTCTCTATCACTAGGTAACTATTTGGGTTGCCCAATCATTAGTAGCAAGGTCACAAATGCAACTTTTAGTTCTATTCAAGAAAAAGTCTCATCTCGCCTACCAAGTGGAGAGCCAATAATTCTCTATCTCAAGCAGGTAGAGCTATTTTAATTCAGTCTAATCTGGCTTCTAAAGCTAGCTTCCAAATGCAAAGTTTTACTCTCCCGTCTTATATCCTCTCTTCTTTGGATAAAAACTATAGGAATTTTCTTTGGAATAAAGATCCGAATTCTAAAGCTCCTAACTTGATAGGTTGGGATAAGATTTGTAAACCTAAAAATTTGGTGGATGGGGTTGAGAAAAGCTAATATTAATAACTTAGCTCTTCAATTTAAACTTCTTTGGAAAATAATTAGGATGCCTAATAATTTATGGGTCAAACTTGTTAAGCAAAAATATTTAAAACAAGACAACTTATTCTCTTATAAAACTAAAGCTAATGTCTCTTGGCAATGGCGTAAACTAATGACGCTTCGTACACCTTTTAAGCAAGGTCTTAGATGGATGGTGGGGAATGGGGAGAATATCTCGTTTTGGAATGACAATTGGGTGTTTAATCACCCTATTAACAAGAAGTACTCCCCTATTATTGGGTCAGAGGAGTTGATGGTTAATTTTTTCATAACAGATGCTGCTCAATGGAATAAAGATCTTCTCTTAAACTATGTTCCGATTAATGTAGTGGATGATATTCTAAAAAATTTTATCCCTTCTAATGAAATGGCGAGATAGGATTTTTTGGGGTCTTACTGCGAGATGGAGAATATTCGGTTAAATCAGGTGCTGCACTGCTTCAAGGGTATGGCTTAGATCCGCCCAACCAGGTTAATTTTGCTTGGATTTGGGGTTTGTCTATTCCACCCAAGATTAAATTCTTTTTGTGGAAAATTTGTCAGAATGGTCTTCCTACTAAAAAGAGGTTAGAATGAGTCATATTTTCCTTCCTTTAGAGTGTGTTTTTTGTAACTTCCACTCGAAGATGACCATCACTTATTTCTTCGATTGTCCTTTTATGCATGATGTTTTAGAAATAGTTAATGTCAATGGGAATTTTTCCCCCTTCCTATTGATAATAATGATCTCTCTTTCATTGAGTACTTTTGCAAACTTAAGTCTTGTTTGACTCTTAAGAATCTCAATTTCTATGCTATTGTTTGGTGGTTCATTTGGTATGCTAGAAATAGTATCACCTTTCGTCAGGAAAGCTTTTCTCCAGCCAAACTAGGGGCTATGATTAAAGCTTATATGCATAATCTAGATTGTTCCAATTCTAATTTTTCCAATTTGGGATATAGTCAACAAGTTGCTAAAGAATCTAAAAAGCCTCGGCCTAACATTATTTGGTCCCCCCCTCCTCTTGATTTTGTTAAACTTAATTTTGATGGTTCCAAGTTGCGGAATGGTAGACCACAATTTATGGATTTGTTATTAGAGATGATGCGGGGAATCTTTTGCTTAGTGGTGCTAACGCCATTGCTGATAATAATTCTATTTTAGTTGCTGAGGCCTGGGGTCTAAGAGAAGGTATTAGGGGAGCTCTTTTTCTGGGGGCTAATAATATTACTATTGAGGGTGATAATCTCTCGGTTATTCAAGCTATTAAAAGAATCTGGAAAATTCCATGGTCTATTAATGCTCTTATTAATGATGCAGCGGAGGATCTGAGAAAGTTTGATAATTATAATATTCAGCATGTTTTTAGAGAAGCTAATTATGTTGCCGACTGGATGGCAAATCGTGGCCATTCCACTACTAATCTCTGTTATTGGTTTGAATCTCCTGATATTGCTTTTTCCAAGATCATCCATAAGGATGCTTTAGGGTGGCCTGTTAATTGGGTTCCTCCCTAGTTTCTTTCTTTCTGGCTAAAAAAAAAAAAAAAAAAAAAAGAATTATTCCATCTTGTCATCCAAGCAGTCTACAACTGTAAATTAAAGTTCTTCTATAGTTCAAAACTTTAAACTATGTTTATTATAAAGATATAAATGTAGTATATAACTAAAATAATCCTTGATCAAAATTATGTGTATTAAAAGTCGTGAAAAAGAGAAAATATTACAACTAATAATAAGGGCCAGTCTCTAATCTATATCCTTCCCTTTCTGATTTATATATAATGGGTTTCTTGGAGATTATCCAATGGCACATGGAGTTGTGTAGTTTGATTAAAGTGGTTGAAACTTGCTTATTATAGTACTTGCTTCACACTTCCTATAGACACAACTGTCAAGTACTTGATATCATATGTGTAAGCAAAGTGCCCAACTTGATCTCTCTCGAGGTGTGAGTTTATTATATGTATATATTATATAAAAGGTATGTTTTAATTGATATTAGAACATAAATTGGTTACCATCATAAGCTTTGGGGAGATTCAATTGGTGAAAACAGATGACCAGAGAGTTGATACTTGATATCTATCTTCACCCACAACCTAAACCAAATTACCAACCCAACAAAAAGATCTCTCCCCCACCCTCCTTATCTCCATGATTTATAAGTATCACTTTGATGGATTCCAATTTAAAACATATCGTTATTCAATTTTCTTTATATTCGTAATAGTAAAGTGGTACTAACATTAGTAATGGATAATATTTTGAGTACAATTCTTTTTAATAATGGCTAGCATTCGTTCATCGTAGTTAGTCATGATTAAGTTCCTATTCTAGTGATAATCTTTCATAAAAGATTGCCGCATTCATCTTAATTATGATGATTTGTGATGATTTTGACCGGTATATCCTAACTAAAATTGAAAAACGGGGGAGAGTATGGAAATATTGATGAAATTGTATTTAAGAAAATTAAGGTGAAATCATTTTTGATGTTTAATCAGCCCATACCATATAAAGTTCATTGTTACTTTGATAAATAAAATAGTTTGGCATCTATAATCAATTAGAGATCGTGGAATATATCTAAACCAACACTCTCCGACAACCTCTCTGGATTTGGCAACACCTTCTCATTGGTACCACTAGCATTAATAATATGGTCACTACTCAACAAACCAATAGAATCACAAGAGACATTTTGCTCCTTAACATAACCACCCTTACCCTCTAACTCAGAACTAGACCCAATCTGCAGATTTTCCCACTTCAGTAAAGCATCCACTTCTAACTTAAACTCACTATCATGAGAGAAAGATGAAATTTCTCTGCCAAACATAACAAAAGACTCCAATAAACAGACTTTTTGAGTGACTCCAACCACAGCAACATCGGGTTGCTTCAACTCCTTTTGAGCAACTTGAAGAAAGGCATTGACAAAATTCCTCCAAGGATTAGCAACATTCATGGCAGGGACAAAAATTGAATACAAAACACCCTTAATCTCAACACTTAGCTTCAAATACCAACCCCATCTATTATAACCAGATTGAATTTTCCACCAAAGGTGACCAAATCGTTTAGAGTATTCGAATTCAATCAACTTTGAACAACCATTTAGGATTTGGAAACCCATTCAATTAACTTAATCGGATAATTAATCCACCTTTTTCGATTCTTAAAGAACTCACCAATTTTTAAAAAATAATTACTTGACTCCATTTGAAAAACCTTACCTTTGATTTGAATTCTCATACTTGAACTCCAAATTGACCAACTCCTCAAAGATGACCACGAAAATACTACCTGAAATCCCGCAGCAGCAACCTGGATGCAACCCAACCACTCCAAGAAGGGAATAAAAAAAAAGTGTTATAAGTGCGATAATTATAGCGATGCCAATATCCTTTTATCTGCAAATGAGATGTTTATCAATGAAAAAATAGATTGTGATGATAGAAATAAGGTTTCATTTTGTGCTAATGAAAATGTTCAGAATGTAGTTTCCGCGGATGATGTTAGTAATGGTTCAATATTGTCGTTTGAATCAAATTCGAGTAATGTTGTGCCAAGTTCTCCTTTTCAACGGGCAAAGAAGAAAAATCAATGTCAATTACTTCGCCATTTAGGGCTCCATCATAACTTGGAGAAGAATGATCAATCTCAAATTCTTCATCATCCTGGATTCCACCATAAAATGGAGAAGAGAAATGGGGTCCAAGTAGCAAAGAGAGGGTGTAGTAAGAGATATCCTAGTGGCTAGTATGGTGTTCATGTCATTGGAAACGTTTTAAGGGTCTTTTGAGCTTCTTAGGTGTTTTGTTTATGTTGTCCCGAGCTTCCTATCTTTGTGGCTGTTGTTAATGTTGGGTGTTGCTGCATGTGCATGGAATTGGTAGGAATTCTAGTGCTCATGTTGTTTCGGAGTTGTTGTCGTTTTTGGAATTGTTTGGATGTAGAAGTTGGTCTAGTGCTCATGTTGTTTCGGAGTTGTTGTCGTTTTTGGGATTGTTTGGATGTAGAAGTTGGTTATCTTTGTCATGATGTTAGGGGTATGTAGTCTTGATGTTTTGATGTTACTCATAACTCTAATTTGAGTTTTTATGGAATGAAATGAAATAAATTATAAAAAAAAACACTTTTTTTTATTCACCAAATAGTAAGAATGAGTAGTAGTTTCTTTTATCAAATAAATGTATAACTTTATTAAGTATTTACCAAAAGGACAATTGGTTGAAATTTTTTAACCCAAATAGCTAGACTAATCTCCTATATTAAATCACGTGGAGTTGAGACATAGAGAGTGGTTGTTTCTCTTACATTTTTCATCATTATCTGATCTCACTAATCACTATCTCTTTTTCTATCTCGCAACACACGCATGGGTTAGTTGCCCCACCATTGTTGGATCACCCAATGCAAAAATATTTGGTCAAATTGATGCTGTAATGAAACTATAAGCAAACTAAATTCTCATTTTTAAAGTTAGATAGTGGAAAGTAAACTTCCATTATCTTGTTGACCGTTTTGGCTCGAATCAATTAGTAAGATATTGTACTTTAGAGAGGCGTTAATTCTGTTATACTCACTTCTCTATATGAAGTGACATTAGTGAAGTTGGTATTTCTTATTTCAACCTTTGGGAAAATTAGATCTTCAAAGAAAAAAAAGAACAAATCACAGACTATGTTAACGGGATTAGTTCACCTACTTTTTGGTTCAAGAAGTTCATGTCATAAACTCTTAAGTCGTAATCCTTCAACTATCAAAAAAAAAAGTCGTAATCCTTTAGTGATAGAAATATGTTTGAGTTTCCTACTCCTAATACTCAACTAATACAACATGAAATAGCCACAATTTGTTTATTTTATCGTTGTTACAGAAATTGGTTTTACCCGCTACTTTCCCTCTTCTTGTTATAATTGAAGGTGCTAAGTAAATGTTTGTACCCGCTACTAATAGGTTTGTTTGTTCGTGTGATCGGTTTACTTCTTGGAGAAATAACAATGTCCATCTATGGAACTAACTCATATCTATTTAATTATGATCATAATTGCGAAGTCTTCTATTTGTCAAATGATACCTTAATTATAAACTCTCTATGTACACATGTACTAGTACCTTATTTCTTTTTTCTTTTCAAATCATACCTTAAAGGCTTAAATATAGATTTATTATTCCATGTCTTCTTCCCTTATCCGACAGAATATTTAAAAATTAAAAATTTTACTTTCATTTTCTCCTAAATTTTATGCACTAGTTTGTGATACCTTTTTTTTTTTTTTTTTTGTCACCTTTTCTCTCTCTCTTCAAATTTCCATGCATAATCTTGTTAATTCATCTCAATTTGCATTTTCATAATATCAATTATCTATAAATTTTACCCATTTCCGCTCATAGATATTAATGGACAAATATGTGGATAAACATGTGTAGTCAAAAATCAAACTGTTCCCATTAAAAAACAAAGAGAGATAAACAAGGAAATCTAAATTACGTATAATTTGACAAATAAATTTAATCACGATTTCGACTCGTTAAAACTTTTATGATTAAGATACTTATAAACAAAAAATCTAGAATAATATCCCAAACAATTCCAAGGTTGAAGGTCCCATCGCAAACGGAGTTTTCTACATTTTGGTGAGACTTGTCCTATGTAATGTGTGTGTGTACATCAGTTGGTTCGTTAATTGCCTCCGCTTTAACTTTTGTTGAGCGTTAGTTGCGGCTAAATTCATGAGCCAAAAGGCGCAATATCTATTGATTAATTGGTTTCACTAGCATGCGATTTATATTAACGACTGAAATAATTAGTACTATGAAAAAGTGTATTTTATTTGTAAGATAGAAAAAAAGTTTTTTAACCTTTATCCAATAGCATTTCTCAAGAAATAAAATACAAGGAAATTGAAGTTTTATCAGAAGACAATGTTTACGTTTCATTCATTTCAATTTAACGGCAATATCTCAACTGTGCCACTACTATTATACATACCATTTAAGTGTTGTATTAACATATAAAAACAAATGTTAATATGTAAATATTGGATTATTGTCCATGTATATTCTCCAAAATATCAACACTTTACAATACTACTAATAGATAATTAACTACGTTAATGGTTATAATTGTGCAATGCAAACCTGAAAACCGTTCAGTTCCGATTAAATTGGGTCATGACGGACCCTATAAGCATTTACAAACATTTTATAAAGTGTGGTTATTTCAATAAATTTTGCTTAGTTAGCTAACATTTTGTACCATAAGTATCAGGGGAGCATTTTCGTAATTTCACTATCTACAAGGTCCATGTGTTTTATATTTCTTTTTCAGCTAACTTAAATTTAGCCAACAACTTATTTTCCATAAAAAACAATGATTTTAGTATTGTTATATACTTCCTCCGTTCCAAAATAAGTGAAACACTTGTCTCAAAAAGCTCTCACATAAATGAGAGAAGTGTTTCACTTATTTTGGAACGGAGGAAGTATATCTTTTGATAGGTAAAATGAATGACCCTACTAAACTGACACCTCTCGCAAGTATAACCAACCAGATTTGCAGGTCAGACTCTTTGGGAGAGAGATGGATGGTAAGGGAAACCCGATCCCTTAGTGGGGTTTGATCCCTGGTCATGAGACCAAACTTTTACCACTAGGCCAAACCTTGCTTGGTTTTCAATATTTTTATATGAGATATAAATTCCACATACCAGTATCACACCATGTCATATTCATAAATACTTCAATAGCATGAGTTGGTGTCATATTTTAACAAAACATTACATATAGAAAACATAAAAAAAAAAAACACCAAACACACAAAATACAATAAGAAAGTATCACATCTTAAAGTGAACCTCAAAAAGGGAAAAAAATCGTAGTTTTCCCCAACATGAGAAGTGAGTTAAGAGTATATATATAGCAAAAACTTATTCCAAATCATCATAAGCTGAACTACTTTCCCTCCCTTCCCCTGTTATTCCCAAGAATAACTATCCTTACAAGATATACCCTTTTCTCAAGCATCATTTTCCTTTCCCCTCTTTTTCCTCTCCTTATTTTCTTCTTCCTTAATTCATTTTCTTTTTTCTCTCTCTTCTTTTTCTCTCATTTCACAGCTGAATACCTCCCTAACAAACCCAGAAAATCTATGACGTAAATTGTCACATCCTTTATATCTAAGAGCTCTCTTCTCCTTCATTTTAACCATATTAAGGACAAGGAGAGCTCTTAGAATTTCCAAGGGAAACCCCAAATATCCTCCCAAAATGACAATACCAGGTAATAATTTTAAAATTTTGCACCTTTTTAATTTCATTTTGCATTTAAACAACGTATTTATACAATTATTGCATGATCAAATAATAAAATTATAGCAAGAAAAAAAACAGGGGTGCTCTGTTTTATTTTCTGTTTTGTAAAAATTATTTCTTTCGAATATAATTTTGTTATTCATAGGGTAAGAAATTCAAAAAATACCCAACGCAACCCATATAAAGAACTTTAGCCAACATATCATACAAGTTTTTTAAGGTTAAATTTATCAAAATAAAAGAAAAAAACAGAGATGCTCTGTTTTCTGATTATGTTATAATTGATTGTTTGTTAATTTACAGGGGAAGAAATTCAAAAAACCCAACAAAACCCAGAAATGGAATTACACAATGCATTCGAAAACATTGGAATAAAAACGAGTGAACCTTCACCAAGGGGTGTATTAGAAATTCCAATTTCCGACGCTTATTCGGTTTCCGACAGCCCAACAAGCGTCAGTAGCAGCAGCAGTTGCAGCTCTTCTTCAATGGAGAAACTATCTTCGCCATCGAAAGGAGGAGGAGGAGGAGGAGGAGGAGGAGGAGCATTTAATCCGTTAACTTATGGGGTACAAATAAAAGGGTTTATTGATTCAATGAAGAGGAAATCTGGGGTAAGAAGATTTTCTACATCCACCATAAATTTGTTGAGTAGTAGCTATGATCTCTCTGCTAAGAGCCTCAAGAAATTGGCTCGAATTCGAAGCGCCGAAGATAGTATTGATTGCGGACTTTTATCGGCAGCTAAACCTTCTTGGAGGAATTTTAAGTATTCAGAGCTTGCAGCTGCTACAGATCATTTTAGTCCTGGTAACAAACTTAACTAACCACCCTTTTTTACTTTATCTTCAACTATCTCAATTCACTTTTGCTTTAGTATATCCTTTTCTTTTCTTTTTTCTTTTGATCATATTGTCAGAATTATCCTATGTTCTAGTGTGCGTCACTTATTGAGAAACGGAGAGTAGTGTACGTATAGAGCAGCAGGTGATAGTCTAGTGGTATTGGCATCACCTCCGATCCCAGAGATTCTGGGATCGAGTCTCATCCCTTGCAAGGAAGGATCCTCAATTTCCCCCTTACTTGCAAGGGATTTTATCTTACCCTTCGAAAAAAAAAGTTATAGTGTACTTGTAGTAATCATGTTAATTTGAGAATTAAGGGATTTTATCTTACCCTTCGAAAAAAAAAGTTATAATGTACTTGTAGTAATCATGTTAATTTGAGAATTGATGGTCGGAGAAATAGTTTTTTCTGATTTAAGTTCCAAACATGAAAACGGTGAACAAGAAACCAAATAGAAGAGGACATATAGTTACTTACTATCATGAATTTTACCTTCATTCTTAAAATAGTAAAATTTACCTTCATTGGTTTACCAGAGTGATCATAAGAATAATTTATCTCATTATGCACATGTTCCACTGATTTCACAACACGAAAAGTCGAGTGTACTTGCCTAATTCTTTGGTTCAGATTACAAATTTGAGTAAGTTTGGTAAGTAGTGAATTTGGTTTCAGTCCATTTTGTGGTGTTCAATTACCTAATTAGTGACAATGGTTGACAAAACTACAAAAGCAAAGTGATAGATGCACCTTTGACCAATATGTAGCAGACTCTTTGACCAAACAGATAAAATCATAAAAGTCGCCTGAAGAATAGTCATTTTTTGGCAGAGGTTTATTGATATGACTCAGGTCTCAGGGAAACGGGTTGAAACTTGAAAGCTCGTTTAGTACAAGATTTTGAATTTAAGTTAATAAAATATGAAACATGTAGAGTTAGTTTATGCTCTTACAAAATACTTTAAAAAACTACACTTTTGCTAATGAAACCCATAACTACTCCAAGTCTTAAACATCCCACGCTATGAAATCCAACTAGAAAAAAAAGGTTGGAAAGAAGTTTTTTTTATTTTTTAAAATTGGTAAGATAAATTACATTAACGCTCTCTCACAGGGCACTTAAATACAACCTACCCCAAAGCCCCCCAAATCCCCTGATGAGAATCGAACCCACAACATGTGGGTGGAAGATGAAAGGGCTTACCACCCTTCCACTCCCTCATTCTCAGGTTGGAAAGAAGTTAAGTGGTTAGGATTTAGTGTTAACTGAAGAAGAAATTAACCAAACTTTAAATCAACAACTCTTTTAGACCTTTTAGATAAGCCTAATTATCAGGTGGAAAGACAATATTTACTTACAATCCACTGCATAGATTAACAAATGAAGTGGTTATTGGTTACAATTAATGAACTCATTTTTTCACAATAAATGAGGTTTGACCCTTAAAATTAATTGCGCTTTACTATTTTGCAGTAAAGGTAGTAGTAAAAGCATGCTCTAGCTTGACTAGAGTACATGTTCATATGTCAACGATGATCCTCAAGACCTCAACTTATCAAAGATGGGGTATTTGTTTAGAGGGAATAGGGGTCTGGGTTTTGTAATAAAGTGATGGAAGTTATGAGTTTTAACTCTTATTTTCGTGTTGTCAAAAAAACAAAAAAATCTTGTGTTCGTTTTGTGAGAAGAAGAATATGAAATGAGCTTAGGTATAAAAGAGGTTTTTTAAAGATTCTATTACCAAGGGCAAGTAGGTAGTATAAATGGAAATTGGAATAAGGAGTAAAATAACAACTTTACCAATACTCAACACATAGAAAAAAAAAAGAAGTTAATAAGCACAAATTCATAATTGTATTATTTAGGCCTTGTTCTTTTGGACTTATTTTCAGTTCATTATAGTTCAGTTTAGTTCAAATTATTTCAATCCAAAAGAACGGGCCTTACTTTCAAATTATTTCCAGAACACACCAAAGAAGATAATGAAGATATTTTAGTACTATATCAATCACCCATTCCACACTCTAATCCTCACACTTCTATTCTCCTGCATGTCAAATGGTCCGTTAATGCAATATGTACTACACATAGACATAGCCAACTAAATACTCTACCCCAATGAACTTTTTGAAAAAGCATATGAGCAAAAATATCATATGTAGTATGTATTTAACACATCTGAGTATATAATATAATATTTCCTCCGTTCTGTTTTAAATGAAACGTTTGCTTTTTCACGCAACCCAACACACTTCTTTAATTATTAATATATTTAGTTGTGCACACGTAAAAAATATAAAAAAGTTATAATTTGATAGTATGACGTCGAACTAGACAAAGATCCCACTGACTATGTTTTTCTTTATATAATGGCGATAAATTGGAGTCAAAATTAATCAATGAATAGTATCATTTCACCCAATGTTTCATTTAAAACAGAACGGAGGAAGTAATAGTTTTACGTGGATTGCAGCATGCTTCTACTTGTCAAACTTAAGCGTTCAATAACTGTGGGTTCCAATGAGCCTAACTACTGTCTGCAAAATTAAGTGAATTGATGCCTTCTTTTGATTTCCAATTTAGTCTCCCGCAAACAAACAAGAACAAGCCGCTTGAAACTTAAAGAGAAAATGAAAAGTCATCTCATTCATCCTCAATAAAAGCAAAATGCCCTACTATTGATTATTCATGTGCCATGTCATGTAACTTTTTTCCAAGTATTAGTTAATGGGCCTCTTTCTCATCCCCCACACATCATGAATAGTTAAAGACTCAAAAACTTGGTACTTTGTGGATACCCTATAGTCCACTACTTACTCAACTTACAACCACAAACCAACCAAAACAAATAAGTATAGGCTTGATCATAAGAGATGGGCACAATCTTAGTTGGATTCTTTCCGGATTAGATTGTGATCGTTTTGACAAGTTATTTGTTGGATTAGACAAAATCATAGGTTAAGATGTTAAGTCAAGTTGTTTCGATTTGTCTATTATATCATGTTTGTCTGTTATATCATACAATCACGATCTTAGATCCGTTTTGAGGTTAATACGAGTCGTTTGAGTTGGATTTTCTAGGTCAATTGGATTATTGTTAATTAGTTCATAATGTTAGATTAATCAACGTTAGTCATATTAATGTTCATGTCACATTGGCTCGCGCTAACGCAATCTTGGCTCAACTTATGTAATGTTGTTATGGTTTATTAAGTTAAATAATTTGAATCAATTAGATGTTGTTTTTCTAAACCGCTAAATCCTAAAACAAAATGAAATGATTCACATGAGTACTGGTTAATTTGCCAACTTCAGATTCATTATAGTTTGGATTGGATAAATATAGATAGATTAGGTATTACCATGCTACTTACTAGTGGATATAGACAAACAATGAGTGTACAATAGAAAGAAAAAAAGACTTTAAAACGTGTGCATATATTCTACATAATTCAATGTTTCTAGATCTCTATTTAAAGAAAAAGCTTAACTGTTTGGCTAAATTTTTGTAAGCTAAACAAGATTTAGAGGATGGACTATAGAGTATTCCACATCTAATTTAGTTATATAAATTCCCCACTCAAACTTATGAGATAAAAATTTAACTCAAATTTTATTAGCCATATAATAGTACTCATTTACTAAAATAGGGTACGTCGGTACTGCCATCAACATCCTCTAAAATCCTAATCATAGGCCATAGCTGAGTTTGCCAATACGTGTTACATATTGCTGGGACCATTAGGACCTGCTTAAAAGCCTCAGAGACACCACGTAAAAAGCATGTTTCCATCCCCAAGTTGCGAGAAATATGGCTAAACTGGACTCAGGTGAAACCCAGACTGGGGGTGGGGGGCATTAATATAACCCAGCCCAGTCGACATAGTGGTCAAACTTCTAGGCTCCGTTTGGTTGGATGTAAAACATTTTCAGTGTAAAATGATTTTCATGGAAAACAATTTACAATGGAAAACACAATTCCAAAATTAGTTTTCCAATGTTTGGTTCCATGTAAGAAAAATGATGCAAGGAAAGGAAAATAAAAGGAAAAGTAAGGAGGTAGTGAGTGGAGTGTGCAAGAGAGATAAGGAAAATAGTTTTCCCTTCATTTTGAAGGGAAAATGATTTTCCATTATTGAAAGAACTTTATTCCTAGGGAAAATAGTTTTTACACTTTCGCAAAACCAAACAACGTAAAACGAAAGTAGATGAAAACAGTTTTCCAAAGAAAATGTTTTACGCCTCTACCAAATGTAACCCTAATGCACCAACTTGGTTCATTCGGGCCTACTTTGACCTAACTTGGTTAATTTGATTAATTTTTAAACCATTTTTTTAAAAAAAATAGAAAAACTGTACATTTGCTTACTCACCCGAAGTCCCGAACCGACTCGTGGCTTGCCCACCTATATAACCTAGAGTAAGACCATCATCTGCTCAAAAAATTATAAATAATACTTCTTATGATATACTTCTTCCGTTTCTCAATAAGTGCATCATTTTTCTTATTTAGAATAATCACAATAAGTATAACTAAGTTTAAAATAGTAAAAAAAAATTTAATATTATTATAAATATGTCACTAAAAATCAAGAGGGGACCACTACGTTTTTGTTTTACTTCTTAAACTACCTTACTTTATCGTGGTCTTAACTTTCTCTCTCCACCTTCCTTGGCATTCCCCCACTTTCTCTCTATGATGCACTTATTGAGAAACACAGGAAGTACATATATTATTTTTTGTTATTCTGGAATGTTTTGATATTTTATTGAGATAGGTAAAATGAAAGGCTTATCGGGTCGAAACCTCTAGCAGATCAACTTGACCCGGGTTAGGGGGCTAGACATTTATAGAGTGAGCCCTAGGGGAGGGAGGCGATGCGGGGGAGGATAAAAATCTCCTCCCGCAAAGTGCCCTAGTTGAATCTGAACCCCTACCTCAAAGTTGGAAGGTGCAATCCTTTCCACTAGGCAAACTTAGCTTGGTGGAATGACTTGATACTACTCAGAGCAACTGCAATATACATACATAATGTTCGATATTTTTTTACCAGTACTATATGTATTCTGGGATATTCCTAACCAAATAAGAAAGTAGTTATGGAATAGGAAAAACATATAGGATAAAAAAATTAGATAAATATGATTACTTCTCTACAATAGTGATTTATTTCAAGAGGGAGAGGTGGTAGTTCAGTGGAGTACCACCCCGAATTCCAAGGCATTGCCTAGGGGTTCGAATCTTCATCCCAATAATATGTTGGGACATTTATTATGGGCTGTTTAGTCTTGTACCTAACCTCTAAGCTGATGTGCCCGACAAGCTAGTAGCCTAGCAAGGGTTGATCTTCGGGCCAATTATCTTTCCTAATAAAAAAAAACAGTGATTTATTTCAACTGCATGACGACTATAGATGCTCATGTTACTGAAGATATATATTGACAAAAATAATTACTAAGAATGATATGCTTCTAAAACTTTGGCAGGGAGGATGCTAGGGAAAGGGGGGCATGCAGAAGTGTACAAAGGGTGTTTACCTGATGGTACACTTGTAGCTGTGAAGAGGTTAACAAAGAAGGGAGACAAAGAAGATGAGGAAAGAACTGCTGATTTCTTATCAGAGCTTGGAATCATTGCCCATGTTGATCATCCAAATACTGCTAGACTTCTCGGCTTTGGCGTTGAAGGCGGTCTATACTTGGTCCTTCAATTTGCTCCAAATGGCAGTGTTGAGTCTTGTCTTCAAGGTTCCCTCCCTTTAAACTTTATATCAATCTCTTCCATCTTCACTTATGAATCAAAACCTAGTCTGTCGCGTTACAGTTATCAGCTTACAAACTTATTTGTGAATAATGCAGGATTATCAGGTGGTTTGGATTGGACGACTCGGCTGAAGATAGCTGTAGGAGTAGCAGAAGGATTGAGTTACCTTCATCACACTTGCCAGAGGCGAATAATTCATCGAGACATCAAAGCTTCAAATATTCTACTTGCTCAAGATTATGAGCCACTGGTGACCTCCTATTTTCAGTTTTTCACCATACAACTCTTTTCAAGTGTTTGATTTTCAGGTTTTATCTAGTTCACCTTACTAATTGAACTTTTTTTTTTTGTATTTGGCTGAAACAGATATCTGATTTCGGGCTTGCAAAATGGCTACCTGAAAAATGGCTTCACCATGTTGTGTATCCTATTGAGGGCACATTTGGGTAAGCAAATAAAATCCCTCACTTTGAAGATACACTTCACTACTTCAGCAGTTATATTTGCCTTTTTACTTACTTCACTTTAGGCACAATTTTCTAAGGGAAGAAAGGGTATGTTGCAACTAAATTGGAACATCCTGAAATGGAAAATACACCAGCTAATCTGGTATTGAAGAGATCAGCTCACAACTGATTTTTACTCGTGTACTTTCTCTTGCATTTTGATTCTTTCAGATATCTGGCTCCAGAGTATTTCATGCACGGGATTGCTGATGAGAAAACAGATGTATTTGCATACGGTGTGCTTTTACTGGAGATCATAACAGGCCGCCATGCTGTCGCTGTTGACTCCAGTCGACAAAGCCTTGTGATGTGGGTATGTTTCAGAATCTCTCATTTAGAACTATGAAAACTAAGATTTAGACCAAAATTACTCAAAAAGGATGTCTAAAACACCACTCCCGGCCATTGTGTAAGTTTTCCATAGTGTTAAAACAAGAACCAGATATGTTCGTCTGATTCTGAGACTTGTGCTTCTTTCCCAGGCTAAACCTTTCCTTGACACAAGCAACATGAAGGAAATAGCAGACCCCAAATTGGGAGACAATTATAACCCAGAGGAAATGAAACGCATCATGGCAATAGCTTCCATGTGCATTCACCATACGCCCAGCAAGCGCTCCTTCATGAACGAAGTAACTGTCGTTTCTCTTACACTGTGTTTGGATAGAGTAATTTGGAGGGAAATAGAGAATCCATTTTACCTTGTTTGGATATGTCAGGGGAGAAGGAAAAAGAAAGGAAATGGAGAGATTCATTTTCTTTCCACTCTCAATAAACCAAATCTTTCTAATGCTGGAAAGATTTCGAAGGAAAATGCAACCTCATCCATTCCTCCCCTTCCTGTCTATCCCCTCCCAATCTTTCCCTCCATGATTGTTATCCAAACAGAACCTTATTCTCTTCCTCCTTACTTGTGTATTACTCTTATATATTGTAAACTCACTATCTTTATTTTTGGATTGTGATTAAGGTTGTGGAGCTACTCAGGGGAGAAGGAGGACCTGTAGTTGAAGAGATAAGGCAGAAGTCATTTTCCCAAAGATCGGTAATGTTGGATTCGTGTGACTTGGAAGATTACACTTGCTCAAACTACCTCCAGGATCTCAATCGGCATAAAGAGCTAGTCATGGAGTGATTCATCCCTCTTTGATGAAGTTTCCTTTTCCCTTTGCCTATCCCTCTCTTTATTCATTTTCTGAGGGATTTAGGCTATATTCGTTTCCTTCCTAGTGTGCAAATTCCTTAGGATGTTATATGTAAAGATTAAGTACACCGCTGTGAAGTGTAGAGATTATATAAGTCTATTATCTCCATCGAAGTAGCTAAGTTGAAGGTCTCGCGCTCTCTCTCTCAAAGAGGAAAGAAACAATGTATTGGTTAGCTTGGGAATCTAGAGCTCTGTACAGTTCAAAATAGTTTTGGTTTTATGTCCAGACTCCAGAAGCAAGAAATCCTTGTCAGTCTGAATCAATTGGATACCGTACAAGTTCAAAACATGAAAAGTGGTAATGACTTTACTTGAATTTCATTGGCAAATGGCAATAAGAACAAGTTCAATAGCAAATGGAGTAGTAATGTAGTATAGAACATGCAGCTTCCAAAGGTGACAGTTCTCATTAGTAGTTTCTGAAAGATTCCAAAAGAAAAGGGTACAAGAATGAACAACTTTCTGAAAAGATCAATAGATCTTATATTTTTATTAGATCATTATCACAAAAGGTTTTGCCATTACAATCGACAACCGTGGGGAAAAAAAGTGGATTAAGAGCAAGGTTGGTTTGATATCGAATTCAACTTGAGACATCAACAAATCAAATTAAGATTTGAAATTGACTCGAAAACTTGTGACCCACTTTAATTTTAAACTACTCTGTTTTTTATTAGTTTACTCCTTTGCTTTTTCAAATTCGAAGTTCATTGATTTTGACTGCATTTTAACACTAATATATAACACTAAAAACCAAAATGCCTTCGAGACTGTGGAAAGGCAATGTGGTAAACTAGTAAATAAATGGGGAGAGTATTATTTTCCATGAATAATCTCTTAAATGTTGAAGTTCATAAAACCAAAATTTAGTACCTTGAACTAGCATAAACCGAAACACAAAAATTATGTTCTAGAAAGTATTTTCTTCGTTTCAAAATGTTCTTGTTATTTTTTTTTCCACGTTTGTCAATGCATATTTTATATCGTTAATATTTTTAATTTTATATTAATAAAAATTATAAAAGTTTAATGCTATTCATGTATTCATTAACATGAATCAAACAAGATTCTATACAACTATGTTTTCAGTTGGTCTTGTACGAGCTCGTCTACTTTTAATTTTAAATTAGGCAACGACTCAAGCCTAAAAAGTAAGAAGAGAACAAACCATCTTTGTGAATATAGTGACTAGTTTAATCTATTTAGTGACCAGTTTAATCTATTTAGTTTTCACATTCTTTAATCTATTTAGTGACTAGTTTAATATATTCGGTAAGACTGTCAGGTTTATTTATAAGATAATTCATTGTAGTTTGAGATTCAAAGGGAAACAACGGAAGGAGAAGAGAAGGGACGACTAAGTTGGCCCAAAATATATAGGGACAGTGTTGGGCAAGAGTGAGATGAATGGGCTTGTTAAAAAATGTAAGCTTAAGTTTTCTAATTTTATGTTAAAATTAGACCGCCTATTCTAATAATTTGTGCTATGTTTTTCTTATATATCCCCTAAAAAAAAATCTTATATATCGAAAATAATCTAAAAGATTTTGTTGGTTATAATTGTGTCAATATTTCAAATAAGTAAATAAATAGCAAATGGAACGAGTATGAGTATTGATGTGTGCCATCAGGAAAAATTCTTACCCTAACGACCCGTTTGGTAGTTGTTAATAAATTGTGGTAATGAGAATGAATTTTAAATGTAATGTTATTGGGGAAGCACCCTTAAAATCTCCATGGGGAGGCATTTTTTTTACATTGGCAAGCAATCTCACTCCTAAACTTGTATTTTTGTCTCCAAGGGGAAGCAATTTTCATTACCACCTACAAGGTGGTATTGAATGGGAATGAAAATTCAAGAAAAAAAAGTAGATACTTTAGGATAAATTAGCATTACCATGAGAATGGAGAATGATATTCTTCATAAATTTATACACAAATTCATTCCTATTACCACCATTTATAACCAATAACCAAACGGGCCGTTAGAAATGTAGTGAGAAAGTGCGTCCGTCGATGGTGCGCACGAGTGTAGGAATAGGATGGTGCGCACCATCCAAAACGCACCAAAAAACAAACAAAACGCGGAAAACTGGAAACAAAAAATAACCCAATGAACATCTTCAATTTTCCAGTGAACAGTTAAAAATTTACCACATGGGAACCTTTTTTGAATCAACAATATGTTAATGCAGTGAACATATGTTCATCTCCAATGAACATATAAGTAATGACAACATAAATATTTATCACAATGAACATATAAGTAATTTGAAAGAACATTTTGAAGACTTGGATGAACAAACTAACATTTGAATCAACAATATGTTAATGAAGTAAGAAATGAATAATATTAAATCCCCAAAATGTTTATTCCAAAATTGCAAATGTCCATTGAAAATTTGCTTGTGTTCATTAGACTACAATATCCATTGGAATAATCTTGATGTTTATTGGTTTACATGAACAATAGTAAATCCATCAAATGTTTATTCCAAAAATTGCAAATGTCCATTGAAAATTAACGTGTGTTCATTCTGACTACAACGCCCATGGAATAATCTTGATGTTTATTGGTTTACATGAACAATAGTAAATCCCACAAATGTTTATTTCAAAATTGCAAATGTCCATTGAAAATTAGAGTGTGTTCATTAGACTACAATGTCCATTGGAATAATCTTGATGTTTATTGGTTTAGATGAACAATAGTAAATCCCACAAATGTTTATTCCAAAATTGCAAATGTCCATTGAAAATTAGCGTGTGTTCATTTAGACTACTAATGCCTATGGAATGATCTTGATGTTTATTGATTTACAACGCACATGGGGTGAAAAATTTGAGGAAAGAGAAATTGAGGTGGGTCCCACAAATGTTCATTGGAAAACTGCAGATGTTCATTGCAGACTGTTTGAACGACGCGTTTTGAAGCGTGCGCACAGGAAGCACTATACTTCCGTGCGTACCTTCGAATTTTCGTGAGAAAGTAGCAAATTCCCGAGATGAAAATTCAAAAAGCCATGAAATCCAGCATGTAAAGATCAGAAAATCACAACGATGAGCCACAAAAGGTGAACAAAACAGTCAAAATTCACATCCATGATCCATTAATCAAAAATGCAAATGCCTTCATCGGAATTCGCGATTCAGCTAGCTTTTCTACTTCTAACCCTAGCAATCTTCCTCGTCATCTACAATCTCCCAAAGAAAGCCTTCTCGAAGCTTCGATCCAACACCCGCGCCAACTCCCAATCAAGCCGCCACTTCCTCAACGGCGCGCAGCTCCTTACCCGCGCCAGATCCACTAGCAACCGCGCCACAGCCGAATCCTTGGCTAAAGAAGCCGTTACTCAAGCCGACATGGCTCTCTCTCTCCTCCCTCGCGACGGCGCCGCGCTGATCCTCCGAGCCTTGGCGCTCGACGTCCTAGGACGCCGAACCTCGGCTCTGAAATCGCTCGACGCCGCGCTCACGCCGCCGGCTTCGAGGACGCTGTCGGGGAGAGAGAGAGGAGATGCGCTGGTGAAGCGAGCCGAGTTACAATTGAGTGTGAATCGGAGGAGAAGGGTTGACTCGGCCTTGTCGGACCTGGTTGAAGCGGTGAGTTTGACTCGGGATAATTTTAAGGCTTTTTGTTTGTTGGGCCAGTGTTATGAGATTAAAGGGATGAGAGATGAGGTTTGTGAGGCTTTTACTGAGGCCTTGAAAGTTGAGCCTGGGTCCACTTTTGCTCGAGAAGGTTTGGACCGATTGAAGTCTTGAAGTATTATCTATGTTTGTTTGGGCTTTTTTGTTGGACCAGAATTTTACGGGTAAAAGTCTGTAAATGTTATTGTTAATGTGACTCTTGCCTTAGGGAGTTAGTGTTGTACTACTAATTTTGTTGGATTTGCAATATATGCTATGTGGTATCTGTCATTTTGTGGTTCTCTTTCATTTTTTTTATGGCATGTTTCTTTTGTATTAATGTAATACTACCTCTGTTCTTTTTTAGTTGCAACATTTGCTTTTTGGCACTATTCATCAATCAACTTTGTTAAGTAATCTCGTACCATTATATAAGATAAAACATAGTCAGGTGGGGTCTTGTTAGATTCGTCTCAATGCGATGATTCCAAATATCAAATTTTTATAATTTTTACTTACACCCAAATATGAGATATTAACGTTCAAATAAGTGTCTCGGTAATTGTGAAAAGGCAAATGTTGCAACAAAAAAAAACAGAGGAAGTAGGACATCGATCATAGGTTTTGAGTACCACTCCCGAAACTGGATTGAAATTTGTGATGCTAAAATTTTACAAGTTAAAATTTAAAAGTAACTCAATTTGTCGAGTATAGATCTCCTTGGGAGTTAATTAACTCACAATTTATTGCATTATTAATTTATTACCAACGTTTCAAAGTATAAGGCATGTTAACCACTTTACACATTAAGAAGTTGTTTGGTTTGCCAATTTTGAGGTATGAAAACTTAATCTTTTACTATATGTTTTGTTCTCTGTCATTGGCACAAGGTAGCTCAATAGCTCAGGCAGTCATGCCCCTCTTTGCCTTTTGGATCTCTTCTCTCTGTCTCTTATCTTTTACACAAACAATCATATTTACTTTGGAATTTTATTATAGCTAAATGAAGAAAACAACAAGAGACAAACCACAAATCCTCTGTCGAACCGAACAAGCTAATGAAGTAACCATTACCATTTTCCTTTACATCCCTAATTTAATTCCATACATTTAGTTGACAACTGAACAAAACACACTCAAAGAGTTTAGCACAAATTAGTTCATGTGTGATGGTATGGATGTTAGTTTATGTGGAATGTTATGGATATTATATGCCATAAGAGATGCAATGGAATTACAAATAATATGAAACTTTTCTTTTTTCTTTCTCACATTTTTTCTTTTCTGAAGAAATTTATGCTATGACTCATTTAACGAATCTAGTCATTCAGCCATTGATATAAAGCTATACATACACAAAATTTCCAGTATTTGCCTCTAATTTCTAACAACTCGCATAACGAAGCCCCGACATATCTATTATCATCAGCCTTTGTCAAAAGGTTAATCACTACACTAGCTAGCTAGGAGGCTAAATGGGTCAATACTAAGATCAAAACATAATATTGGGTCAGCTAACAAACCATAGGGGAAATTACCTGTTAATACGAGAGACATTTCTGGGACAAAATTAGCTTTCTTCTTTGATCAATAGCACTAATTAAGCTTTAATTAATATCTAAAACTAAAACCTTCTACGCAGTTAACCCTTCATTAGTTGATATCTCTTTAATATGACTGATGAGGCCATATGTAAAACTCTGCTGGTGTCTGTGGCATCAGCGACATCATCGGAGCGACTGAAGACAATCCGGAACCATAAGAATCGGATGTAACCGCTTGGGCCCCACCATTGGAATTCAGGTGATGAAATAGGTTCTGGTGGAAAATAGCAGTTGCGGTATCATATGGCACACATGTGATGGGAGGAACCGATTGAATAGCAGAAAAGTTGATGGTACTGCTTGTACCACCACCACTGCTCCCATTACTAGAATGTGATTGTTGGTCTAGGCTGAGTGTCGGTTTCTGATCAGCCGCCTCAGTAGCAAGCTTCAAGCGCTTCGCAGCCCCCCCAATAGGTAGGTTGCTCTTAAGGATGGCCTCCACATCATAACGGTTCATCTCGAAATTGGTCACGGCGTTCACGCCCCTGAACTTGATGGCTGCTATATCATAGGCCTCGGCTGCTTCCTCTTCGGTTGCTGTGAAGCACATTGAAAACCGAGAATCAGATACTTGAATGAGTTAACGAGTTTTATGTATGTTTAAAAAACAATGGTTTATTACTTACCAAAAGTACCAAGATATAAATCTTTATTGCCAGCAACACGGCCTATCCTTGCTTGCCAACGCCCTTGCTGATGATGTCTGCATATCAAATGAGCAAATTAATACGTTGTGAGTCGTCGAAAACACAAGTAAGCAAAATACAACATAAAGGCAGAAAGGCTTGAATAGTGTACGAACCTTGTGACACCCCGGTAAATAGATGCACCCCTAGAGAAGCCGCTACTTTTCCTGCAAAAATTTACACAAGAAATCAGATCAGAAATGGCCGAAATAATACGGAGTCTAAAACAAAAAATAAGAAATTGATCAGAGGCCAACCTTCGGAGGGAGGCAATGAATTCTTGCTTGGTCACATGTTTCATGTCCTCACATTCTTTACTGTAATTTGACATCTGCATGAACAAGACATAATCACACCAATAATTAGCAATTTTGATAATAATTAGAAGTCAGATTTGTAGTATAATTAGTATGACTTGAATTTCAAAAAGGATGGACAAAATTTACCGGGAAATTAGTGGTGGCAGTGGGACCCCAGTACTTTAGAGCTGCCAAGTCGTAAGCCCTAGCTGCCTTTTCTTCTTTGTCATACCCACCTAGACCACAAAGCACAACATTTTCTCACTTTGCAAATCTTATGCATACAATAAAAGGTACCATTTTTCACATTTTTAAGTGAAGTAAGAAAGATATTATGATAAATCACTCACCTAAATAGACTGCAAATTATTGTAAACCGACCGCCAAAAGTTGCAAATCATGTCAAAAAGAGAAACAGAATGTTAAGTGCTGAAGTAACTTGCGCAAAACCCGTATAAAATCGAAAGCATAAATATCATGGTATAGGAAAGATTCGAGCAATTAACAGCACCAAGTAAACATTTCAAAAACACGGCCCAAGTTACGACATCTGCATTCCCACTTTCCCACCCGTATCTATCAATATCACGAAACTATGGCATCTGCATCCCCCGCTCATAAAACATGGAGTAGAGTTCTTTTTCTCCTTTAGATACAAAATTTAACTACACATTTTCTTATTTTCAAATGCTACACAACATAAACTAACTAGAAGTATAAGTTAGTAGCAAGGTAAACAATCGCTGTTGGAAGTGTCTCAAACAACATAGACCAAGTTCAGCAAACAAGGAAATTAGCACAAATTACTTAACCACCCCACCAAAGTATTATTATAAAACAAAATGCGTTTTAAGTCCATAAACTACAGAAAAGTTGCGGCCTGATTTGAGGGCTAGTGTTTGTAGTGTAGGGCATGTAGACAAATTGGTGGCTTGGTCAAACCAATAGATTGGACCGCCTATATCCAAGCAGTGCATGAGAGAGAGAGAGAGATATTATAAAAGTGATTAAAAGCAAAAGCAAAGAAATGGAGAGAAGAGGAAGGAGGGTGAAATTGTAGCAGTATGTGTTCAGACTTTGGTGTGAGAAAGTGAATGTAAAAAAACTTTTGTCACCACATTATTTTTCTTTTTGTTTCTTTCCTTTACATGTGGAACCACTCTTAGGTCACATCACTGAGTCACCAATTTTTGAATTAATCCACACTAAGAAGTCTCAATTAGCTAACAAAGTATGTTTAAAGATTCAACTAAACAAAAATGAAGGCCAGGCTTAGAGGGAACTCGTCATTGCTTGTACATACTCTCATTACAATTAACTTTCATAGTTGTTGTCTTATTGACAAGGAAGTATTTATTTAGCTAATGAAGCCCAAAAATGACTCGAACTGAAACGTTTCCATCCAACATAGGATATCACTTGTTCCGAACATTCTCATTCGACACATTTTACACGTGATCTTAATCGGTTCCTTATAACATAGAACGTTGGGTGATAAGTTGAGATCCAACTTGGGCCTAACAATAGAAGCTAACAAACATATGGTTCAAGTAAAAGAGTCATTACTCAACTTTTGCATTTTTTTTTTTATTAGGAAAGATAATTGGTCCGAAGACCAACCCCTGCTAGGCAACTAGCCTGCATGGCACACCAGCTCAGAGGCTGGGTACAAGGCTAAATAGCATATTGTTGGGATGAGGATTCGAACCCTGGAATTCGGGGTGGTACTCCACTGAGAACCACCTCTCCCTCATTTACTCAACTTTTGCATTACACAGTAACAATACGCATAAATGTGGGAGCTGGCGCGATTAGAACTTTAGGTTACACAACTTTTACTTTCGGCCTGACCAAAACCACCACCAAAGCAAAACAAAAAAGAAAGAGAGAGAAGACAGAAATGAAAGCAGATTTTTTTTTTAATTTAGCAAAATGGCGGCACATTTCTGACTGATGAGTAAACAGTGAAATGAAAGAAATGAAAGCAAGGTTTCAGAGTTCTTCAGTTTTTTGGGGAGTAGTATGCAGAGTAAGAAGTACTAGTTACAACATATGAATACTGCATACACCCTAGCACTTACATCAAATCAATCATACTAGTTAACTTACTGTAGTAATTTTATTTTAATTTTTTTATAAAAAGGCAAAAACCTTTAGTTTGATTGATTTAGATACCCCTGCTAGATACTCAATTAATTATTCATTTAGATTTGATGATGTATTCTGCATTTATTTTTATCTGCCATTATTGTTTATCCATCTTTCTACATTATTATTATTATTATTATTATTATAAATTACTTCTTCTAAAGTTAAACTTCAACATAAATGTACATGTTCACATATATATTCAACATTAATTTATTTGACACTCACTCTAAATCCAAGTATTAGTTTTGAGCACAACATTGAAGCAACAATATGCAAAAAACATACATACTTCACTGATAGATTATAAAATATTTTAGATTAATCACTCCACATTTTCACATTTAATTTCCAGAAAATAACAAAAGAAAAAAGATACTATTTTTAATTAAGATTAACTGAATAAAGTGAAGTAAATTAAATTACCTTGACGCCCTTTTCGTGCTTGTCCTTCTCTTCTACAGCTATTATCCCATAGATGTGCTTCATATCTACCAGTCCATCTATGCCTATTTTTTTTTACCCAAAATAACAACATAAACTCAAATTAAAAACAACCCATTTTCTCAAAAATAATAATTAAAATGAATAAAAATAAAAAAAAAGTACTTACCTAGTAACGCCTCTGTAAATGGAGGTCCTTTGACCAAAAGTATCAGAAATCTTCTTATTACTATTATCAGTATCAACAGCAACTATTGATTTTTCTGCACTTTGCGGAACTACAGCAAGCGACAAACTCCCACCATTGTTGTTGTTGTTGTTATTATTATTGTTATTATTAGTAGTAGTAGTGGTGTAACTCGGGACCAACTCAGTATGAGTCGACTCAATAGACTGACCCACAAACTCGGTCCCACTTCCACCGCACCCTAACTGAGTCGCAGCTGAGTCATCCACCTCAGAGCCCGAGTTAGTAGAAAACGCAGCTTGAAACGCTTTCAGATCTTGCTGTTGCTGTTGTTGTTGGTGGTTGGTGAAATAGTTAGGGGCCGAGTTATGGTGGTGAGTTGACTCATAAAGGTGAGTTAACTGGGAAGACGAGTCCTGAGTTGTTGACTCGGGTTGGCTGTTATACGATGTCGTATTGTTGTTATCACCGCCAAAGAAATCTTCTAGTTTAGGTACAGTTGATGATGCAGGATGATGATGATGATGATGATGATCCTCTATCTGTTGGTCCACCACATAGTCGGTGTACATTTTCTGATGATTCCCCCAATCTACATAAACAAAATCATTAAAACAGATCACATAAAAATAAATACTTATACTAAAGTTTTTATGTTAATGTTATGGTATGAAAAGAACTTACCAGTGTTGTAAAATGAGTCAAGATAGTAATGATGAGAAGAGTTAGAAATAGGAGAAGGAAGATTAAGTTGAGGAGTTTGATGATTATGATTATGATTATGATTATGTGAAGTTGCTAACATTTCCATTGGTGATAGAGAAAATGAAAGCCAGTTGCTACTTGCTGCAGCTGGTGCCATTTTTTTTTTTTCTAGTATTGACAAACTTTTTATAAAAAAAAAATCACAAAATTAAATGCAAAAAAATTTCAGAGATTTTAGGTAAGAGAGAGAGAGAAAATGATATGGGTTACAGTGGATGAGTTTGTTAACGTTATGCGATACGAACGAAGCTAATTAATGAATAAAATGGGGCAGGGACTGTTTATTTTTTCGGTTCAGACTGGAAGAAGAAAGAGTTAATCAATGCATGCAACGAATTAAAGATGGAGTGATATGAAATGGGTTTTGGGGATGCATGAATGGAAGATTACAATGAAGGTGAAAACGAAAAGTAGAGAGAGAAGGTAAGGATGGTTTATGTTTATGAGTTTGTAGTGAGAGAAAATGGAAGGTAGTGAGTTTGGGAGAAGAGAGAGAGAGAGAAAGGAAAAGAAGAGAAAGGAGATGTGGAGGATTATAAGGGGATGAAAGGGCGGTTTCGACTGCCAACCGGCGTAAAACCAGAGAGACAGATACACACGCACATACGTTGCACCACACAGGAGTAAGAGAGAGAATTTACTGTCGATTTTATATTAACAATTATCACATATGCACTCCTTGCGGTCGGTTCTCTTCGTCATAAAAACAACTAAACCGAACCGATTGCAACTAAACCGAATCGAATTAATTATAACTAATAGTAATGATGATAATTTAGGAACTGAACTGATTGGAACTGAACTGAAAATAAGATGGGGAGAATAGGCTCTTAGTTAAACTGAATATGCTCCTTCTATTTTTTTTTAATATACACACTGTTACTTTCTCTTATATCTGGTAATATATCCCATCTATTTTCTCCTATTTTCCCACCTATGTTATAAATTGTCGTCAACGTTTTTAATATGTTAACCCACGTTTAAGTTTCTCTCTCACTTTTTAGTTTCTTTCCCGACCTTTCTTTTTCTCTCTCATATTTTTGTATTTCCTCATTAATTTTCGCCCAAAGTGAAATGTGTAAACTAAAAAGAAATGGTGAGGGTAAGAAGTTAATGTAGATCACATTTGAATATATGTAATATTCAAAATTTTGCACTATTTAAATACTATCTTTGACCGCTTTTCAAAACTGTACATAAATACAAATACTATTATATAATATATCGTTGGACTTGGACTAGTCTCAAATTTTATTCCAAAATATCAATTTTTTTAATAAGTTTTACTAATCGATAGTTCAATATATTAACAGTTTAAGTTGTGAATTTGCATGTGTCGAATAAATCAACATATTGCATGCATGTATTTGAAAACGGATAACGTAATAAATAACACCAATCAATATGTGATTTTTTCATAGATATATACCTAAACTCATAGAGTACCAATTTTAAGGAAATGGATTAACGCTTACTATTAGTTTTTAAGGTTACATGTATCAAAATTGTTAGACCTCATGTTTCTAAATACATGCAACATTGAGAATTTTAAACTGTTCATATACTAACTTTGACCATATTTCAAAGGTAATATATAAATGCAAAACCAACCATATGATATATTAATAGATTAGTCTCCAAATATATGTTTTTTATATATTATTTTTCATAAGTTTACTAATCGATAATAATTAAAGATATTAATAGTCGATTTTAAATATTTTTCATACATGGAAGTTAACATGTTACATCTTTTATAGAAACGAATCAAGTATTATATTACTTTTTGTTTTTGGGGTCTAAGTTAATAATTTTGTGTAAATTGCAAGTTATTAGTGAGAGACAAAGGGTGAAGATTAAAAATAAGGAAAGGCGGCCTTTTTAGGAAGTATGAGGGTGAGAGGGAGGCAGAAATTTTGTCTGAAACAAACAAGGCCCCGAAAGATCCGGACTCAGGCGGTAATCGGATACTTTGTTTGCTTTCCTTTTCTTTTATGATATGAACAAGCTTTGTTGATAGAAAAAGGCTAAATACGTTACTGTTAGATTTTTAAGCGGTCTAGGAAGTTTCTAGTACGTAGGAATTTTTACATTATTATGTTTTCTCACGTGAATTAAAACAATCTGACTTGCGTGGACCCGATTCATGTTAATAGTGCATGTACACCAGGTCAAAAACACATATCATTTCTGAACAATCCATTATATCATTCACAAACCCACTCTATCATGAAAAAAAAACTCACTATATCATTCAGAACAATCAATTATATCATACAGACACTCATCATATCACGTAGGAGCTAAATATATCATTCAAACACTCATTATATCATGCGGAAACTACATTTAAACACTCACTATATCATTCAAACACTCACTATATATTTATCCTAAATATAAAAAGGCTAAGACAACCTGACTAAATCTTACGAGTTAAGCCTCGGGCAATAGATCTCTATTCCTATGTAAGATCAAACCAAGATACTTAAAGAACTCACGAACATTACTCATTTCCATTTGATGTTACTACATATTCAATCGATTCCATTGATAATTAGATCCGCCCATCGGGGGAATACCCAAAAAATAGTGACAACCATAATGAAAATTTGGATCTTGTGTACATTCAATAAATCTGATTCGATATCAAAAACTTTTCCCCTCAGATATGATTGGATATCAAATGTTACATTTCGTTCCTCGCAATTTATTAGTCTAGTATTTATGGATCACTTTAAATTAGGGTAAAAAATAAATAAGAAAGCTCCTAATCCCACACATCTAACTTGGTAAAACTCAAAACCACAAATATATTACTTCCTCCGTTTCGTTTTAAATGCAACAAACGAATATTTTATATCTGACAAAAAATACCCCTTTATTGCATTTAAAACGAAACGGAGGAAGTAACTATATTGAGATTGATGTTGGCCTGAACTTATTTCTCTTCAAATTTATTTGACTGAACATTGAAGTATCCGGGTGCGTACTGCTTTGGGGATAATTTAAGAAAACACACTTGTCTCCCATGCAGCCTTTTACAGTTATTTTCTTGTTTTTTAGTCTTTGTTATAGTTTTTACTTCTTCTGTTTCCTTCCAGCTCCTCCTATGCCCTTTTGTTGAGCTTATCTCCACTATGCAGAAAGTGAATATTAAGTCAAGATTCAAAAAGAAAAAGAGGAAAAGGGGAAATTTTAACTGATCAATTTGTTTTGTTGCTTTAATTCCTCCAAGCTGGAAACTATGTTCCTATTGGTAATCAATTTTCATGTGTTGGGACGCTTAGGAATTAGGATGAATGTACATTACAATTATTCTCAATTCTCAAACTGCTTGTCTGATTTAGTAGCAGGAAAAATATCGCTTGGAAGTTGGAAGTGGTCATGACTCATGATTCATGGGCCACACTCCACACCCTGGTCTAGGCTTATTTCAGGTCTTGCAAGTTAGAGCGGTTGATCCAAGATACTAATAGTACTAGTAGATGCCAAATCTTTAAAAAGCCAAATATGGAGAGATTAGTATTGAAAATTTGCACTCTCATGCTATTTTGTGTGTAAAAGTGTCATCGACGATTTTTCGGTATAAAAGAGCATTGTCGACATGTACATCTACTTTTTTTGTCGGGGACTATATGATGAGGACTGAGGTTTTTTACTTTACTAGTTTTTGGTTCAAGCTTTAGCTCGACAATGTATATTCAAAATCTCAATATAATTAGTTTGCCAATTAATATATAAGAAGACTATTCTCTCTCTAGTTTTAATAGATATTCCATTTTGACTTTTGCACTATTAACATACTGTACATTGACCATATATGTTTCTACAGATTTACAAAAACCAACGTTAGCATACAAGATGTGTTGTTGAATTTGTCTCGATGTATATTTTCAAAATATAAATTCTTTCTAGTCTTCTATTACTATTAGAAAAATTAGAAATATTAATGGTCAGTTGTGTAGTGACAAGTGTGCAAGTCATAATGGAGCATCTATTTAAAGACGGAGGGAATATATATATTATTTTTCGTTAGAATAATATAACTTTTCTAAATAGAAGATTTATTTTCCAATAATATCTTATTAATGATTTAGGTGAATTTTTTTTTAAAAGAGAGTGACATATGTTAAATATGATCTCTACTCTAATATATTGTAATAGATGTGTTTTACACCAATCATCAATGAATTGTCCACTCCTTTCTATTATTTTGTTCACATGTGAGAGATTAGATGAATTCATTGATCTCACATAATCTACCACACCAATTTTGGGTTGCATCTTATATACATGTCCACATGTGATCTTCAGGGTGTGTAGCATGCAACTCATTCAAGTTATTTGAACTGTTGAAACATATCGGAGGTTACTTTTGTAACTTATGTAATCTTATGATCGCTTAATTATATTTAACTTATGTATTATCAGAAGTTTGAGATAAGGCAAATTAGTTGAATAAATTAAAATACAATCTAAGAGCTGTTCCCTATCTTACTTTCATTTCAATCCAATCAGGCAAAATTTAGAATAGTTTGTAACAAGTGGAATTTTGAGGGTACCTATATAAACATTATGGTGCGTGCAATCGTATATGAACATTTTTTATTTTTTTTAAAGGTAAAAATAAATCTTTTGGGCTCCTTCGCATAGGGCCTCACCATTACAAGCCAAACACCCCCAACTCCCCTTAAATCTCAAGACATCTTGGGGCGGGAATAAAACCCTACACTTTGTTAGAGAAGATGGGAAAGTTCACCAATTGAGCCAACTCCAATTCCTAATCGAATATGAACATAAGTATGAGTGGTCAAGGCTTCTGAATTTTATACCCCTATATACACATATGTATGATATTAAAACATGTATGTCTATTAATTAACTTTAAACATCATTTTTCAACGTGAAATGTGATATGTGTAGCTTAGTTCAACAAAAGTTGTATTCCCTTAATCTAAACAGTTAATTAGTGGATGAATAATCAAATCTGACATGGTTTTCATTTTTTTTTTTTTGACATCGGAAAAAATGGACAAAACATTAAAGAAAACAACATAACAAATCTGACATGGTTGGCAACCTACAAGTTATTAACAAAAAAAAAAGGTTAATGTTAATGAAAATGAACTTTTAAAATTTCTGTCAAGGGATTTGTCTTATGCGTACAAAGGAGAAAAATAGCTGAGGAATTTAGAGACAAAAGTTAACATGGGATGGGAAGCAAAAAAATCTTGCAGAAAACTTACTTTATACTTCATATATATATATATACACAAAGGTTTTTAAAGAACTAATCACAGTTATTGTCAGGATAATAAAAACAAGATCAATTAATTATATCTAGTGATATTCGTTACTTGTACTAATTTCTCGATCTACCGACCTTAACAAATCCTAAATTACTAGTAAGTGAAAGAAAAAACAACCTAAGAAACAATCGAGTTAATAAACACTTAACTATTCTAAGCATGGAAGACCAGTCAAAGCAATTAAAATAGTAAGTAGTTAAGTACCCTAGCCTTTTGGGTTAAATTTAACCATTCCCCCTTTTCTCGCTTTTCTTCTTCGTAGACTAATAGATTACAAAAAGTACTAAATTTCTAGTCATTTGCAACATGTTAATCCATGCGTATCATACTTTTCTTTATCTTTATCTTTTACCAGCTATGCAACAGACTTAAGATTATAAGATGACAAAATAGTAAATCTATCGTGCCAAAGAGTCAATGTTAGAATATTTTGAATGCGTGTGACTTAAGAAGTCACGTTTCAAATTAATTTTCAAGATTTCTTCTTGTAATTTTCCTTTCGTGTGCTTGATTATTGTTAGCTATCTAAAATGATATTTTTTTTGGCTTACGATATGGTTTTGAAAGTGTCATTTTTGGCGACAATTTAAAGAGTAAACTTTGACAAAAAAAAAAATAAAAGAGATGTCATATTAGTGAAAATGTAGTTGGATTAGAGTTGTTGTTATACTTAGTATGCATCTAATGAGTTTCTTTTTATAAAAATAGAATTTGTGTTGTTTTTCTCTTATTTTGCTAATTTACAAAAACAAATACTATGATTGGTCTCTATTAGGCTATTAGCGGCTTGAGTAGGATTTTTTAACGTACAAACACTATTTTGTATACAAAAGTGTTGTTAGATGCATCTAACTGTCAGATTCCTATTTCTCGAGAATTTGATGGTTTGTGCTATCTTAAAGGTACAAACAACGTACATAATTAATGAGCTTCATGCATGCAATGTCTATGCATCATGATATGTCACACAATCACATACCAACATACAAAGCATCTACGACCACATGCAACAAAGGAACACAATGCAAAATCATTTTTATGACCATCAAAAAAACTGCTATATACTTGTATATGCGCCTTTCTTCCCTGAGTTAGAAAGAATAAATATACATTCTCCATTTTATTGTAGTTGACATGTTTTGACTTTCACCTCGATGTATAGTATCAAAATATCAACATTTTTATAACATTTGCTTATCGGTAAATAGAGATATATATTACGGTTATGCCTAAAGAAACAGGTGATCAACTAAAAAGGTGCTTATATCCAAGGTACTTATATCCAACACAACTTGTTGTGTCATTACACTTAGAATTTGCTTGGGTGTAAATAAATTAACTTTCTAAGAAGTTGTAATACTTGAATTTGAAAGCTAAAATGAGAGTTGAAATCCATGAAAAATTGCTACACTTAGCCTAATATTCTCTACATTCCGTATATTATAAAAGATAATTGTTAAAATGAGAATTCTGATCTAGTCCTTTTCACAACCTCTCCATTAGGGGTGTGGATAAATATCTGATTCGGTTGACCCGATTCATGATCCGGTCGACCCGATACGGAAAATGGGATAACCGATCCATTTCTTTTGTTTTCGAAATTTCAGATCGGATATCCGAAAATCATCTGATCGAATATGGATCATGGATTTTCTATTTCGGGTATAAAAAATATCTGAATTGCGGGGGTTTACAGATATTGTCTGATATCTGATCTAAAATATCCATTTTCAAGACTGGATAACCGAGAATATCTGGTTCCATGACCGGATATTCGAAAATATATGATGATCTCTAATCCAATATATCTGAAACTTATTTTATGAACTTTTCCTTTGAAAAATTCATGTTTTAATTATCGGACATCTGGTATCCAATTTATTTGGGGATAGACTAACAGGTTCAAGAACCTGTTAGTCTATCCCCAATATTGGATAGTCGCCAACTAATCACTGCCATCCTCGACTTCGTCCGCCACCGTGGGTAGCCGCCTGACCAAGCTGCCCTTTCCCAATTTTGGTTAGAAGCTTTATTGGTTTCAACTTCTTAGATCTAGATTTTTATTTTTACTTTTTGTTTGATTTTTCGCGTACTTTAGTTTCCTAATGGTCTTACTCTAAGCTAGAGATTCAACTAGTCTCTCATCCATGTACCTTTTGAAAAAAAAAAGATAATTGTTAACAAACTATTACCCTCTAAAATAGACTTGAGTTTTCAAGAACTTTCCGAAAAAAAAGACTTTTGAGTTTTTATAGCAATCTATTTCCATGTTTATTTAGTAGAAAATAATCTATACAAAACAATGCTAAAAAATGTGCGGCAATATTACAAGGAAATATACAAAGAAAAGGCAATTATTGTACTCGTAGGACTAAGGCCATAACCGTCCACTTTAACTTAATAGCCGTTCTTATTTTCCATTTTGGACTTGCTGAAAGTAAAAGCATAGTACTACGTGAATACATGCTTCAAACGTGGACGACAAACAATCTCCTGCAAAACCTAATACTCCATTGCAAAAGTACCATAGATATTACTAGAAGTAATTCCAAAGAAAACCTTTAATTTGTTAGGAAATTAGGCCAAAAAAACTACTAGAGCATCACTAGTACAGAATTAACGATTTGCGTCGGACCTGGAACCACCATTTGCGTCGGACATTGGTCCGACGGCACAGGTCTCGACGCAAATTTGATAGATTTGATCTGCGTCGGATTAAGACACGACGCAGATTTAGTGTTATTTGCGTCGCATGTATTGCATAGTCTGATGCTAATGGCCCTTTAGCCCCAAGCCCAGCAACACCATATGCGTCGCTTGATGGTCTGTGTGCGACGCAGATCATCCATTTTATATTAAAAAAAAGTCAATCTGAGTCGGACTTTGAACACCATCCGACGCAGATGACTGTTTTTTTATCAAAAAAATTAAATTTCGTTCATCCATCAGAGGATCTTTATTAAATGAACAGACTTTGTTTTCCATTCAAGACCTACATCCTAATTCCCATATCCAAATAGAATCAGAGTTCATTGCCTTACTACAGAAAATTAAATTTCGTTCATCCATCAGAGGATCTTTATAATACCGCAAACACTAATTAAAACAAATACATAAATTACAGAAAATAAAAAATATAAATTACAGAATAAAAAAAATAAACCCTAAAATTGATAAGAAATTGAATCAGAAAATTCAAAAACTTAAGAGTTCCAAAAATTCTACAAAATTGCATCAAAAAGTAGCGCAAACAAAACCAATCAAATTAAACAAATTAAAACCAAACCATCGACGATCAAGTTGAATACGAGTGGAAGGCAATTCAGAATACTGAAACTGTTGGCTCAAAATCTTTCCCCGCTATTCCTTTTAGGGCGAGTTTTGTACATTTTGAGCCGCCGCACAGTGGCGGCGTTACGACTCGTGCTCTCGCTTCGCATTGCTTCTGTTAACATCGAGAAAAATGTTTAGGCTTGCTCCCTTTCTTCTTCGCTGCTCCTCTATCGAATCTGTAAACCCTTTTACCTTCTTTCTTTCTCCTCCCTTCGACGGAAAACCGCCGCATTCACCACAGATTACTGCCAAAGATAGATGAGAGAGATGAGAGATGAAGGTGAGAAAACGAGAGATGAGAGATGAGGGAGATGAGAGAGATGAAGGTGGAGGTTCTGAAGTGTGAGTAAGAGAAAACGACTGAAGAAGGTTGGGAAAATAAACCCTAAAGCGCACCTTAAATTATGGGAAACCCATGATTTGCGTCGTGTCTCTTGGCCCATGCGACGTAAATCATGGCCCAAAACTTATTTTAATACCCATATGCGTCGCACACTCGGGCCCATGCGACGCATATTGTCGGATCCAAAATCTTGGGCTTATTTAATACCCATATGCATCGCACACTTGGTACATCCGACGCACATTGTTGGATCATTTGCGTCGCATTCTCTAGATGGTCCGACGCAAATGACCTTTTTGTGGTTATTTGCGTCAAATTTTTGTTGACATTCGACGCAAATCATCTTTTTCGTAACATTTGCGTCGATCTTTCTTTTGTCCGATGCAAATAGGGAGACGCAAATTATCATTTTTCTACTAGTGCATTTGGTCTTTGGTGAAAGAACTTAAATTTAATTAATCCTAATACTCACAAGAATCTGCCTTGAACAAATGATATAGTGAGTAGCAACTGTCCTTTTTAATTATCATAAAACTAGTATCATATTATGAAAACAATGTTTATACAATCACCCTTCATTTCAACTTTTATTTATCGTTCTGTAACATTATGGCCACCAAACATACCAAATAGTTTTATGTATGTGGTACAATCTGACATCTATTAAAGTTCGATTTGGTTTGAGTCATGTCTCAAAACACGCACACTACATAGAGTTTGCAGGTGCGATACTAAAAGATAGTAAGGCACGGTGCTAACCAAACACTATAGTGTTATTACATGCACAATATAAAAAAAACGTTGTAGTACTTCACTATTGTCTTACATGCACGATATTAAAAAAAATGTTATAGTTATGTTGCAAATTTAGAATTATATTAAAAAAAGTTATAGTACTTCTAACTTCTCTAATTCTTACATGCACAATATTATCTTACACAGTCACACTATTCTATATCTTTTTAAACAATTTATAAAAATTACATTTACGACTTTTGGAAAGTAAAAAAAAAAAAACTAGAGAGAAAATATGAAATCATTATTAAGTATGTGCATAATTACACCACTCAATTGCAAAAGTACTACCAGCTTTAAGTTTGAGAAACAGTAACCGAAAATCCCGGGGAAACAGTGAGCCTGGTCATCAGCATGAGGGCACATATATATAGCAGCATAGTACTATAGCTCAGACCTCAGAACCTTAGATTTCTTCATTTTACCTTTCTAATGAAATAAACTCCCACTTTTATGGCGAGTGATTGCAAAATGCAATCCATGCAGAACCCTTCTATAAAAAATTTAAATATTTGAGTATACTATAAATTCTTTTTTTATTTTTCAAAAAGTCCATATTTTCCTCAATTTTGCTCCCCTGCCACTACAGTTCACCTATTGTTTAAAGTTACCACCTTGAAGTACTATTCGTCTATTTCACAATTCAAATTTTGCTGAATTTTTGTAATTGGATGGCTTGGATTTGGACCATCTAGTTTGTATTGTATTGGTTCGTTTGTTTATCCGGTAAATTTCAACTCTAGTTTTTTTAGTATTTGTGAAAGGGACTCTGATTTTTACCTTAACAAATTGGAGTTTCTAACATACAAACAAAAGAATAAAACACACTATACTTAAGTGCCCCCTACCCTTTTTTCTAAGAAAAGGATAATATATTTCATTTTCTTACGTACTAAAAGATGAGCAAAATGTTTTGAGTTGTCTATTTTGTTCGAACAAGCTTTTCAGCTTTTGTGAGGTCTTGGGCCTCTTGGTCTAGCCAAAAGAAAAAGGTTTAAAGATTAATGTACAATAGTTCCTGTTTCAAAATAATTGATATACTTTTCTTGTGCATTTGCCAGTGCATATAACTCTAATTCCCTATAAGTAAAATTATAAAAAGTTATATTATGAAAGTATAATTCAAGACAAGTCTAACAAGATCTCAAATAACTGTAATTTGTCTTACATAAAATTCACAAAACATAGTCGAAGGAGAGTATGTGAATAGTGGGAAAGTCAAACCCTGTCAAGTATTTTGAAATGGAGGAAATATCATTATAATGCGTGGCTAAAAAAATGTTATCACGCCACGTATCACCATTCACTTCACAGATTAAATGGTGTCATGTCATCATACACACATATAAACACTTGTCATTTTTTCATAAAGTAAGGCAAACAAATGTAAGTATCAATACAAACCCATTTTACCAAAAATAATAAGCTTAAACCCACAACATCATGTTCAATACGGTAGTTTTTATTTACCATGACTTCAATGCCTCAACTAATGTTAACAAAGTAAGCATAAAAGAAAAAAAATCATGATCATTGATTATCTTAACTCTAATAGCTCAACCTATTCTAGTTCAAGATTTCAATATCTTATAACACAATTATACTCCTAATCTCTTTATCTACTCATATACATAGAGTTTTTTATAAAAAAAAGATTAAAATAGTAAAAAAATAATTAAACTATTACTTTCTTCTTTAATTAACCAACTGAATTTTGTTGGTCACGTAACTTAATCACCAAAGTACATATTCTAATTTTAATTTACGTAATAAGATTAATAGTTCAAAAAATTTTGTAATAGTGGAGAATAATATGTCAAGCTTAAAGCTAATAAAAAGAATCACTTTAGAAATTAATTTGTTTAATTGTGGTTAACCATATTTTGTGCTAAAATTTGATTAAAAATAACAAGTTTTTTAAGGAAAATTCTCAATGGTAACCATGAGTTCTGACTTTTTCTCTTTAGTAGCCAAACTTAATTTCAATTCTCAATGGTAACCCCGTGTTTATGGTTATACTTGAAAAAGTGGTATTATTAACAATTGTTTGTTATATACAATTGTTAAAAGGGTTGTTTTCAATGCTTCACAAGGTCCTCATACGAGCAATTATCCTTCACACTAATTAGGTTATCAACAATATTTACTGAAAAAGGACCAGGAGGAGGCAAGCCCACCCAAACTCTCATTAAGATCAGAAAAAACATCTCTAGTAAAAGAGCAATTAAACAACAAATGAGTAGCATCCTCTGAACAAAAATTACAAAAACAACATTCTTGAGGAAAAAACACTTGACTTTTCAGAAGTCTAACTTTCGTTGGAAGACCATCTTGACAAATTTTCCACAGAGGGATCTTAAGTTTCTAGACCCAAAGAAACGATTTAGGGGGAGGAGGGTCTAAAGCCAAACCCTGCACCAATAAATTCAGCACCAATAAAATACATACATGGCTCATACAAAACTCCATTTCTTAAATTATATAATGAATATAATTTAATTCGGCATTCCCTCCGTGATTTTACTTGTTTCACTTTGACTTTTTATACTATTTCTTTTTTTTAACGGGATTATACTATTCACATATATACACTTTAATTTGATTATAATTTTGTACTAATATGTGAAATGTTATACTATGATTTATCTAATATGTAGTATAATTTTAAAAAAAATATTTAAACTTAATAATTTGTATTAATAGGGAATGAAAGTTTTAAGGATCAAAGTTGTGCATTGTCAATTGGCATACGTGAAAAGTTAAAATGGAACAAGTTCCTCCGTTTTTTAATAATCGCACCGTTTTGACTTTTGAACTATTCATATACTTACGTTGACTGAGAATTAATGACTAATATATATTATTAAAACTTTTGCATGTAATATGTTATTGGATTTGTCTTAATATATATTTAAAAGATTTCAACTTTTTATAATTTTCGCAAATAATAATTAAAGATATTAACGTCCAAAGTTGTGTATTGACAAAAGTAAAAGTCAAAATATTGCAACTATTTAAAAATAAGGAAGCATTACTTATTCTATCTACTGTCTATTTGGTGGCGCACAACAAACTCACTCCTTAAATTTTGAGGCAAACAAAATGGATAAAGTGACTTAAGAGGAAGTGAGTGTTTGCTTATATCAGTCTTCCAGTATTGAAAGTGAATGAAAGTTAAAATATTCACGTTATCTTGGAATGTAGAATCTACACACCAATGAGAAATAATTTGTACTCCATTATTAAGCAAACAATATGCGATAGTAACTTTTTAGTACACTTAATTACTACACGTAATCAAGAACAATTTACCGATATGGAGCGAGTGCATTCATCCTATATACTGGGGTGTCTGCGTATGCGTAGTGACACCCAAAGCGCTATTTTTTGTTCATTTCTTCATTTGAACTCTACCTATAATCGTAATTACGCTTCATTTGGAGATTTCAAATGAAGAATGAAGCAAAGAAATAGCGCTTGGGTGTCACAGACTTCATGGTACTGGCTACAGATATGATAAACATTCTCATATGGAGCACATCTTTCATGCAACTTTTATCCCAAACATAAATTCAAAACACATAGAACATTACCTGTACAACCGTACAAGTGAAAGAAGAACTCACAATAAGTAGGGAAATCTGAAAGTATACACATTCCTTGGTATTTTCCCACTTTCTCTATGTTGCACTTATTGAGAAACGGAGGAAGTATGAGAAAAGACTCTCATAGTCTCATGCATGCATGAAAGGTCACTTGGTCTTACCTTAACCATTTCTCATGAATATAATCTGAGTAGGTTAAAAAGTATACAGATCTAGTTACTTCTATCCTAATCATTTAATTTCCTAGGACTAAGCTTAACTAATTACTGAAAATATACTACTACTATACACAAAATATTTATTGGGTGTTGTTATGACGGCTTATTCACGACTTTAATTTTCCTGCTGAAGTATAATTTTGTGATGCAATGGTATCCTATTTATATCAAAAACTTTCTATGAAGAGCATCACATGCTTGGCTAAAGTGGAAGTGAAGCAAAAGTAACTACGTGGAGACAGAAAGAGGGAGATTTGGATTTACATTATCACAATACACACGTAGGCATGCACATGCTTTCTTCTCTTGTTCGAGTTAATAATCTGGTACACCATAACCACATCGAATTCTTTATTTTTTTTAAGTAGGCTTATTACGTATGTTATACTATACTTGTTTTATGATTGTTGGGGCCCACTTGTCTGTAAACAAGAGACGTGGCATCCCGATGGCCGTAGTTTAACCTCTGAGCTGCCATCGCACAAGACCTAACCCAAAAGCACAATAACTTGAAAGAAGGGAAATGCAGAAGTGAAATCCTTCTCCAAAGCTTCTCACTGGTGAGATTTGAACCCTTAACCTCGGCGTCAAGACTATAAGATGGAATCCACACAAAGCGAGTCAAACCAAGTTTGACAACTCCATATTTCTAGTTGGTATAACTTACAACACACTAAATATTTTGTTTCTCTTATACTCTTTCCAAAACCTCCTATTTCTCCCCAGTTTTTTTCTCCCAAAATCCTCTATTATAAATTATTACATTTAGGAATACGTTTCTCGTCATTAACCAGTATTCGGTTGTTGGAACAATGAAGTTAACGAAGACAGAATTACTATATTATATTGCACGTCTAATCAAGTACTCCTAAAACAATATTGCCTTCAATTATATTTGCAAGCTGAATTCGTGATTTACAATGCTCCAAACATTCTCATGTAATAATGCTGGCATCGTATGATTTTTTCCAAATCCTTTAAATTGTCTTCTCTTATCAACGCTCTATATTTTTATTCTTGTTGCAATTAGTTGAGCCGAATCCTACATAGATTCGAAGGCCATACTATAATTAGACAAGGAACTAATAATAATAAAAATTGATTTACTATAGTTAGGTCATGATGTTCATATCATTATTGCCTCTCATCTTAACTAGTACTACAATATTAGAGTGATGAAAACTCTAGATAGGCTCAACTTAGATCTTACTCAAAATCACATTTAATATAATGTTGAAATGTGAAATACTCTCTTCGGTCTTTATTAGTTTACCCGTTTTTTTTTGCAGTTTTAGGAGAAATAATGTTGTGGGACATAGAAAGAAAGAAAACTATTATTTTATATTAAAGTTGAATGTATGTGTGATGGAAAGTTAGCCATCCCATTTTAAAAATAGAAAAGAAAAGAAATGGGTAAACTAATAAAGGGACATCCCAAAAAAGAATACGAGTAAACTAATAAAAACCGGAGTGAGTAATTGGGTATTTTCTAAAATGACACTATCGCAATATATAAACTTACTGATGTTACTTTAGGAGAAACAAACAATGAAACAATGTTATATACTTCAAGGCTCATCTTTTCTTTCTAAATTTAAATTATGAGAAGATAACATACATTGGATGTTGACAAACTACAACATAACAATATACTCCCTCCGGGCTCGTCCCATAATATAGTGATAAAATACCGAAGTTCGACAAGTAAATTTCATAGCCAACGGGACTCGAGATACGACATTTGCCATATAGTGCTTGTTCCTCTCTCTTTGAGGTTACACTACAAAAAAATCACTCTATAGCGACGGACATAATCCGTCTCTAAATCGTCAAAATCCGTCGCTATATGTACTTAGAGACGGATTTAGAGACGGATTATGTCCGTTACTAAAGTCCTCGTCGCTAAACGAACTTAGAGACGGAATCCCAAATATCCGTCTCTAATTTAGCGACGGAATAATATCCGTTTCTAATTCCGTAGCAAAAAATTAGAGACGGATTTCAAAATCCGTCTCGAGTTTAGGGACGGATTTCAAAATCCGTCTCTAAGTTTAGGGACGGATTTCAAAAATCCGTCTCTAACTTTAGAGACGGATTTCAAAAATCCGTCTCTAACTTTAGAGACGGAATTCAAAAATCCGTCTCTAATTTTAGAGACGGATTTTTGAAATCCGTCTCTAAGTTTAGGAATGGTTTTTTAAAATCACCTATTGTTAGTTGTTCGGTTCAACCCGATCCCATTACCGGTTCACAATCTCACTCGGTTCGAACCTCGCTCCGGTCAACCCGGTCTCGGCTTTGTAGGCAAGGCTCTTGGAAGCAAGTGGAAATGGGTAAGGGGAATCCCCATTCTCAAGAACCGCGGTTGGTAGGAATCGAACCCGTAACCTCTAAGTCACAAGGAGAAACTCATACCAACTACACCAAGTACTACTTGTTTACTTTTACGTGTGGAATTGATAATAATTGAAAGAAATATTAGAAACAGATCCTAAAAATCCGTCTCTAATTTAGAGACAAATTTGAATTTCCGTCTCTAAATTAGAGACGGATTTGAATTTCCGTCTCTAAAGTGCATTATAAAAAATATCTACTTATCTAAATTAGAGACGGATTTTCAAATCCGTCTCTAATTTAGAGACGGGAATGAAAATCCATCTCTAATTTAGAGACGGATTTGAATTTCCGTCTCTAATTTAGAGACGAATTTGAATTTTCGTCTCTAATTTAGAGACGGATTTGAAAGTGCATTTTAAAACATATCTACTTGACTAACTTAGGGACGGAATTTGAAAATCCGTCCCTAAATTAGGGACGGAATTTGAAAATCCGTCCCTAAATTAGGGGACGGAATTTGAAAATCCGTCCCCTAAATTAGGGGACGGAATTTGAAAATCCGTCCCTAAATTAGAGACGGAATTTGAAAATCCGTCTCTAATTTAGAGACGGAATTTTAAAGATCCGTCTCTAAATTAGAGACGGAATTCAAAAATCCGTCTCTAATTTAGAGACGGAATTCAAAAATCCGTCTCTAATTTAGAGACGGAATTTCAAAATCCGTCTCTAAATTAGATCTAAATTTTTGACAAAGTCTGGAAAAATTGGTAAAACACACCAGAAACGGATTTTATAATTCCGTCTCTAACTTAGGGACGGATTTTAAAATCCGTCTCTAACTTAGGGACGGATTTTAAAATCCGTCTCTAACTTAGGGACGGATTTTAAAATCCGTCTCCTAATTTAGGGACGGATTTTAAAATCCGTCCCTATATTTTTTTAGAAACGGATTATTAATTTTCCGTCTCTAAATTAGAAACGGATACAAATCCGTTTCTAAAACTCCGTCGCTATACGAGCATTTTTTTGTAGTGTTAAACTTTAAAATATTTGACCAAATATTCTCATTAATATATACAAAAAAACATACTCATGTATGATCTTGTTAGGTTCGCCTCAATGTGTAATTTCATAAAATCAACTTTTTATATTTTTTATTAGTGCGAAATTGAAGATATTGAAGGCCAAAGATATATCTTGAAAACCGTGTAAAAAGCAAACAAGCACTATATTATGGGATGGAGGGAGTATAATTTAGGAAGTTTGTCTTGTTAACAACTTAACTATTAGGAATAATTGCTTTAAATAAGTCAACCTTTGCGTGATCTTCCAATTTCATGTCTAACTTTTGATTATCCCTGATTGAGTTAGGCTTGTAGGACTATTTTTTTCTATTGAGTTTTAACCTTGTTTGTGACCTATTTAGTAGGTTACATGTGCCACGTGTCCCCATATGATTGGTTTGCTATTTTTTTGTTTTTTTCTTTATTCCTCTCCTCCTCCAGTCATCTTTCTCTTCCCTCTCCCTAAAGACCACCCCACCCCCACCCCTCCTACCCATACCCCCCACAGCCCCACCCCCACCCCTCCACTCCCCTCCCATGCCCCCGCATCCCCACCCAGAAGATCCCCCCACCCCACTCCACCCCACCCATCCCCTCCCATCCCATCTCCCGCCCCCGCTGCGTTTCCACCAAGAAGACACCCCACCCCCCCCCCTCCTAAACCCTCCGGCGAACGGCGAAATAACCCACCCTAAACCCCTCCTCCTCCCCGACCTCTCGTTCGCAGGGGCGGGGAGAGGGTGGGGAAGGGTTGTTTGCGGGGGTGGGGCAAGGGGAGGGTGTTCGTAGGGGTGGGGAAGGGGTGTTTGCGTGGATAGGTCAATGGGTTTTTTTTTTGGGTGGGTTTTGAGTTTTGGGTGGGTTAATGGGTGAGTTTTCGCTTTTGGGTGGGTTTTCGGCTTTGGGTGGGTTAATGGGTGAGTTTTCGTTTTGGGTGGGTTAATGGGTGGGTTTTCAGTTTTGGGTGGGTTAATGGGTGGGTTTTTAGTTTTGGGTGGGTTAATGGGTGGGTCAATGGGTTTGTTTAAAGTCAAACTTTTTTATTTACCAGTTTATCGAGTTACCTGGGTCATTTAGCCTAATTAAAGTTAATGGTGCTACATGATGTTGACTTATTAGGAATAATCAAAAGTTAGACTTGAAATTGGAAGACCACGCAAAAGTTGACTTATTTAAAACAATTTTTCCTAACTATTATTAGAATATTTTGCTGCCCATTTATGATTTTGATGATGATGACAAAGATATATATATATATATATATATATATATATATATATATATATATATATATATATATATATATATATATATAGTAACTTAGTAAGTGACTAACTGATTATATTTCGTTATTTATGTGTATATAAAAGAAAATTGTAGTGGATCCTTGATCAAGATATCTAGTTCAACAAAGGAACTTGTTAGATTCATCTCGATGTGTACATTAAAAAATATAATCAAAATACTGAATTTTTATAAATTTTTTTAATATATAATTAAATTAAGTACGATCAAATATCTTTTTTTTTTGAAAGGGTACGATCAAATATCTTGAAGACTACACAAAAGGGCAAATAAAAAGTCTATCAAGAAACTCAGATGGTGTATCAGTCAAAAAATTGTTTTAAAGATCATAAAAAAGTGAAATGGATAGTAAAAGAAGAGAGGTAGTAGTATCATCAGACAAGAATAGTACTGCTATTACTAAGATAACTTATTGTGTGACTTTTTATAAGTTGTTTCTACTTTGAAGTTGCAATTAAATTGCATAGAATTGTATGAGTCAGCTCGGATCCAAAGAGATTGGTCTGCACTCTGCACCAAATTGGCGAGTGTGAGTCTCGCAAATAACTCACATCCTAAAGACTAAACAGCATTAGGGGTGAAAGTAATTCGAATAAAAACCGAAATCCAATCCAATCCAATCCGAATTAGAAATTCGGGTCGGATTTGAACTATGTTCGTATTGGATTCGAATTGAGATTTTTTGAAAAATTGGATTTTTGGATTGGATTGACGGTAATTGGATCCGGAAATCCAATATAATCGAATAGTAATATGCCTTGTATTATGTATTATGGATTGGGCTTAAGTGCTTAACTGATTTATTTATTTTAAAAAAACCCAGTGCTTAAGTTATGCTGTTGTATTCTTTGTTGTTGAACTGAACCTGCTATATTCTTTGTTGTTTGACTGAACCTTATGTATTCTCTTACGTTCTGTTGTAATGAATTATGACCAATGAGTTTGTTATTAGTTTATTACTAATGGACTATGGAGTTTGTAGTGAATTATGAATTTGTAAATCTATTGGGTTGTTGTTGTCGGATTGTCGCGCCTAATCTATTTAATAAAAAACTAAGTTTTTAAAAATCGGATTTTCGGATCGGATCTAATCTAAAATTTAAAAATTCGGATTGGATTGGATCGAATTCAAACTCTAATTGGTTTGGATTTGGATTGGAAAATTGAAATCCAAATTTCATTCGGATCGGATTAGATTAGGCCCAAATCCAAACCGTACACCGAACTTTCACCCTAAAAAGCATAGTCATAGTGTCCAGAGCCCTCAGGATTAGGTTTTTCAAATCCAAGTCATCATGATATAGAAAAAAGTACTATTTTATCTTCCTTGGGAGTGGAATAATTATTACCAAGCCAATAATTGTGACAGTTAGTTGCACTATTATTGGTTAAAGTTTCGTATCAAATACCTACCTTTCGTGGTAATACATGCATGCACAGTGGCGGAGCCACCTTGTGTCATGGTGGGTCACGTGACCCACCATTATTTTCCAAAAAAATGGAACAGCTTTTATATAAAAAAAAAAAAAAAACCCAACGCACGCTAACCAAAACTCTCTCTCCTGTATTCTACACGCTAACTCTTCTTTCTCTCTCTCCTCTTTCCTCTCTTCCTTGTCCCATCTCTCTGAATCTCTCCCCTCTCTCCTCTCTCCTCTCTCTGAATCTCTCCCCTCTTTCCTCTCTCATCTCTCCTCTATTCGAGCTCTTGGGTTGAGGGCAAACCAAAATTCCGGAATTCGAATTCGTAGTGTTTTCCAGAACATCATCTTTTGATTTCTGGATATCAAATTCCGTAATTGAAATCTTCAATTCATATGAGTGGTAATGGATTCCGGAGTTTTGAATTATCGCCTCTGACGAGCCAATAATAAAGATCTCTTTGATTTGCTGTTTAGTTACATTCAGGTGATTTTTATTTTATCCTTTTCAATTTCAATTTTTCCCGACCATTTTTTTTTCTTCTTATGTTTTGGGACTAATTTGGTGCATTTAATTTGGGTTGGGATTTTACAGTTATTGGAGTTTGAAGAATGAATTTCTAAGTAGCAAGGTTGTTTGAAGTATTCCACACATGTGAGTTGTTAACACCATATATGAGTGATAGGGAGAACAATTTTTTGCAGTGGCTTCAAGCTTTAGATGTGCAACACATGGGAGCTTGCCGTGCCGACGAACGATTAAAGCCTTTGTTGAAGGCGAATGCTTCAACCGGTGCCGAAGATCGCCTTCTTTCTCATCTTAGTCAGGTGCTTTTTTTTTATTAAAATTGAAAATTATAGTAATAATTGCTGATTTTTTATTTATTTTTTGTAGTTTACTAAATGTTGTTGTTGTTGTATTTTTTTGATGAACAACACTTTGAAACTTCTGAAGTTGGGCTGCTTGCAAGGTGTTTATGTGTTCCGCTTGTTTCAATTCGCGTGGGGAAGGTGGTCAAGCAAGGGTCACTGCTGTGTCCGACTTCTATGAGGTATATTAATCTTGATGTCGTTGATTTGTGACATTGTGTGACTGAGATTACGAGTGTTTAAAATTTGCTTGACTTTCTGGTTATTTTATCTTGTTGTTTGTTGAAGTTCGTAGATAATTGGTGAATGATGACTATGACTCTATGAGCATTGGATTAGCGTTGAAGGTATGCTTGATTTTTGTTCAGGTAATGCACTAAAACCCTTGTTTTAGTATTTTCATAATTAGACCTATCATGTGAAGTTTTTGGAGAGGTCATGAATGAGCCTTTGGTTTTATGTGTTGGTGGAATTAGTTGGAGATGAATAGGATTTGCCTCTAATGTGAAATTATTTGGTATATATGCATAATGCATTGATATGAGATTAAATTTGAATAGTTTAAGTGAATTTGATTCATATGTTTATCGTATCCGAACCCGTACCCGTATCCGAACCCGTACCCGTATCCGTCTCTGCGCAACCTAGTCGGTAGTGACCCACCATTCATAAATTCCTGGATCCGCCACTGCATGCATGCATACATCTCTCTCTTAATTATCTCATTTTATTATGGGATGGCCAAATAATCTTTGTTTTGAGTTGTGGAGTAGGTCTTTCCGTCTTTTGCAAGGATATATGACCTTACACGTGGTCTATAGTATAAGAGTAAATTACCCAACAACGGACAACCCACTCAAACTTAGGGTTTGGTTAGAATTTAAGATAATAAATTAATGAAGTTTACATTGCGAAGGAATTGATCTTATAAGTTAGAAAAATATACTTCCATTAAAAACTTCTAGACAATATTACAAGTAACACACATAAATTGAATTCGAAAATTTACTATTTAAATGTATTTAGTGACAACATTAGTACGAACGTATAAAAAACCTAATTATAGTTCAAGTTGTGGTTAAGGTATTGTAGGGAATTTGACAGTTTACTATTAGTAGTTAATCTAGGTTACTGTTTATAGAGGAACAAAATAACATACACAGCGGTGGAGGATCATTCTTCTATACCATTCTATATAAACCAGCTTTTACCAGCGTGGCCGCATGATCTATCATCTACATCCAAGCACACACATCATCTAGGTTATGTTCAATTGAGTTATAAGTATTGGACGATTTTTGAGATGCAACGAGACAAATATAAGATCAATGAATAGTAAAGTTAAGTTTTGGTGTTAATTTGTAAATAAAAAAATATATCTAAATCAAATATTAAATTTAATCTACGTACGATAAAAATAAAATACTCCCTCCGTTCTCTTTTGTTCTTCCTATTTGGAATCTTTAGACTATTCACATCGCGATTGAAGAGAATCTTCTAAATTATTTTCAACATATGATAAAAAATAGGAAAATTTGCCTCAAAAAGTCCCACCTTTTGGCCGTCTCTAGAAAATAGTCCCAATTCTCCTATTATTTTATAATAAACCTAACTTTGGGTTTTTTTTTATTCGTGGACCGTTACCGGTTAGTCACTGGCTGCAGTGGGTAATCACTTGTAACGGTTAGTTTTATTTTCATTTACTTTTTTTTTTACCTGCCATCAATCCCCATCCCTCACTTCATCACTCTTTCACTTCTCACTCCCTCACTTCTCACTCTCCTTGCTTCAATGGCGATTTCATCCTCCAATTCAGGCAATTCATCAAGTAGAAGGGTTTGTCTACCTTTGAGATGCCACCACAATGACATTTCTCCCCTTAGAACTGTGAAACACAAGGGTCCCAACTTAGGGAGGAAATTCTATGGCTGCATCCATTTTCCGGTGAGTGTAAGCTTCAATTTTTTAGGGTTCGTATCTGTTCTTGTGTATGGTATTTGTTAATTGAATTTTTTCTGGGCAAAAAACAGGAACATTGTGGCTTCTTCGTATGGGAGGATGATGTTCGCAGAGGATGCACAGCTGAGGTGGAGGAGATGAATTACAGGTTGCTTGAGAAGGAGACCATCATTGCTCAGCTTGAACATGAGAATATGGAATTGAAAGAGAAGGTCAAGAAATTGAAGGCTAAAAATTGGAGTCTCCAAGTGAAGGCAACCAAAGTTCGGCAGGAGCATATTTGTGTAGGAATGGAACCAAACATAATGAAGGACCATAAGTTTGCTACTGTTGTAATTGCATGTTGCATAACATTTGTTGTTGCTTTTTTATTGAAATGAATATGTATTAGCCTGTTTTAGGCTTTATGAGATTGAACTAATGTAGTATGCTTATTTAATTAAGGAGTTAGGACTAAGGAGGTAATGTCCTCAACTGTTGTATCAATGTGGCACCATTTTCATATATATAACATTACTTCTTAGTTCATCAACACATTTCTTCCTTAAATCACTGCTTAAATATCATCCCATAAATGTAGTTGTTACAACCAAAATGACCACACAACTAAAGTTTGCTGTTACAAAAACCATATCACAAAAACTAAGGAACTACATCAACTTAGTACATAAGTAGCTTTCTTCTAGTGGGGAGCATTAACTGATTGTTGTGTTGATGTGATGTTAGTTGAACCTGAAAATGAAGGATCCAAGACAGATCTAGGTCCTCTCTGTCCAGGAACCTGTTAAGAAGAGAAGAGAAATATTAGGACCTTTCCTCAAATGAGGTAGCCACAAACTACATTTAGGATCAATGACCTAATGTCATACATTAATATAGGCTTCTCCATCCATCCCTTGATAGACACCAACACCAACAGGTACCTGAAAATTTACAAAAGATAGTGTCATCAACAAAGATATACATTGAAAGATAATTTCAGATGACATACAACATTGAAACAAACTCACCCTTCCTCTACCTCTTCCCCTTCTCCTGCCTCTGCCTTCACCACCTCTTCCTCTTCCACCAGTTGCTGCTGTGACAGTTGAACCAGCACCCCTGCCTCTGCCTTCACCACCTCTTCCACCAGTTGCTGCTGTGACAGTTGAACCAGCACCTCTTCCTTCCCCATCTCCTCTTTCGTTCTGTTGCCACCACCTCTTGACCCTCTCGCCACCCCCGATAACCCTTCCACCTCTCCCTATCCTACCGGGTTCCGCTGTGTGACGTAGTTGTGGCGGATGGTTGTGGTTGGGTTGATGATTGGGAGTCTTTCCTAGGCCTACCCATTGGCCTCTTTTGTGGTGGCTCTTGCACAATGCACTCCGTCCCTATTAGGGCACCTTTTTTTGTTGTGGCCTTTTTCCCTACAGATTGAGCAAGTCATCTCTAACCCATGCCTAGTCAACTTACCGGGCTTCTTAGGGTTTTCATAGGGACCTTTCCTCCCGTTCAACCTAGGTCCGCTGTGCCCAATCTTGATTGGAGGTGGATCAAGAGCTAACTCTTTTTCGTGCCAATGTCTTTCCCCGTGCAAGGTGGAATTGACCATGCATATGCCTTAAGATACATATCCCTCTTATGCTCATTAGCAACAAAGTCCTCGCTTCTTGGTTACGTAAATAAATACAAGAAACAAAGATGACAACATAGGATGCCAGTCATGTCCCATTTCCTACAAGTGCAAGTGTGCTTGGCTAGGTCAACTATGAAACTATCCATCAAGTGGTTGACTTGGAATAAGGTGTTGGATGATGGGCGGGGAATGCAATTTGCAAAGCAAGGTCTTTTTCTTTTTCCAATTTAACTCCGAACCCTATGACGATTTGTGCACTAGACTTTTCCATTTCTTGCCTTTTCATAACAAGTCTTTGCATCAATGCAACCCTAATGTCCTCTAACATGTATATTAAGTGTTTCGACCCTAGCATTTATGATGTAACCATTGAACGTTTCACTAAATTATTTACTATCACATCAACCTTCATGCTATCTTTGAGATGGGCCCTACAAAATACCTTTGGATTGTAGCTCTTAAATCCAACCACAAAGAAACTGGATTCACCTTTTCCATTTCGACAAGTGCCTCATTATACTCGGGGATACCGTAAGATTTGGCGGCTTTCCGTAAAAGTTGCTTCATCTCATCTCCTTTGTATGTTTTGTGCCACAAGTGCAAAGATGTGCCTAGCACAATGCCCGTGCTCGGCTTTGGGCGCAAGAACTTTGCAACCGAACTCAATATAGCCTCGCATAAAGAACACAAGTAAGCAAGTAACTAAGAAATAAAATAAAGTAGCACAAACTAAAGTAAACTACACTAACTAACCCGATTTTCATCACCGATTATAGCCAATCCATCACCATCTTCCGGGTCTAAATGACCTTGCAATTCAGCTTAGAAACCACTCCCATGAAGAACTATTCTCCCCTTCTACAATAGCCCACGCTACGGGGAACATCTCGATCGTTTCCATCTCTCCCTACAAGCAGCCAAAAGTTGCCCTCCTAAGAATGTTTTGATAAAACAGCATCAATGCAAAGGACCTTCTTGCAGCCCTCCATCCACCCCTTCTTCAACCCATCAAAACCCACGAAAAGCCTCTCAAACACGGTGGATCGGATTGTTAGCTAGTGTCGAGCCACAAGCACAATGTGTGATTGAGGACATGCCACTTTTAGTGCCTCTATATACCTCCCTAACTTGTTGTAATGCTTTGTACCATTGAACCATGTAACAAGATGTGTGCTTGGTACTTGGTTTTGAATGCAAAATTTCTTGTAACAACAACCTTAAAAGCCCTCCTAATGGTTTCTTTAATTTCACTGCAGCCGGTGGGGCCGGGTCTTAAAGACCTCAAGAAACTATTTTGCTGCCCATGATGCTTTCAACCGGGTGTTCTTGGTCATATTTCTACAACATGTGTGCTCATCAATCACGGTTTCACCACAAAACAACCCCTTCTTGTGTCCCATGAAGAGTACAACCCGAATGGGCACCCCTTCTTACAAAGAAACCCCTAACCTCTCGTCCTCTCGTTTTTGTTGCTAATATAAAACCTCAAACTTCTACCTTGCAAGATTGCAAAAGCCGCTACTGCTTTCTTAAAAGCAACTGTGTTTGGGAACCTTTGTCCCACCTTCCATACAAACTTGTCGAAGTCCACACTATCTCGCATCAACAACCCAAACTCCTTCCCCTCCTCCTCCTCCTCCTCCTAGGAATTAAATCACCTTCCTCTTCATCGGCCTCCGGGGTGTGGATTTCATCTTCGTAGTTTTCATACTCACTTTCAAAACCCCGATGTTCTCCCCTCACCCTCACCCGCATGTGTGCCCTTCATTGCTATTAGTTGCAATAAAACCTTGTTTCCGCCTCTTTCCTTAGTTGTTCCGCCAATTCACTCGCCTTGTTCTTGCAACCTCTCACCCTATTCCTTGTCTGTTATATACTCCTCATCACTAGTGTAAATATCATCACCATCAAGCTCTTCAATGTGATCCGACTCATTTTCCTCAACTATGTTTTCCTCCTCCTCACCAAAGTCTTCATGTATGACCTCATCCTCATCAACAATAAACCGCCCATCAACTTCTAAAACAAAATCACTGACTCACTTGATGTAGGTGGTTCAAAGAGTGGATCTCGTGTCATCACTGAGGTAGGAAAATCGAGAATAAGATCATTCAAAGGGATGGGACTTTCGTGTCTAGGATCGACCCACCAATCATCAAGTGATGCGAAGTCAGAATTGGTGAGCTTGTTGTGGGTTGTGGATCCGAACTTGGATGAGGTTCGGAGGTGTGTTTTCATGTGTGAATGCACTTCTTGTGCTACTGGTTGCTTGTTTGATGCTTTGTTCCCTTTTCTAGGGTTAGCATGTACATTTAAAATGGGTTCTTTGTGTTGTGGTTGAATCGATGTGGATTTATTCTCGGGATAAGAATCTTGGACTGGTCCTAGTAGGAGAAATGGTGGTTGATGAGGTGTTAAGGGAGGTCCCTTTTTTGGATTTGGGTGATTTTTGTGGGGTCACCTTTTTAGGACTTGGTGCCGTCGTGGGGCCCTTCTAGGAATGAGTTTTTGGCGTCTTTTCCGAGGTTCGGTAGCCGTGGTTGGGGTTCATCAAGTTCGGGTTCATCAACCCCATGCAACACATACAAATCCAAGCACCTAGCTTCTCTAACAATACTAGTCATCACCCTAACCTCCTCATCATCATAAACCCTCTTCAAACCATCATCAATTGCACACCCAGGTGTTAAATAATATACCATCTCAATTTTCCTATAGTTACCGCAATCTTTGGCCATCTTTTCCAAGAAAAACCATGACAACTCATCAGGGTCAATAGGGTATGTCTTGGCTTCTCCTCCCATATACAAGGACCCATTTGCACTCTTCTTAAACAATCCTCCATGCCAAAACCTTAATGTAACCCAATCCATGTTCAATTACCCTTGCAAGTCACAAAAGCCCTATTCGGTTCAACTAATCACAATTCGTAATCAAGCACATAAATTAAACTAATTAAGTGGAAAAAATAAAAATTGCAAAGAAAATAACAGATTACACTCTTGAAAAAAGTTCAAAACTTTAACATTCAAGTTCACATTTACCATCAGCAATGTATGTACTCAAATTGCAACAAAAAAAATTCCAATTTAAAGAGTGCAAAGAGGAGGTAAGGTACCTTTCACAAAGAGCGAAATTTTGATGTAGTTCACCTAAATCACCGGACCCGCAGCTTCAATTCACGCAGAAAATGAAAAAGGCGAAAAAAAAAGAGGAAGATGAAAACGATGATGAACAGCAGAGAGAGGAGAAAGAGAGAGAGAGAGAAAAAGGGTTAGTTTTTGGGAGGGAAAATACTCACGCTGAGCTCACGTGATGTGTTCTACCTGTTCAGCAGGTTTCCAATGACATGGGTCCACGAATAAAAAAAAAACCCAAAGTTAGGTTTATTATAAAATAATAGAATACGGACTATTTTCGCAGACGGCCAAAAGTGGGACTTTTTGGGTAAATTTTCCTAAAAATATATAGTCATGTATGTGGGTCTTGTTTGATTCGTCTCAATGAAGATCTTTATTAATATTTAATCATTATAATTTTTACTAATACACAATGAAAAGATATTTAAGGCCAAAGACGTGCGTTAGACGAGCGTCACAAAGTCAAAAATAGGAAGAACAAAAAGAAACGGACGGAGTAGGTGATAAACGCTTATTAGTTAATATAATAAACTAATAGTCCATATGAAGTATGTTTAATTAATCCATAAAACTCAATTTTACACCTGTTTATTTTGAATTTCTAGCCGTGTTATAAAAAATATATACGATTCCCAATTTTGTGATTACGCAACTTGATCATGTCCAATAACTTTTGTGCATGTAAATCCAGAAAACGAGTCTCTTTTAGGGATCAAAAGATAACTGTCCCTCTTGTTGAATTAAGAACAGGAACTAGAATCTATTTACTTTGGAGTTTAGCAGAAATTGAGCAGAACAAAAAGAATATTGAGGCCAAATCACATGATCATTAGATATAAAAAAATGGTATACAGTAGTATACATATATTGATCAACTTGATTGACACCTTGCATACAGACAGTCATTAGTCATACGTACACATAAGCATATCTAATCTTTTATGGACTGCTTTCCTTTTTGCGTAGTTTTATATTGTGATCATGATCATCAACTTTCCAATACTAAAACCCAATTGTTTGATCTCATCACTTGTACCGAATCTGAATTTTATTCTTCATACCTTCTCAAAAATGCTATGGTAGTGTCAATTTGATAATACAAAAATACAATTCAACCATTGAATCGATAGGATTATTGTATGAATCAGTATATTTTACAATGGAATTCGCTAAGTCAGCAAAGTTCTACAACAATCTATAACATATAACATATACGTCTTGCCACCAACTACACTTGTGATTTATGTTTTTTTTTTTACTTACAACGATTTCCACTTTAGGAAGTTGTATACTATTTGCATCGTTGATATTATTTTTGACAATATATGCTTTCTTTCTCTTTCCTAGCACATGATGTCCTTTTCTATCTCTCTATATATCCCTCTCCTCTTAAATTCTTGTGACACATTTCAGTGTTGCAACAAGTAGAAAAGACCGAGGAAGTATATATTAATTTTCATATATAAATCGATTGTTCACTTAAGATTTGAAAAAGTAAAAACTCACAAATTAAGGCGCATGTAATACACAAAGTTAATCAATAACATAAGAGATCACTGTATCATATCATAACTATAAGAATCTAAACTTCTATGTGGAATCCGACTCCGCAAACGCAGTTAAGTGGTGCAACGAGCGCACTGGAGGGCCTTGGAACCTCAACTTTATTCTTAACTTCATTCGTAATTTGTCCTTAAAAGGAGTAGTGGAGATTAAGTATAAAAGCAGGAAATCCAATTTTGTGGCTGACTCTTTAGCCAAACAAGGGCTTACAAGGAGAGATGAATTTCTTGCTTGGGTCTAGTCCAACTCCGAGGTGCTCTTCTGATAGTTGTGTTCTGACATCCTGCTTTGATATTCGGAGTAATCTGGCTAATGTGCTGAGTATTTGAATTCTTATGTTAGATTGTCCGAGGCAGTCCATACATTTCAATTCATCTTCGGATTGTAAGTCAGATGTAGTTTGCTTTGCTTTATCAGATTGTATGAACAAAGTTGTATGTTGCTGTTTTGATGGAGTCCGAAAACCTCCTCATCTCCGGGTGTGTTTAACACTATAAAAACTTCCTTCTTTGAAGGAATACTACCTTGCTATGAGTTGAGGTTTTCTTACTCTTGAATTATTAATGAAATATGGTATGAACTTATCAAAAAAAAAAATCATATCATAAACTAATTGAGGATTGAATCACCTTTACATTACAATGCATCTTAATTTATAACGTAATTAAGAGTGTATTCTCTTCACTTTAACATATATGAACTGAACATTAGACCTAATTGCACCTGAATAATCCTAATTTCACCTTGTATTTTCATCTAATTGGACCTGATTAGACTTTAAACTTTTTTTTTCAGTCGAAAGAATGCATCCTAAGTATCTATTAAAAATATCTCATGAACCAAATATTAGTGAATGAGTTCCTTCAATCCAAAATTATACTCTATCCTTTTCAAATTTGATATGTCGCAACAAGTTATAATAAAAATAAAAAGAGATGATAACCCTTATTTTAAAACGAAAAGAGGATGGTGACTCAGGTACAAATGTTACATTATTGATATAGAAATAGCTTCAGATGACAAGCATCAAACTTAGTTTTACCCCCTCCGTCCCGTAATATAGTGCTTGTTTCTTTTTTGCACGATCTCCAAGATATATCTTTGACTTTCAATATCTTCAATTCTGTACTAATAAAAAAATATAAAAAATTGATATTATGAAAGATCTTACATGAAAGATGTTTTTTTTTATATACTAATGGTAATATTTGGTCAAAAGATTTTAAAGCTTAAACCTCAAGAGAAAGAAACAAGAATTATATTATGAAACAGGGGAAAGTAATTTGATAGGAGTATAATAATCCTACAAGAAAAATAAGATGACAAATAGTTATGTTTGAAATAGTTTATACAATCATACTCCCTCCGGTCTTTATTAGTTTACCCGTTTCTTTTGCACAAAGTTTTAGGAAAAACAATGTTGTGAGACTTAGAAAGAAAGAGAAACTATTATTTTATTTTAAAGTTGAATGTATGTGTGATAGAAAGTTAGTGGTCCAATTCTAAAAATAAAAACAAAAAAAATGTGTAAACTAATAAAGGATATCCCAAAAAGGAATATGGGTAAACTAATAAAGACCGGAGGTAGTAGTATGTATTAAAAAAAGAAAGAGCGGCAAAGATTGGAGGTATTGATAGGGTGGAGAGTGATGATTGAGTTTGGGAGAGGTGAGAAAGAAAGAGAATGCTTATGCTTTATTTACGGAGGTACAGGACTCGTGTACTAATTATTTTGTATTATCAGCCTCAAATTGGGCCACTTTGCTTTGCTTTTAAAACTTTGACCTTTGACTAAGAGGGCACGTGCGCGGCATCTTTTGACCACCCTCTACCCCAAATATCTCATCTCTCCTTCTTCTTCTTCTTAATCGAGAGGATTCCGGTGGACGCACGTGCACCACCTCCCGACACATTAATACTTATACATCCCCCACTCTCATTAATTATTAACCCTTTTTAGGGTAATCCCTTTAATTTGTTTTTTAATCTTAGGTTAAATCTACTACAACTCTACTGACTGAGGTTTCATTCTTTGGATTCGGTTGATGCTTTCGAAATAATTATAGTAAAAATTACAATGGTTTTAGCCGAGACCATGCCGTTATTTCCTTCACTCTTGTTCCCATTTCATTTAAAGCCTTTTTTGTCTCGCTTCTTCCCAAAAATCTCTCTTTTTCTTTTTCTATTTACTCTTTGTCCTTTTCTTCTTCCTTTTTCATATTTGCAATCTTATACTTTCGGGTACATTTTAAATTAGGGCTGGCAAAAGTTAACCCAACCCGATAACGCGACCTGAAAATTCCGGGTTTAGGTTGAGATTTTCGACCTGAAATAAAAAATGGGCCGACCTAATCCGACCTGAAAATATAATGGGTTAGGTTCGGGTTGACTTTTTGAACCTGAAAATAACCTGATTTAGAAGTCGGATTATTTTCAAGCCGGGTCAACCAGAAATTAACCCAGACTTTCATAACTTATACAACCTTTCTTTTGTTATTCTTATTTTTATTGGGCCAAGTCCATTTCTTGGATCACCTAAATTTCATTTCAGGTTATTAACCCATACTTTCATAACTTAGCGTGTATAATTGAATTTCATTTCAGGTCATTTTGGGTTGGTTTCGGGTCAATCCGAAATCGGTAAGGTCGAGTTTGGGTTATGATTTTCGACCTGAAATTAGAATTAGGTCGGGTTTGAGTTAAGGGTAAGTGACCTGAAATATAAACCAGGTCAACCTGCAAATTGACCCAACCCGACTTGATTGTCAGCCCTATTTTAAATTTACTTAGGGTCTGTTCTCCCCAAATTATTTTCAGCTCAGTTCCTAAATTATTATCATTACTATTAATTAGTTATAATTCAGTTTAGTTCAGTTCAATTTAGTTCAGTTCAATTTAGTTCAGTTGTTTTATACCGAAGAGAACAAGCCCTTAGAGTGTCGTCTACAATAATTATAGTAATGGTTAGAAGTGGCAAATAGGTCATACGAGTCGGATACGTGGAAGGTTAGTTCATACCGGGTCATATTCGGGTCAACTTTGTATTCGAGTCAGATGCGTGTTTGATGAGTCGGGTCAACAACGTTTCGAGTTGTTTTGGATCCGGTCAATTCGGTTGGTTAGAGTGATGATGTCAACATCTCTTTTGAGAATTTTGTTACGTTGTTCAAAGTTTTAAACCTTTTAAGTGTGAATGTTGGAGAACGGATGTGTACGTCAGTCCATGTTTGTCTTGATCTTTATACGATAAAATTTAAATATGTATATCAATCATATATTATACGTAAAATTAGATTCAGATTTATGGTCAATGTAGAGTCATCGATGCACTTTACATTCCCATGCTTCACAAAAATTTAAAGTATAATTTTTTTGAGTGAGTCTTATGTGTACATACAACATCATAATTTGTTGTGTAACATGTGAAACGACATACACTTCAACAAGAATGACATACACTTCAACAAGAATGACATACACATGTCACATGGACGTGTGGAAACTTAAGCTCATTCGGAGACATGCAGACATCTGATAAGGATTTAGTTACGTTGGATTTAAACGACTACTAACTTTTGGGTCGGAGACATTTAGAAGTTACGACTACAATTCTTGGGCTTTCTAACTAGGCTATCTTTAACATAGGCCATGGCTCATAGTTAACCCGCTACAGATATAAAGAAGGATTGGAAGGAGGAGATAAGAGTTCTATTTGTGGATTGCCAGCCCATAAAAAGCCCTAAATAAAGAGGAAAAATAGAATGATAAAATAGTGGAGGTGCGGGGAATCGAACCCCGTGCCTCTCGCATGCGAAGCGAGCGCTCTACCATATGAGCTACACCCCCTTTTTTGTTTAATCTGAAGGTCTTTTATTATATCTTTTGTACGAATAAGAGAGGTTGGTTAAACCAGCACAGCTTATTTAGATTTCTGGACTGGCCCAGGCTTGGGAAGCTGGTCCTGGGCCTGAAATTGCAAAGTTGGGCCTTGGTCATCTGGACTACTGCAGCTCCATTACCATGTGCCAATGCTAACCACACCATTCTCAACACTAATCAACAATGAGTTCTTTCTCTGTTGCTAATTAAGACATTGTAGCCCATAATTTTTTGTTCAAGAAATTCTACCATAACATCTAAGATTTGTAGTCTTCAGGACTACAATGTTGTTCGTATGGCTCTCCACTCTTCACACAAATTTTTTTTATTAGAAAACAATGCCACTTTATAATTGTTTTTAGAGGATGCCACTTTTTACTATTATGGTAAAATACTTAATTTTTTGGGGAATTACGGTAGGATACTAAGGGCGTGTTCTCCCCAACTTATTTTCAGTTCAGTTCAGTTCCTAAATTATTATCATTACTATTAATTAGTTATAATTTAATTAAGTTCAAATCAGTTCAGTTCAGTTATTTTATGCCGAAGAGAACATGCCCTAAGATTATAACCTATTCTATATTGTATGTACAATACATTATATATTTATCTTCATGCACACCAAAATAATTAGCCTGTTTTTTTTTTTGAGGGGAGCCTATCTTATAATTTAAAACAGGAGATTGATAGTTGATAGTCTTGATACATATCTATCCATTAGAAATTGACAAATAAAAAATAATTAACTCTGATGAGTTGTACTCCAATAATTGTTAATGTCTATTTCTAGTGGGTGGATTACCCACTGGATAGACAATTTTTTTACCTCTAAGCTCTAAAGGCAATGTGGTGCTACACGCATCTTTATTGAACCCTTCTTCCCCTCTTGGGGGCAATATTCTATGTTTACTCCATTATACATGCTTGATAATTCCTAAAATTTAGGAGTATTATATACATCAGATTCTAGAATAATTCTTTGTGATATTCCTCTACAAATATTGAGATAATGACAGATAAAATTAGATATTTGTTATAGTGTTGCTTTGGCTTGTTTCCATCAAAGTCATAACTAATGAAACTTACTAGTGATGAGTAGTTGACTTAGCTTTATAATAGTTTTATGAGTGATGTAATGTTACCCTTAGCATCTCAATTAATTAATTCTTCGTGTATTCTTTATTATAATCTCAGCACTTTTCCACACAAAATACGTTCTAGGTAGCTGTAAGATGTTTGCGTTGTTATGCCATGTAACTATGTAAGTCATGTAATTGATGCAGGGCAAATTCGTTCAATTGAATATCTTGATTAATAGAAATACTAGTAACACGTAAGTATGAAAGTTAACATGTGGGGGTAATATCTAGGACCTCAGATCGATCCCACCTACATTATTGGCCTTTGTGATTTTAAACACGATTTTGAAGGCAATAAAAGGAAGCTTATAGGGGATTCGGCAATTCGACCTATCGTTCACAAAGGCCTCAATCTTAACCACTAGGCGCCAAATTGCCTGGTAAAACCAACAATTAGTTGACATATAAGTAAAGTTGCATTACACGGCTACATTTCTACTTCAGATTTTGGATGGTATATTGGTATCGTACTATCGTGTCGTAACTAAATACTAAAGATTCTGATACAGATGATAAGCAACCTAGTTAATACTTGTGCAAATGCACGAAGTTTTTAAAGAAAATGGGAAAAAAAATCAATATAAAAATGAAAACATCAGCATCATCATGCCATAATTTTAAGTTCCTAGGAGTAATTCATTAGTTGATTAGATATAAATCATATAATCTGAACTCCTTACTCCTTACTCCTTACTCCCTATAGAGTGGAAGCATGCATGTATAAACCTCGTGGTTACTGTCAACTTGTGGTGTCAGTTCAATTGTCTTAAAGTTTCTAATTTATGCATTTTGAGATCGTTCAACAACAACAAAAACTTGTGGTTACTGAGGGCCCGTTCGTTATCGTTTTTTGTTTTCAGTTTTCAATTTTTTTGAAAACTAAAAACCAAAAACAAAAAACCAGAAAAAGTGGTTTTCACTTTTTAGTTGTCAGTTTTCAAAATCATCATGTTCCCAATAAATTTGACTAATTTTTTATTCATTATAGGACATATATCACATGACTTTGAAAATCAAAAAACCAAAAAACAGAAAACCACAATAATACCGAACGGGCCCTCAAATTATTGTTGCGTTTTGCAAATGGGGAACATTCAACTAAGATAATTTACATCCATCAATTTATCACATTATGTCCAACAGAAAACTAAACATATTGGGTAAAGTAAATAATTCTGAGTTAATTGTTATGGGCTAATTAGCCAAACTTGAGAATGATGAATCATCATTAGCTGGTGATCAAGACTCAAGAGTCATCCCATATCTTATAATCAAAATAGGGGTTACAAGTAATCATTTAGTTAGTGGAGTGCAATATGTAAGAACGAGAAGAGGAGGGAGAAGTAAAGACTAAGTATAAGGTAGTTTATCATCGACTCATCGTACATGCTTAGGTGAAGTCATATGCGAATTTCCATACGTCAACTACCATTCACCTAAAACTGGTCAAGGTCCCAAATTTGGATCACAAAATATATGTTAAAAAAATAGAAAATGGTTGTAATCGAATCTAATTTCGAAATAACTTTGCTAGAAAAAAACCCTACTAGTCAATAGCGGGTCACATAAATATGTACATCTTATAGGTACCCAAAATCGAAACCATACCCCATAATTCTACTTATGGTTCCATTTTTTCAAGAACCGGTCAACAAAATCCCGAATTCTGATTTCAGTTCCAATTCGAATCTTAGTAAATCGTTTTATAATCAATTCCTATTCTTGAAAATTTAGATACGTATATAAATTAGGTGAAAAGACCGGACACTTAGGGCGTGTTCGGCAACGGTAGTTGTGCTAGTAGCTTTTAGCTGTGAGAGTAGTTGTTAGCTGTGGTGGTAGCTGTTAGGGATTGGTGTGTGGATGTTAGTTGTTAGCTGTGGTGGTAGCTGTTAGGGATTGGTGTGTGGATGTTAGTTGTTAGCTGTCTAGGTAGCGGTATAAGATATTGATGTTCGGTAAAAGAAGTTGTCAAAGTAGCTATTTACAAATAACTAGTAAAAACTCAAACGAAACTTTAATATATAATTGATACACCACTAAACCCTACCCCAAAAGCTATAAATTATAGCTTTTGACAAACACTATTAAAACACTACTTATTAAAACACTACTTAAACCACTAAAACTTACTTGTACCACTACCTAACCAAACACTACTACGTTTCTTAGTTAGTATTTGTCAAAACACTAAAAGCTATTTCAAAAGCATGTGCCGAATACGCCCTTAATCTTACTCACCTTGAAGTCCTTCTCCGAAACGCAAGCATGACAGCGACTAGAGGATGGCGAATAAAATGACCAAAAAAGTCTTGCAACTCTGAGGGTCCTTTTGGAGACAACCAAATACAATAAACACTTCGTTGAAATTTCAATCTTAAAATTAAAATCACAACCCGCAATTACAATCTCTCCCCTCTCATCCTTGAACCCTCAACATCATGTACTAAAAACATATTCACACTGCAACTCCACAAAATCTCTCTAAACACATTTTATCTTCTCATTTGCTAAATGTCGCCCTGGAATTTCCTGGTAACTTAAGATTTTAATACATGGAAAAGTTGAACAAATAAATTACACTTCAATCTCAACTTGAGATAGAAGTATTTGGGAGTTAGTTGTTTAAAAATTAGAGTTGGGAAGTATGGATATGAAGTTGATGCATTTTCATGAGAAGGTACATGTTGCTTTGACCAATGAAATGCAAGAACAAGAAGGTTGTTTGACTTTAAATTGGGTTATTAAGAAATGGGCTTCTCATGATCATCCTATCTCTATTGTCATTCTTTTCATCAATTCTTCTTCTTCCTTTGAACTTGTTGATACCCCATGTAAGCAATTCTTCTTATTCTTTTTTTTTCTTTCTGGGATTTATAAGTACTATAATTTTCTTTTTATCGGTATAATGATATATTATGAATTATGATCATACTTTAATGATATTTTTTTTAATCTATAGTTGGAAAGCAGCCTGCAAGTTCTTTGAGTGATGATATATTAAATATTCTGAAGAAGTCTGAACAGGAGAAAATTGAAAAACTCCTATCTAGATACATTGCCTTTTGTGGAAAAGTAAGCCCTTGTTTTTTTCCCCTCATTTTAATCTTTACAAGATTATTATTGGCAATTATGTATTGAAAAAGCCATATTGATTTAGTCTCTTCATAATCATCACAAACAAAAAAAAGTTCAAGAATATATATTAGATTGAAAATCTTCAGTCTTTTTTACTAATTTATGTGTTTAATCAGGTAAAAACAGAGGTGCACAATATTATTAAACATGATGAACCAATTCAAAAGACTATGATTGACTTAATCATAGAGAGGAGAATTACCAAGTTGGTCATGGGAATGGCATATATAAGATCATCATCAGGGTATGATTATTGTAATCTTATACTTTATAGTAGTACTACTTATATTCTTTGTTTATTTTTTTTAACTGATCATTTTGCTAAAATTCTTGTATTTCTCCAAATGCTTTATAAACCCATCTAGGAGATCAAAGAACACGATTAGTGGGTCATTTTACGTTGATCGAACGAAGCCGGATTTCTGTGAATTATTCATATTATGCAGAGGGAAGTTGGTAAGGCTAAAAGAGGAAAATGATGAAGGTTACATGGAGGATGAAGATGGGGTAATTGTGGCAAAATTGAAGCAGAAAACTAGTTTTAAGGGTTGGTTAGGGAAAATGTTATCCCATGGACAAGAGAGATCCCCAACATACCCCTCACCACGATGTTCGAGCTCGGATTCGGAGTCCCCGTTTTCAAGGTATGGTAATAATCAATGGGAGTTATATGAACAAGATATTGAGGAGTATTTCCAGGAGTTGTTATTAGGGTCAAATTCATTGGAGAATAAAGAAAATGGGGAGGAAAATGGATCATGTGTTATGAATAGTCCATGTGAGCAAAACATTCTTGCTGATGGTATACAGGTATGTTTTCAGCTACCAACTTCTACATGTTTATTCTTGTTAGCAACATAATTTTTGGTTTAACAGTTGTATAGTTAAAAGAGTAGTTAAAAAGATGATAATATCTTTTTTAGTCCCCTTTTCATGCTTTTCTCTTTCGTTGACTTTGAAGCATTAGAATATTGGTGATGAATTGTGTTTTTGTTTTAGCAAGAAAGTCCTGTTTATGTGGAGCCTTTCATATGCATTATTTTACATGATAATCAAGTGCTAGAGCTCCCACCTTCAAACAATAGGGTTCGATTTTTACCTCTCCTAACCTCGTGATCAGATGCCATTTTGGTTTACAGTGATAAAATCGCGGTTTCTAGTGGGTCAAAATGTCCTCCAGGAGTTGTGTTCTCTGGGCTAGTAAATCAACAAATGGAAATGTCTACTTACATACTGCACAAAGTTTTAGCCATTCTGCAATTGTATATGATATGGGCCCCACTCCCTTTGCTCAACACCTAATTGTTTGATGAATAGCAATTTCTTCTGCTAATTGAAGATTATAAAACCTAACTGGGGGTAGCATGTATCAAAAAAGATATTGTTTCAGAGAGCATGTATTATGTATCAGATATACAGACACTATTGACATACTGATATATCATTTAAGCATCTAAGTGATTATTCCCTTCACAACTTTTCCAGCTTTTCTTTGTAATGTTAAAACAAATACCTTTTCTGCTTCTGTAAAACTGTTCACCTGTGATTAAGATTGGCTATACTACTATTGCATTGTATACCATCGACTATAGGCCCCGTTCTTTTGTACTGAGAGAAAAACTGAACTGAACTGAAGTGAAGTGCACTGAAAGAAACTGAATTGCTGAAATGAACTGAACTGAAACTAAACTGTATGGAACTGAACTGAAGTGAAAATAAGTCCAAAAGAACAGGGGCTAATGAGCATGATTCTTGCCTTTCCATATCTGGTGTTTTGGGGGACAATGATAATTGATTATAAAGTTGTAACAGTACATAGAGTCATAGACCAAAAAGTCATGATACTTAAAAGCCAAAAAGGTGATTGACTAACAATCTAACAAGTATCCTTCTTATGTACTACTGTCTACTATTGCATTAGATGGCAGTGAGAATACCTCTTTTTTATCGGGGGCATATGATATAGTTCATTTGTTTCTTTATACTTGCAACAAAAGTTCTTGTAACTCAATTTCAGATTGATGATAACTGAGGTAAACGGATAAACCGATTAAGTAATTTAAACACTCAAAAGCTCAGTTTCACAAAGTGTTTAAATGATTAAACTTGTCAAGGAGCTTGATTCAAAGGAAGTATATCAATGATGAGAGTTAATAACCTTCAGGCTTTTATTAATCAGTGTCACATTGGAAGTTTGAATATATGACACTTTCTCTTCGTCCCTCTCTCTCATAAGAGTTCGTAACTCTTAGGGCCCGCTTGAACTTAGGGTAATGCATTAAGAGTCCAAATCTTCTATCTAATTATTCGTGTACCACTTGTGTGCCACTATTTCTTATTAGTTGATATTATCACCATTACCTACCATTTAATAACTATAATTTCAAACACATAATAATCAACCAATAAGAAAAAGTAACACACAAATGATTAACAAATTGTGGGACAAAAGATTTGGACTCATGCATTAAGGGGGTTAAAGGTGAGAATAAAGGTGAAGAAGTTGTGGTAAAGAGGATAAGCTAGTGTTGGTAAGAACAAAAGGGAATGAAGGGAGGAATCGTTACTCACTCTCATTATGGAGGATTGGAGGGTATTAGTTACCCACCATCCCATCGGGTAATTATTAGTTATTACCTCATTTCGGGGGTAATAGTTTCTTCTCCTTCCCTTCTCATCACAACAACACTCCATAGCCCCCTTTGCAACCACATGAACTCAACTTTATATTAGTTTGTTAAGATGGTATGACTTCTATCAATCCCCTATTCCACTACCCCCAGTCCAAGCATGCCCTTAGCGTCAGCCAAACATTTTCTGTTATTAAGATTGCGAAAATTCCAGTTATTGTAATTTTCAACTAGTTAAGGCTGTGCTGAATTCCTTTATTTCCTGGTATTTTATAACTAGCAGTATATATCTATCTTGTGTGTATTGTTACAATTTCAGTTCTTTAAAGGCAATATGTAATTGTAGTATTAAATTTCTTGACTGACATTCCAAAACCTCGTCATACGGGAAACTTTATGACTAAGATTGCTTTTATTGCAACGTCGGAGTACAATTTGGGGCTACCTGATCATCATCTCGATTTGCTTAAAATTGTGTGACTGTTGATTCTGAAACTTCAGGGTGCTGGTGACAGAATTGAAGCCCTGAAAAACGAGATACAAGCAGCTCGCGTAACAATTGAGTCGAATGACAATGAAGCCAAGGCTGAAGTTGACAGACAAGCCAAAGCTTCATGGGCTATTTGCTTGTCCAATCATCGGGTAGTAAAAATATTCTCTCTGCATCTTAAAAATCTGTCCCCCTAACTGTCCAAACTATTGTGGGACGAAGGGAGTAATAATATTCGCCTCAAGCGTGTTACTGAATATCAATGTAAAAAACACTTATTATTTGTGTAGGCCGAGCAACTCCAAGTTGCTATAGCAGAAGAGATCTCAACAAGAGATGATCTAGCCAAAGATATAGACAACACGAAAGAGCAGATTCATGAAATCCTGGCTGATGTGCAAGAGAGCAAGGACAGGCTAAACTCATTACTTGAGCTCCAATCTGAGCTGTCGAGCAAGCTACAGGTGTCCTCGTTTGCAAACCTAGGAGCCGAAAGTCAGCTACAGCATGCAGCCTACTCAAGAAGTGAACTTGTGAGAGAAATCGAGGAACTAAGGAAGCAAAGAGATGTATTCCAACGAAGGATTGAGTTCTGCAAAGAAAAGGATGCCATTGGTTTGGCTACTAGGATGAGTGATCAGGTGAGTTGCAGTTACAGGGAGTTCAGTGCAAATGAGATCAGATTGGCTACCGATAACTTTGCTACGTATAGGAAATTGACATGTGGGCGAGAATGGACTGGTGTGTACAAAGGCCGGATCAATCGCATGTCTATTGCAGTCAAGATGCTTGATTCTATTGTTGATATGTCCCAAGAGCTTTTCCAAGCAAAGGTAAACACCCATACTTTCTTTCATCCGGAATTAGGGTGCGTTCTCTATACCGAATTTTCATGTACCTAAACTTACTAAACCTAAAATTAACTCTTTTGAACTTATTGGCCAACTTATTGTAATTGTGAACGGAACTTGAGTACCCCTTATTGGCCCCACGCTTAACTAATCTGAACTTAGCTGCCCTTATGCTAACTTATATTAACCTATTGGTTTTGAATTTAACTTCTCTGAACTTTTTACCCTTAAATTTAACTTATCAGAACTTGATTTTAAGTTAGCAAAACTTATTACTCCTAAACTAGACCAATCTAAACTTATTTATCTATTTTAACATACTTCCCTTTATAAACTTAACTTATCTAAACTTGTTAAATATTTGAGCTTGTTAGCCCCGAACTTAACTTAATCTGTAGGTATTGACCTTGAACTTAATTAAATAATATTATTGGCCATAAACTTAACTTAACTGAACTTATTCTTCTGAAATATATGATAATAAGGTGAGGAGAATATTGAAATTTTTAATTGAGCATTAATAGTTTAAAATTTTGAAACAGGTGAATCTCTTAGCAAACATCCGGCATCCCAATATCACAGCATTCATTGGCTTCTGCTCAGAGCTAAAGTGCTTAGTTTTCGAATACATGCACAATGGTTGCTTAAGAGATACCTTGTTCTCAAGGACAAAAGCCAGGACACTCCAGTGGCACCAAAGAACACAGATTGCAGCTCAAGTCAGCTCGAGCCTGAGATTCCTCACCCTGGCGGAGCCCAGTCCCATGATCTGTAGTGAGCTCAACCCATCCACCATCTTCCTGGACCGGAATTTCATGGCGAAGCTCCATTCTTTTGGGCTCACACCATCCTGTGATGAGGCTGATGTAGAAGCCAATGTGGGAGCTTTTGGAGACTTGCTCCTTCAGCTTCTTACAGGGAGGAACTGGGCCGGTCTTGATCATGAGTCGATGGTGATCGACAGACAGGCCATTGTCAAAGCCTTGGATAAAAACGCGGGTCATTGGCCTATGGATTTGGTAGAGGAGGTTGTGGAGCTAGCAATGAAATGTAGGTCAGTACACTTGGAACCTAATGTAGGAGTTTTTATGTCTTCAATGACAAACGAGTTGAATGCGCTAAAGAAGAAGGCTGATGACTTGATTACGAGGATAGATCATCATAGAGGAAGTGAAGATGGTGCATCCTCTAGCGATGAGTGGAGTCATGTTCCTACAAATTTCCTCTGTCCTATACTGCAGGTTTGTAACCATGGTTCTCTTACAAATTTCCTCTGTTTTGTAATTAGAAGAATACTCTTTGCTAAAGCCATAAGATTTATTCAAAATCACTGCTCTAGAGCTAGCCATAAATAAACAGTCAAATCCAACAAAATTTTGTTAGGTTCCTATTATCTAATTCTAGTGGGTGGATTATTTAGTCGGTATGCAGCCTTCTCCAGAACTCGTGAACATATTCATAAAATAAGTAAAAATAATGTGAAGAGAATTGGATCTTAAAGTAGTAGTAGGGACCAGAAATTGACACCATCAAATATAGTATATATTGCTCTGATATTCTTGGTACGTGGGAATTGATTGTACAATGAATAATGTAATTGGAATTTTGTACAGATAGTAATGGACAATCCACATATAGCAGCAGATGAGTACTCATATGAGCTCGAAGCTATTGAAGAATGGTTGGAGATGGGGCACAATACATCTCCAGTAACCAACCAGAAGCTAAAGCACAAGTATCTCGTTCCGAACAACAATCTGCGTTTTCTCATCCAAGACTGGCGTAATAGCACATCCTAACACACTCATAATACTACTCCCTCCGTCCCTATATAATAAGTCACATTTGATCCGATATCAATTTTTTAAGAATCGAATTGAATTACCATAAAGTATTCTCTTTTATGTAAGATTTATTATATAATTTAGAAAGAATTCATATCATGGAACATCCTAAACTCAAAATGTAGCTTGTTATTTAGTGACGGAGGGAATATCTATATATATTTTTTTATAGATACTTATGACTTATGAGCTTATGATGTTCTAGTTATATTTCGTTTTCCCTCTTTTGTTTCACAGGTAGGTTTATCTCTATACTGGAAAATATGGATCCTTGATGCATATTCTCTACATCTCGACAACAAACTCTCAGTGTTCCACATACGTGCTTGTCCATATTTTAAAAGTCATTTGTTTCACTTCATTATAGAGTGGGAAAAAGTGTATATTTCATTTGGGTCTAATTTATTGTCATTTATTCTCCCTAAGAAAACCTTGAAACACTATTTTTGAAAAATAAAATAAAATAAAATAAAAAACTCTCCTCTCTTTGTAAAATTGTGTAAATGTGAAGATTTTAAGGGTCGAGCTCAGGCCAACATCTAACAGGCCATACCATTATCTTATGGGCTGGGCCCACAAGTCAAATGAACAGATCTTTTAGCAAATAAGCTTAGTCATTGAATGGGATAAGCATGAATTAACAGTTCATCATTGGGATTTCAGTCACTAACTCACTACTTTAGGAAAAAACTTTGTCTACTACTGGGTAGACCGGTAGACTATCCGCCATTAATAAAGACTTGTTGAGGGTTGTGGTAATGGAATCCAACTCAACATATTTTTTTTAATGCTCTATTAGGAGTGGGTTGTCTACCTGGTGGGTATATATGTAGCAATGTCCACTACCTTATCTGTTAGAAGTGAGGGTTATACAAAAAAGGTTTTTCTTTACCTTTTGTTTACTGCGGTGCATAACGACATATGAATCAGCGAGGCTGATTGAGGAAATCCGTGATGGAAGTTGCAGAAATCATATAGGCGGTAAGGGAATAACATCATTGGGTGATTATGAAACCCATGTTCAACCCTAGTCTCGACTACCCATTACGCGTAGTCGTTTTTTGGGACTAGGAACAACCGAAATTCACAGCCACATGCATTTCTCTTCGTTTTTCTTCTAATTGTTGAACTGAAATCACGAGGTTCTTTCTTTTTGCCACGATCACAATCCAAAAGTTGATACTTCTTTTTGTGACTACTGATCGTCAAGAAAAACCCAAGCTCAACGGCAATGTTCCTACACCACTCGGCAGCAGCATCACGCGTTTCAAATTCTGGGCTATTGTCGAAATACGGGTTATAATTAATCCCATCACCAACAGGCTCCTGCAAAAACAAACCATCGTTAATTACACGAAAAAATCACAATATTCACACATTAGTTTAACCAAATTAATCTTATTTCAATGTTTTTTAAACTATTTAGTACCTAATTGCATTTAATTTCACATATAATATATAATTAATTTATAAAAGTTAAATATTAGTTTAAAAAAATTAAAGTTTACGTAAAAGGGTCCATGGGCCCAACGTTTGGCCAGAACGTTGGACCCATGGATACAACGTCTGGCCAGAACGTTGTATGTATGGGTCTAACGTTTGGCCAGAACGAGGGTACTATAGAACGTGTGAATTTTAAATGGGCATCCATGGGTACTAGCTGAGGTCGGTCTGAAGACATTTCGAATTCAGTATTACTGTGAAGAGCAGAATGATCTCTTGCTACGACACCAACTAGATTTCTTACCACTATAAGACGGCAAAAGAGTGAGTCATCGACCACTATAAGACGCGATTTGGTTTTGCACAGAACGACGGCAACTTGTAAGGGAAATGCAGATGGAAAATTTACAGCAAATTGGGAAGGCCTTACAAAATTTATGAAACAATTAGGCTAGGTTCTTATCGACTAATGACTTTAGAGGTTATATCACTTAAGAACGTTTGGAATGCCAGCGTCCTTAAGAAATTTTGTTAGCAAAATATACCCGTGGATACACATGTCACTGTGTGCTTGGGTATGTAAAGCAATATTTCCGTCATTAAAATCCCTTGCATCAAGACAATAATACTCCTTTCATCGTTGTCGATCGTTTTACCTTTTATTTTCTTGCTCGGAATCTTAAACTTCCCTTTTCTTTTGTAATAACAAACATGCTCCACTGCCCATTACTCAATTGGTAAATTTTATAAACACTAAGGATGTTTTCTTGGTATATTATATAAAATTGTTTGGAGGAGATTGCTTAATCATTAGTGCAGTATGATCGTAACAGGGAAATCCATGTTAGTCTCTAATCTTCCTTATAGTCTGAAGTTACAACTTTTGTTTTATCCATCAAAGTGGTTCTCTCGTCATTAATTCCAAGTGATGCCATTTGGGTTCATGTAGTGTCGCCTCATTTGGAATTAATGTTGTAATTGATTGATTTATTTATTGATTTATCTATAAACTTAAATGAATTAGTTTTGCGCCTTTTTTTTTCTTCTGGACTTTTAAGTTTTATTTTCTTTCTTTTTCCCTTCTTAGTTTTGAATTATTTGCTTTAAAATTTGAATGCAGTTATGGAAAAGAAATCCCTATTGTTGTTTGTGGAAATAAAGTTGATTTGATTCCAACTGGGGTAGTACATCCAATCGGCTACAATACTAACGGCCCGTTTGGTTATTGGTTATAAATGGTGGTAATAGGAATGAATTTGTGTATAAATTTATGAAGAATATCATTCTCCATTCCCATGGTAATGCTAATTTATCCTAAAGTATCTACTTTTCTTCTTGAATTTTCATTCCCATCCAATACCACCTTGTAGGTGGTAATGAAAATTGCTTCCCCTTGGAGACAAAAATACAAGTTTAGGAGTGAGATTGCTTGCCAATGTAAAAAAAATGCTTCCCCATGGAGATTTTAAGGGTGCTTCCCCAATAACATTACATTTAAAATTCATTCCCATTACCGCAATTTATTAACAACTACCAAACGGGTCGTAAGAGTAACAATGTGATGTGGACTCCTTGTTCAGTCAAGAGCTTGAAAGGTCTTTGGTTTCCTTTCTGTCGTATTGCCTGGATGCTGATCGATGGGTAATTATTGTGAATTTTTTCTTAACTTTTCTATTTTCGTTTTTGTACATCTAACTTCATCTTTTTGTTGTTTCAGATCTCATGACCTTCCTTTCTCTTTCTTTGATGATATGTCTTTTAGAGGCCTTAGTTAGATTTTGATCAAAACTCCATTGTGCCCGAGCGGCTTGTAAGATACAAGTATTTTAATTAGGAAAAATTGATAAAGGCGGTCCCAACTATGACCGGTCCGCCATAAAAGGTCCCAACTATGGACTATTCCATTGAGCCCAACTATTACTTTGCCTTGACACGCGTGGTCCAGTGTTATTCACCTAGGTAGAAACCTAGGTAGAACCCTCACGTGATTATTACCGTTGAAGCACGTGTTTGGTTATTTAAAACCCCCATCTCCCTTGTTCTTCCATTTTAGTTCTTCTTCTCGAAAAATTTTCCATTTCAGTTCTTCTTCTCCAATCTACAATTTCCTTCTGCAATTTCTACTTCCCAAATCTCCAATTTTCTGTCTAATTTCTTCTCCAAATGGCAGCGCAAGCATCAGCTGGGTCTGGGTCCATGAATTCAAGAACAAATTCAGGTGATATTCCTTACAAGTGCGACCACAACATCCCTGCTGTAATTAGAACTGCACGCAGAGGGGCGAATTTTGGAAGAAGGTTTTATGGGTGTTCTATGTGGCCAGTGAGTTAATTTTTTTTTCCTTTATGCACTTATTTTGCGAATTTGGTCAATTAATTTGCTTTTCAATTAGGGTTTTTGTGGTTTAAGCGCATCTTGTTGGGTGTGTCAATTCAGGGACAATCTGATTGTGGTTTCTTTAAATGGGAGATTGAAGATGGGGATAAGTCATGCAAAGAGTGTGCGCATTTGCAAACCCAGTTAATGGAGCAGTTTACACATGTATCAGAATTGGAGATGCAATTTAAGGTAGTTGAGGAGAAGTTTAAGAAGCTGAAATTGAAGAAGCAAAAAATGGAAGAGGCAATGCTTGAAATGAGGACTGAAATGCTTAAAACTCGAGTTGAAGAGGTGAAGAATGCAAAGGGGGAGAAGTATGCAGTAGCTGCCTTAGGATTATCATGGATGTTGTTTATAATTGTTGCTATATTGATGAACTAAGGAATGATGTTAGTAGTGTTAGTAATGTTGTTAGGATATTGGTTGCTCTTGCATATGTGCAGAGCTTAGGGCTGTATTTTGCAATTAATGAATGAAATGAATGAAATTTGTTAAGTAGAAACTAGATTCAATAGTGTAGCAAAAACCCACAATGGCTATTTATAAGTTAGTACATGAACAACCAACCCTAAACTTGTTTACATTACAATCCAACAAACTACCATCCCTTAACTGTTTACATTACAATCCAACAAAACAACCAATCATAAACCGTTGATGTCATCAATGGAAAATTAACAACAAATGACATCAAGGGAAATTGGATGTTGATGCCTCGACTTCCCAATTCAAGAGCCGTGTGTGATGTTGAACATTGTGCACCTTACGTCCGTTGTCTTCCCCTGTGTAGGAAAGAAAGATTAAACCAATAACAATAACAAAACACAAAAAAATGCAAACCAAATGAAGTGAAGTTCCTTACATTTACATAAGTTGTTCCATCGGGGCTCGAAACACTCCAACACCATGGGGAACCCGAGCTTTTCCCTTGCCTTTGTTAACACCTCTTCCTCCCCTAGAACCTCTTCCTCCCCCTCTTGAACCTCTGCCTCTGCTGCCATCTGATGTTCCTGATCCCCTCCCTGCATTTGCAGAACCTCTGCCTCCCACAGAATTTCCCCCACCTCTTGAGCCTCTCCCACCTCTACCTCCTCTGATTGCCCTCCCATTTCTTCCTATTTGTGTTGGCTGGGCACTTACATGCTCTGTTGTGTGGATGGGCCAGGAGGTGGGACTCAGCTTTGAGATGTGGAAGTTTGTGAAGTGGGGGTGGGATTGGTTGTTGTTTGTGAAGTGGGGGTGGGATTGGTTGTTCTGTTTGTGGTGGGATTGGTTGTTCGTTTGTGAAGTGGGGGGTGGGATTGGTTGTTCCGTTTGTGAAGTAGGTGGTGGGATTGGTTTCTTTGTTTGTGAAGTGGGGGGTGGAATTGGTTGTGATGTTTCTGAAGGACTGGGTGGGGTTGGTTGTGCAGAAGGGTTAGTTGGGATTGTTGGTGTTTTGGCATAAAAGTCAGTAGGGGGAATCAATGAGACTTCAGGGTCTTCTAGGGGAGGACTAACTGAGGTTGTTTTTTGTCCCAACTTTCTAGGACTGAATCTAAGTGGGGGTGGTGGGACCCTAGTCTTAGGGTTTGTCACTTTTCTACGTGGGGTCAATTTTTTTTGGGGGGACCATGGGCTTTTTTGGTTTGACTCAACCCCCCACTGCATTGTACCCCCCACATTTTTTCACCAATTCAACCAAATACCACCAAAGACAGTTCATCGGGGTCAACCGGGAAGGTCCTAATTCCCCATCAACATACTCTAAAGAACCCAATTTATTCTTCCTAAAAGACCCTCCATGATGAAAACGCAAAGTCACTATTACATCCATTAACACCTAATTCCTGAAGCAAGAAAAATTCCAACTTCAAAGTTCAATTTTAACACAACAAAACCACAATTACAGCTAACAAGCACAAAACATTCAATTAACCAAAGACAACATTTACCCTAAACCCTAGAATCGAAAAGAAATCTACTTTTTACCAATGTTCATCAAACTACAAAAATACAACAATTTGAAGGACCAAAAACGCAATTAAATTTAGGACAGCAGTAAAAATTTCCTTTTTACCAAAATGCAACAATTATTCAAAAGAAGACTTACCCAGATTGTGAATTCCCCAAAAGTGGCAACAACAACTTCGCAAACTGCAATTAAACCCTCTCAGAAGATTTTCACCAACGTAAAAGAAGAAGATGAGTCGACTAAGTGAGATTGCGTGATTGAAGGAAGAAAAGATGAAAAATTTGAATCGGTGGGGAAGAATTCAAACTGACCATTTGGTACGGGGGAGTATTAATGGCCGTTGTCGGTGAATGGGTTGACAAAGAAAATTTTGGAGGGAGATTGTAACGAGAGAAAGAAATAAAAAAATGGTGAAATCATTTACCAACGTAGACATCCGGTTACCAGTCAACAAGGCCCACGCGTGTCAAACTGAAGTAATAGTTGGGCCTGCTATGGAATAGTCCATAGTTGGGACCTTTTATGGCGGACCGGTCATTGTTGGGACCGCCTTTATCAATTTTTCCTTTTAATTATCACCAATTAGAAGGATCGGCAGGCATTGGATGTTTTTATCACATTATGAATGTGATGAATCATTTGCCCAGGATCGACATTGGATGTTTTTATGTCATTATGAATGTGATGAATCGTTTGTAAATAAGTTTAATTATGGTGATTATTGTACATTATTTATAATCTCTATTATATAAGGGAAGGGGGGAGCAATGGTGTCCTCTTTTGAAATGCCTATTTTGCCCCCCTTCCCTTTCTAAATTACAAAAGGAATGTCAAAATCAAAATCGGCACTCGAAGAAAACTACCGAAAATTAATTTACAACACTCACTCACAAATCACTTAAAAGAAGAAATTTTACAAATCACTCGTACATTTGAGAAAATCACGCAAATCACTCAAATAATCAGGAAACTTTATTAAAACTTAAAATTAACATACAAACTAAAACTAATAACCTAGAACGTCAATACATACAAAAACATTTACAGAAATTTACTTACAAATCACTATTCTCAAGCACCATTCACAATTACATACTCACAAAAGTTACCTATAAACACAAATCTGAGAAAAACATAAGATTTTGACAGCGATATCACACATTCATCCATCGGCAATTTGCGAACTTCCAAAAAGGTACATGATTCTTTTAACCTTCAAAATTATTTCACATTAGTTGAAATAAACAATAGCAACTTAGTCGACTGTTATGTAGTTAAAAAAATGGAGATGATAGCAATGAGTTCAAAAGGGCTTTTATACAATCAGACTTAAATTTAATTCATTTTCATATAAAACAAATTTAGTTTTTTCTTAAAAAATGCCAATATTAAAATTTTTGCCCAAAACTTTTGCAAAAAATCCATGTTCAGAAATAAATTTTGAAAAACAAAACAATATCAAACTTTTTGCGAACAACTTTTGCAAAAATCCATTTTCTGGAAAAAAAAAACTACATTAATTTGCGAAAAGAAACGATTTTTGTTTTTCTAAAAAAAATTCCAATATCAAATTGTGTATGAAAAATTTAAAATTTCGTTTCAAATATAATCGAAGCTCAAAGTATTAAAATTTAGAAAAGGACAAAATTTAAAATGATGAAAATTTTAAATATCAATGTGTGAAAACAGAATTTAGAAGTTAGACAAGGAAAAAAACTGAAATTAGTTTATACTTTCCGGTTACAATTTTGGGATCATGGAGAAATTACTGAAATATATGATTTAAGAAATTACATTTCTTTGTTAGAAAATCGACCCAATTAGATCTACTGCTGCTTAAGACTTGAAATGCCTGATATTTTTTTCAAAAAAGGATGTGCATAAAAATTTTGGCGTGCATAAAAAAGGATGTGTTGGAAAGGAACGTTCTCGGGAAGGTAATTGCTTATGTATATGTGAATGAATTCCAAAAACGAGGTCTTCCACAAGTTATGCATAAAAATATCATCGCACGCATCGCGTGCATAAAAAGGATGTGTTGGAAAGGAACGTTCTCGGGAAGGTAATTGCTTATGTATATGTGAATGAATTCCAAAAACGAGGTCTTCCACAAGTTATGCATAAAAATATCATCGCACGCATCGCGTGCATAAAAAAGCTAGTAATTAGTTAACGGATCGCATGGTTCTCCAAATGGGCCAAGGTTTTTTTTTATATTACTTGTATAAGATAAAGTGTAAGGCCGTGTTTTGTTGGACTTATTTTTTAGTTTTTAGTTTCATTTTGGCTCATTTAATTTAAGTTGAGGTTAGATTTTTTCAATTCAGTTGAGGCTAGATTATTCCAATTAGATTCTTTCAATTCAGTTGAGTCTAGATTATTCCAATAGGCCCAAAGACTTCAACAAAATGACACTTCTTGTCTTTATGTCAACCAAACTAATTCAATATATTTTCATTCCTAAGAACTTTCACTTTCCATATTCCTTAATGTCAACCAAAAAAGACTTGAATACCCATTATAAAATAATATTTGTCTTTGTGTATATTATTCATGTAAATGGGTAGACGATTAGGTTGTTAGGGGTGAAAGTTATTCGGATAAAAATCGAAATCAAATCCAGTCCAATCCGAATTAGAAATTCGGATCGGATTTGAACTATGTTCGTAATGGATTCGGATTGAGATTTTTTGAAAAATTGAATTTTCGGATTGGATTGGATTGAGGATAATTGGATCCGAAAATCCAATATAACCGAATAGTAATATACCTTGTATTATGTATTATGGATTGAGCTTAAGTGCTTAACTGATTTATTTTAAAAAAAAAGCTCAGTGCTTAAGTGATGCTGTTGTATTCTTTGTTGTTGAACTGAACTTGCTATATTCTTTGTTAATGGACTGAACCTTATGTATTCTGTTACGTTCTGTTGTAATGAATTATGGCCTATGAGTTTGTTATTAGTTTATTACTAATGGACTATGGAGTTTGTAATGAATTATGAATTTGTAAATTGTAAATCTATTGGGTTGTTGTTGTCGGATAGTCGCGCCTAATTTATTTAATAAAAAACAGAGTTTTTAAAAATCGAATTTTCGGATCGGGTCGGATCTACAATTTGAAAATTCGGATTGGATCGGATCGGATTCAAACTCTAATTGGTTTGGATTTGGATTGGAAAATTGAAATCCAAATTTTGTTCGGATCGGATCGGGATTAGGCCCAAATCTAAACCGTACACTGAACTTTCACCCCTATAGGTTGTGTTGGTCACCTTTCAAATGGACCCAAAATGGACCGATAAATACAAGTTGCGGGTCCAAACTAATAAAGGACCTATGAATAAAAAAGACTAATAAAGGAGAAAGAAGATAAATAAAAATTAGCACATGTATAAAAGCTAAAGTACTTGTGAATTTTGTTTTTACCCTATCTTGTCTAATAGAATCCATCTCCAATAAAAGTCATTATAAACAAGGACTAAGGAGACAGGGTTGTTATATTGAGCATCACACACTATTTATGTCAGAAATATTTTTATATGCCTATTTTGTTATCTCTTGGACTGCCAATGTGTAAATTCCTAATCCACAAGTTGGGATACATTAAACTTAAAACTTCCTTTGGGGTGTAGGAGGGTGTGTCAATTCGCAATCCACATATTGGGATACATAATTGATAATACATTGTCACATTGGTGATTGGCTTAAACTTCCTTGGGGTGCTGACTGCTGAAAATGAAGACCAAAGAATTAACACAAGGGGAAACGCTCCAGGGGAAGGATAATCTGCTAAGTGCATACAAGATAGGGAAAATGGCGAAGCTGAACCTGACTCACCGAGTCGTTATGGCGGCAATGACCCGATGTCGAGCATTGGATGGCATCCCTAATCAAGCAATGGTTGATTACTACTCCCAGCGTGCTAGTCATGGTGGCCTTCTCATTACAGAAGGCACTTTCATCTCTCCTACTGCTCATGGGTAAGTAGGTAACCCTACGATTATGTATCATTAAATTCGGCAATTTTCTAAAATAGTAGCTGACTGTATTTTGCTCTTTTATGGTGGGTGCAACATATATGGAAACTTCATTGAGGGATCAAAATATAAATAGACAAGAGTTTGATTTCTGCAGGTATCCTCACTGCCCTGGAATTTATCTGGAGGAACAAGTTGAGGCTTGGAAGGAAGTCACAGATGCTGTTCATACCAAAGGAGGATATATTTTCTGTCAATTGTGGCATGTAGGCCGCGCCTCGCACAATGGTACATTAGCATTTATTAATAATTAATGCACTAATCTCCATCTAATTTACTAAGTAATACTCCCTCCGTCCCATATTATAGTACTTCATTACTCAATTACTACAAAGGAAAAGAAGGAAATTAATCTTACTGATTAAGAAAACATCATCATTGGAACATTCAAAATTTAACTGTCCCATTGTGTAAAATCCGATCGTAAAAGGATATATTACAATATTAAGAAAACGTTCTTTATAATTGTGGATTATTCCTACTTTCCTTACCACTTAACCAAAGTGTATTATGGAAAAGTTGATCAGTAGTAATTCACAAAACATCTGTGATTTAAGGAAATGTAAGGAGTATTATCAGACATCCTAATAAAGAATATGTGATTATTGTTTCTGGGCGGAGGGTATTTAATGATATATTCTTGTGATATAGCATACCAACCAGGAGGTGCAGCACCCATATCTTCCACAAACAAGCCTATATCAAGCAGGTGGAAAGTACTGTTACCTGAAGGATCACTATCAGATTATTCAAGTCCCCGAGCTTTAGCTGCTTCAGAGATCCCAAATATCATTGATGACTATCGTCAAGTAGCTATAAATTCAATTCGAGCGGGTTTTGATGGGGTTGAGATTCACGCAGCCTACGGATACCTCATTGACCAGTTCTTGAAGAATATGGTCAATGACAGGACAGACAAGTATGGTGGGATCCTTGAGAACCGATGCAGATTCCTGATGCAGATCCTTGACGCTGTGATCAAAGCCATTGGAATAGAAAGAATCGGGTTGAAAATATCCCCGACTTTGTACCACCAAGATGCCCATGATTCTGACCCGCTTGCTTTAGGCTTAGCAGTAGTGGAGAGACTTAACAAGCTGCAGGAAGATCAGCAAGGGCTTAAACTCTGTTACCTGCAAATTCAAGCAGGAACACTAACACATGGGGTAGGGGAGGAAGAAGCAAAGCTGCTGAGAGAACTCAGGAGAGCATATAAAGGAACCTTCATGATTAGTGGAGGTTTCAACAAAGAGCTTGGGATGAAGGCCGTTGCTGAAGATGATGCTGATCTGATTGCTTATGCCCGGTTGTTCCTCTCAAATCCTGATTTGGTTCGTAGGTTTGAGATGGATGCACCATTAAATGTGTATGATGCAGCTACATTCTATACACATGATCCTGTGGTGGGTTACACTGACTACCCCTCCTTGGATGACACTAGTGAGCCCTGATAGAAAGACAACCATTTTTAAGAAAGGGCACAAGGTTGATTAGTAACAGATTCTAATCCCTTTTGGGATCTCGACGTACACCATACATAGATATTATGGTCATTTTTACCAGGATTTTTCTAAAGAAGCAACGGTATCGGATGGGAAGGATTAGGAGGTGGCTTTCAGAGTGGATGGAACAATATTTGGGGGTTGTTTATTAAAATATTAAAGGGTAGGGATACAGGATACTTTTGGGAATTGAGAATTCACTTTTAACGGGGCAAGAATGGACTAAAAATCTTGTGTATCATGCCAATTATAAGTATCCCTTTTCGTCCTTAAGGTTTCATACAAGTACTTTGAAGTTTGAACAGACAAACTAAAAGGAACAAAGATATAAAATGCAAGTGGCACTTCTGTAACTGCATTCGAATAGTGATGCTACTCATTCTACATTAACGCCATTATTACATCTAGAAAAAATAACACCATTACTCCACTTCAAACGACTTTGACTGTTTCTCAAAACAAAAGCCAATGACGTAAAATGAGATTCAATTCTCATACTACCTCTAAGACTATTAGTTCAGTTACATACTTACATTACTCATACTCGGATATCCTTGTCAAACACGAGTACATGTCCGACTCAACTATATTATGAAAAAATAAAAAACGATTTAGGTCCAAATGAAGTGTCAAAATTATACCATAACCATGTCAAAGAGTCGACATAGATACTTAGAGTAAAATGAAGAATATGACTAATACTCCATCCTTAGTTTGACAGTCAATATTCTTCTTATCAATTTATATAGCAATGTTCAATAAAAAGTCATATGACTATATGAGTACTATTTGTAGATAAAGTGAGTAGCTAGGGTGGTTTGGCATGAATTTGCTATATTACCAAAACATATTAGAAGTCTATTATACACACATAATTGCTTCTATAAAGCTGGTTGACGGGTCAATCTCTCAAATCTTTAACCTTTTTAATCAATCAATTACGTAATCCACATACTTCAACTGACTTTTCAACACGTAAACTAAGCACTTATACAAATGAAATATGACCTGGGATTATGATGAACTGACATGATAACCATAATTAAAGTATCAATTAGTTACCGTCATGACGTAGTAGTATTGGACTCTCAAAAGAGGACTTCATGAATCATGATCATGATTGACACTAAAATAATTGTCCCTTGTTTAAAAAAATTGTCCCTTGTTTACACAAAAAAAAGAGGTTTTTGTTATCTTTATAGATGGATGTGCCGTGTGCGTTAGCTACCTTGACAGCTGACAATCTGAGGTAAAGTGAATATGAGGACCAAGGAAGAAACGAGAAGGGAAGAGGTGGAGAAGAAGGATGATCTGCTAAGTTCATACAAGATAGGGAAGGTGGTGGAGCTATGCCTATCTCACCGAGTGGTTATGGCGGCTATGACACGCTGTCGGGCATTAAACGGCATTCCTAATGAAGCCATGGTTGAGTATTACTCTCAGCGTGCTACTCATGGTGGCCTTCTCATAGCTGAAGGCACTTTCATTTCTGCCACTGCTCATGGGTAACCTTGTTTCTTCACTCCTTTTCTTGAGCAAATGTTTCTTTATTCCCCTCTTTTTTCTTGACAACTAGAGCTCATACACGGGTAGAGTATCCCAATGGGTATTGGTAGGGTCAAGTAAGAAGGGATTTCATTTGACAGGGTCTTTAATGGACATTCACTTCATTGGACAGGGTCAATACAAAGCCAAAAGGTAGTCCGATAATTTAGTGAAATGAAAAACATGTATAGTTTAGTATTCGCATGCACTCACTTTTGTATCTCTCTACCCTTTTTCCTTGCTCTTCAATTGTCTCGTCCACTATTGACCCACGACCCATCTGATCGAAATTGCTTTTGCCATTATAAGGTGATCCCACTTTTCGCCTATTGACCTTCACTAGCTCGCTGCTCGCCCAATTATTGACAAAGCTCAGTACATAGCACATTTTATCTGCTCAAAGCCTATCTTTTGTCTTCTAAAATTTGGACAAGGTCTCACATAAAATACTTTTTAAGCAAACAATTTCACCATTTTTTTATGGATGCACCAGATTTAAAAAAAGCTTTTGCTCCTTGGATGAAAATAAATGGAAAATCAACTATTCCTGTAGGTATCCTCACTGTCCAGGGATTTATCAGGAGGAACACGTGGAAGCGTGGAAGAAAATTACTGATGCTGTTCATGAAAAAGGAGCTTACTTGCAGAGGCACACGACTCTTCTGATTGGTCAATTGTGGCATGTAGGGCGAGTCTCGCATTCTGGTAACATTTAGTACTCTTCATCTAATTTGTTTTTCATCAGTTAACATTAAGAATACTCTTTTTCTAAAAGTTCAACTAATAGTTCTTCTTACCCTTGATCTTTAGAGGATAAAAACATCTGTACTATGGACGCAATAAAAGTAAGGAAATCTTCAAGTTAATGAGATGAGATTACCTAATATTGTCTTTTTTCGTGGTGTAGCTTACCAACCTGGACGCGCAGCACCAATCTCCTCAACTAACAAGCCTATATCAAGCAGGTGGCAAGTAATATTGCCAGACGGATCACAATCTGATTATTCAAATCCCCGAGCTTTACCTTCTTCTGAGATCCCAAAGATCATTGATCAATACCGTCAGGCAGCCATTAATTCCATTCAAGCAGGTTTCGATGGGGTTGAGCTTCACGCAGCCTATGGTTTCCTAGTTGACCAATTCCTGAAAGATGGAGTCAATGATAGGACAGACCAGTATGGTGGGTCCCTTGAGAATCGATGCAGATTTTTGATGCAGATTCTCGATGCTGTAGTAGAAGCAATTGGAATTGAAAGAATCGGGGTGAAGATATCACCAACAATGTACACCCAAGATGCTCATGATTCTGACCCACTTGCCCTGGGCTTGGCAGTGGTGGAGAGACTTAACAAACAGCAAGAAAAAATAGGGTTTAAACTTCCTTACCTGCAGATTCAAGCAGGAACACTTACCCATGGGATTAGTGAAAGCGAAGCTCAGTTGCTGAGAGAACTCAGGAGAGCATACCATGGAACCTTCATGATTAGTGGAGGATTCAATAAAGCGCTGGGGATGAAGGCCATTGCTGAACAGGATGCTGATCTGATTGCTTACGCCCGGTTTTTCCTCTCAAACCCTGATCTAGTCCGGCGGTTTGAGATAGATGCACCATTGAATGCATTTGATGCTGCTACATTCTACACTCATGATCCTGTGGTGGGTTACATTGATTACCCCTTTATAGATGAAAAACAGTGAACCCTGATAGAATGACAACCAGCTAGTAAACAGGGATGATAAGTAGTTGCTGGACTGCTGCAGAATGAGAATGACTGGTATATTTCTTACAAGTGGATCAAAGATGAAAAGAAGAATACAAGTGAAACTGCTTTTTTCGTTCATTTCTGTATTACAATCTTCCTGAATAAACACAAACTGCTCTTTAATTGATTCGCACTTCACACTCTACTCCTGTATGGCATGTAACATACATTTTTTTATGCCAATAATAATAGACTACTAAATTGTTTCCTACAAGTAAGCTCATGTAATCTTCCCAAAATCGGGTGAACGAACTGTTGGGAATCCCTCACCCAGTTGAGCCTATAAATGAAGCAAACGCACAAAAAAGCAGCGAAGAACCACCTGCTCAGATCATACACCCAGACACTTTGCCCAGCAACAAACACTAGCCACTCTACTGGGCAACCTGTAACTAGCTTGAGAAGAAGCATCTGAAGCCAACTCTTCAGAAGTTGACCACTTATATATCCCTCGTTCTTGTTTGCTGCCAGGAACAGTGTTGTCTAGCACAAATGCTATCAAGAAGCTCACCACCATGTTCATAGACAAGAGACCATTCATTGCAAAATCAAGCTGGTATAAATAAGAGAGAAGAAATCAGCTCCATAAGTATGGGGGAAGAAAAGACGAGAAATATAAATGAACAAGAGTTCATAGAGAAAACATAAAATTTCTTCACGTTCCTCGGATGCGTGTGTCCAAATTCTAAAGCCTAGCTTCAGTAAACCACATTAGTTCACGATAAAGCATGAATTCAAGACAAAATTAGGTGTTTTAAGTGGTTTCTCAAACTAAGTTCAGGAATCACAAACGGACAATAAAACGAATACTTTGCAGATTCATCAATTTGCAATAGCACAAAGAATCTAAAGCTAAAGATTTATATTTGGTTATTAGCAAAATGATACATCCTTAGTTGACTGTGTATGGCTTGCCAACTTTCCTCCTATCAATAAAAAAACTACTCACTTGATGATTGCCAGTATGAACTGGCCCAGTCGATGCTGCTGCATACGGAATCAAATAACTCGGTAGAATCAGGTTGATCCCAGGCTCAAATTGCTGAAAGTATGCAGGGATGGACAACCCAAGAAACAAAGAAACACCAACTATTCCCATGTTCCGGAAACTAGATGCTTGAGTATACTGCATATTTAAGAGACCGAGGGCTACAGTGAGGGCCCAAATGAAGCACAACGCAGAAGCAGCAAGTGCTTGTGGAATGGAAGCAAGAATACCGCCCACTTTTCCTGAAGTCACAAAAAAAACATACACAAGAGACTATCAGTGGCATAACCATAATATTAATACGTCGAATTATGCTTAGAATAACAAGGAAAATAGGGTACAAAAAACTGGAGAAGTCTGACTAATTAAATTGGTCGCAGAACTATGTAGTTACCTATAAAAGATAACAAGATTATTAGGACAGAGCCAAGCTGTACACCCCTTCGATTTGCTACCTCAGTTATGCTGATTGTATGCATATTCTCAGTTAGTGTTGCCGATCCAGTTCCAGTACCCCATAGTCCAGCCAATAAACTGCAAAAACCTTCCATCCCAATTCCTCTGGCCACAATTCCGGGGTTGGAGGCTTTGAGTTGATTCTTAATGATGCATTATAATATGTTGCTACCTGCACAAGTTATACATATATATAACTTTAGGGATTGACTTATAAATCCTTCATCATGCTAAGAATAGTGAAAAAATATTTCATTTCACGGTTCTGGTGGTGAAAAGTATCATGTCAATCCAGTACGAGAACTGCTCTATTGATTATCAGCTGTTGCAATTTCTAGTCAAAGACAAAGATGAAAGTTCACTGGCTTACTGTAAATGTAAACCACTAGAGCCTCCATAAGAAAGCAATTTATGATAAATTCTAAATTGGAAAATAGAAAAAAAGGTCACCAAAAATACATTTTCAATAGTATCCAAAGTTCTCTTTCAATACAGAAAATAATATACTGGCAATTTCCCATCGAAAAGATATGAAACCCACCGAATCTACTGATGAAACAAGCGAAACAATGATCATGATGACAGAAGTCCTGAAGCGGAAGATAGGAATGCCCCACTGTAATGGGTACGGAACCCGGACCCACGGAGAAGTACTCCATGCATCTGAAACATCTGTCCGGCAATGCTTCATGGTATATGCATGCTTTATGCACGCATCAATCAAGATATTTGAACTGGGGATGTTGGGGCTGCAACCCTTGAAGTTGTAGGCTCCACCAACAGTCAGAAAGAAAGCATATGCCCATACAATCACAATACTGAGTGGCACCTGCAAAGTTTACAAAGGTTGACAAAATAAATACAACATGCTAAATTTTCATAGGCCTTTCCAACCCCATTTCCACATATATATGGTTCAAGTGTTAAATCAAAAACCTCCAAGGAGCTCGCTTTGGTACCTTATAAAGATATTTATCAGAACAGAAATAGCATAAATGTCGTCACCAAATTAATAAGCTGGTCCATGTGAACTAAGTACAAGTGAGAACAAAGGTGTATTTGAGAATTGACAAGGAGCACTCATGAGGAGGCTCCAAATATACGAGAAAATCCAACCCCCTCATGCTTAACAAAATCATCAGAGAGCTCATCAACAAATCCCAGTGTGAATAGCAGGACATATGCAGTAGTGCAGTACTAAGAGCATCATTGTATGACGTTTAGGAGATGGAATTGTTTCAGAAGGATGTCAGTGACATGCAGCTGACAGAGATAAACAGATGGAAGACAAGCATTAAACCTCGATAATGGGCTACCATTACAGGATGCGCAAGTGTACAGACTACAGACTACAAAGTACAGAGTATAGACTTTTGAAGGGTGATATCGACAGACTGCGCCTCCTATGCTGCTTCATAAGAACATAACCAATCAACCATCCGGAAAATTCAAACAAGCGAGATAGAAAACTGGTATACATACCGCATATATTTGGAATACTCGATGCCCTGAAATCGATACTCCTCGAATGTACTGAAAAGCAAGGGAAACAAGAGAAAAGGAGCAAAAGTCAATATAATTGTCAAAATGTTGAGCCACATAGCTATTTCTACACTTATGGTTATCTCAGATGACCAAAGAAACAAATTGTGCCCGCGAAAGAAAAGTTCAATTCTGAAATACAAAGGCAATTCCTAGTTATAAGACAGCTCACCAGAGTGAAGAAAAGAACCAATAATATATGGGGTATGCTTATTTCAACGCAGCTACCAGCTTGAGGAAACCCATAGCTGAAGAAAGCTAATCCTACAGCAGCTATTGTTGGTGCGACCACAATTGGATTTATCAGCCTGCAATAGAAAGATAAAATAAAAAGATGTAAATTTTGAACATCTTAATCACAGAATAGAAGCTCGTTATAAGAAAGATACGGTAGCCTATGACACCTTCTAAACCTCATTTAACCAATTGAACCCTGTAATATACCTTAATATCAAAGACATGATGCCGCTGAATCCCATTATGCTCTGAAAAAGTGATCCAATTATTATAGCCCCTTGCAGTTCTCTCATTATGTACCTGAATTTCTGTACTTCATTAAATAGTACAAAAAAGAAGGGGAAAATTGTCATTGGAACAGCAATAATAATAATAATATATGAAGACCAGCAGCATTGTATAACAAATTTCTTCATCTCATGAAAACCAGGCAGTAGACTCATTGGCCAAGTACCGAAAGAGGCACAAAGAGAAAGACTCATTGGCAATATTACATGCAATAAATTGGGTGTTGCATACTTGCACTGTTGCTATTGTCCTAGAAATTATGTTGACACTTCTAGAAAATTCCTCATAAATTACATGAACTTTGCGCCTTCGATGATCATAATCATGAAGTTGTTTGGTCTTCTAGAAGGTGCTTATCATATCACACTTTAACCAACATATGTGTATTCTGGAGTTAAGACACTAAAATACAGCTTATCTATTGGACAAACCACAAAGCATATACATTAAAATAGGCAACAGCACCTACATGTTTTGTAAGGTTGCGGAACTCCTGGGAGTTCATAATAACTAGTGCGGGTGCCAAATATACAAATGAGCTTCCTTGTATCAGTGGAAGACGAGTCCCAAAGAATGAATGCAGCAGCGTTGCGATGCCAGACACAAGTAGCACTGTGGACATAACATTTGCCGTATCTTTCTGCATTTATGAAAGAACAAGCTAATTTCAGATATGGAGTTCATCAATGCATTCCCTTCGCTTTTGGAAATGAAGAGATACTAATTCTAGAGAGACAAAGCAAGATACTTACATCAGTTCCACCCATCGCCGGTACCATTATAAGAGGAATCAAAACAAGTGAACCAGCAAGTGAGAAATAATGCTGGATGCCATAATAGATAACTGGGACTGCCATACAAAACCAAAAATGAATCATGGTCTACACAGACTAATCTGACAAGATGAAAACTAAAATGCTAAAGAGATATCAGATATATAATGCATCTTGCTGGCTAAACTCAACAGGACAGGTGCTTTATGCTTAATATCTCCGAATAATAAACCCGATGGAGCAGCATCGTTAACATGTAACTATGGATTCAAGGCCAGTTTGAAATATCTTCATTAAAGTCACATTAGGGTTGGAATCACATCACATCTTCATTAGTGTAACAAAAGTTTTCACTTCAAGTCACAACATTCTTTTTTAAAAGGTTGGAGGCACATCACTTATTCATTAAGTCACAATTTTTCTCAAATCTCATGTAAAAATGCATTCTCATATGAACTTAACTCTCTCTCTATATATATATATATACGGAGTAGCATGTAGTATATCTTGGGCCATTCAATCCTCCAAATACATAGAATTTAATGCTAGATGGTATTACAATAGCAAAAAAAAAGAGCCAATTTACTATACACTTGCTAATCACTCATGAAACCCAAATTAGTACATACACACATCCGTAAGATGAAAACCATATGCACGATGAACATCAAAGACTAGATTATGAACCCAAAGATCAATACCAATGAACGTGTACTAACAGAGATGTACATATGTTCATTTGGCTTGTTGTCCATGTACAACTACAAGTGCTCATTTGGCATGTTATCCATGTACATTTGGCTTGTTATCCATAGCGTGTGCAATTGTGCATCATCTAAACTTCGCTCATGAAAGCTATTTTGAAATTTCTAATAACAATAAACAAGAATAAGAAAATACTCACCAAAACCCGGATTATCCAAAACTCCAGATTTAACTTTGAAAATCTTAGGATGCCTTCCAAGAATAGGGTCTTCTGGATTAGGCGACCTGTCATAAAAAGTAAAAACCCACTTCATTTTCTCCATTATACTCCTCTTTTTCAGGCTGAGCAGCCGTATAACCCTCAGGAAATCCATTCCCATTCCCACCTCCATTGTTAACATTATTCTCATCTACTCCGACTCTTCTTTCTTCATTTATAGAACCCAAATCATTATTAGCATTCCCATTGAACCCCCTTCTTTCTTCATTCCTAGCATCTTTGTCCACTCTACTGTTTTCTCTCTCCTCCTCAATGGTGTTTCTGTTTCCCTTTCCCAAATCAAACACATTTCTACCTCTTTCATTTCTAGAATTCCCAGTAGTTGAAGTTGAAGCAGTTGTTTCACCAGAGAAAAGAGACACAAAGCCAGTTCTTTTAGCCCAAGATCTCAAATCTCTTGGGTCATGATCTCTCTTTGGAACAAATGTTTCAATGTGGTCGTCGTTTGGAGGGTTCGAACCCGTGCCCTTTTGCTTCTTGGCCTTAGCAGCTAGGGTTTTTGAGCTCGACCCAGTTGCCATTACTGGATTTTCTCAAGTGGGTACTGCTTTTTTTTAAGCTTCACTTCAAGATTTCAAATGGGGTGCTTCCAACAGTCAGCTACAATACAAATTAAGTGTACAAAAGTACAGAGATGATGTTGATGGAAGAGTATAAGGCACTTAAAGCTAAAGAAAGGGGTCAATCAAAGGTGTCAATGCTTATTAGAAAGTGGAAGCATGTGATTATGAAGTGTTTGGTGACACAGTGAAGAGTGAATCAGTGAAGGGTGAAAGCTAAATGTGAAGCAACAAATTACAAAATTATACTATATTTAAAAGCTAAATGTCTGTGTTATAATATAGTGTTTACTTCTCATTTTTCGGATTAAAAAAAATGAAAGGAGTAGTAAATATTTAAAAGCTTAATAGATAAGGTAAATGCATAGTTTGACACGTAAATATAAAAGCTTAATGGACAAGGTAAATGAAATAATTTATTAAGAAAATTTAAACACAGGTTGTAAAAGTGACTAAAGGTTGATTTGGCATTCCAATTTCTGGTTTTATAAACATGAAAGTCATATACTAGAATATGTTGAACTTAAAAGTTTTATGCTTATACTAAATATGTCACTTTTAAAAAATAAAAACTAGAAACTAATTTTGATATTTTTCTTTTTTGTGATCAGTTAAGTTAAACCTTTTTTTTTTTACTAATTTATCCGTTTTATTTACCTTGTATATTATGTATATCACTCCTTTATTTTGAGTCAATTTATTATATATCAATCGTAAAGTATTTTCGAAAAGAGGTAATATTGTATTACACTCTTGGATGAGAGATGAGTTCATTCATCATATACCCAGGTAGGCAGTAATATCATGTGCATGGTACAACCAAGATTAATTTATGCTTATTTGTTCATTTAAAACTCTCCTTTTTAGTATATTTTGCTCAATTGGATGGTTTTAAATGAGCAATGAGTAAAAAAATAACCCTACCCCTTAGGTATACAGTGTACTATACATACGGTACACTCGGAAGTGCAATATAATTTGTACCAGTAGAAATGCAGAATGAGGATGTTATATCATGTGAACATAAAACAAAGAAAAGTGTCCAACACAATCAAAAGAGAAGAAATTGAGCAAGTGAATAAAAGAAGTGGCGTTGCATCAATTACAATTTCATACTAACTTTTCAGCTTACATATAAAAGGAATAATTTGATTCCATAGCATAATTAATAGTGATTACCATCTCACAAATAAATCCAAAAACTGACGTCAAGATGTGTAGGAGTGCGAGTTTTAGTTCCAGACCATGTGCTCTGAACTTCAAATTTGACATTAGATTTGGGAATATCCTAAACTTCTCTGCTTTCAGCGGATTCAGCCTGCTGATATAATTGTATTAATTTGAAGATAAGCTGTTTTGGGCCCCTCTTCATAGAGAAGATTTGATTAGCTCAAGGATTTGTTCCCTTACCTCCGCCAAAAGTCTCCTGCATTTGGAATCTATATCCTTTCTCAATTCTGAAAATGCTTTTCTCAACAAGTTCATATAGAAGACAAAAGTGTTTATATATTTCAGAACGGAGGAAGTATATTCCTCCATAATTCAAATTTTTATTTGAAAAATTGTAAAGATTAAACATATACCATGTTTTGTTCTTTTGGAGATTCCTTTTTGCAACTACCTTTATGATAATACGTGTCATACTCATATTTAGGGTGTGTTCTCTTTACGTGAAAAACTTGAACTTATTTGAACTGAAACTTATTTTTTAAGGTGAAGAGAACACGCCATTATTCTATTTTCCCTTCACTAACAACACAAAGATTTCATAAGAATCAGAAGGATTTGGGTAATTTTACCCCTCATCCTATTACTTCTAGGCTCTAGCATAAGTGATGTCCTTGGATATAACTGAAAAGATCAAATAGTAGGTACTTCTGCAATGTCCGATGTGGTGTTCCGCACTTCCTCTGGTGGACTATGTGACTAGCTCAAAATGGCGTGCTCTTTTGAGTTCAAAGTTTCTCGTTTCCCCCCAAAATGTGGATTTGGTTCAAAACATTAATCCATGAAAAATCCCATGCAAAAGTTGCAGATATACATCTTGATCTCCCTCCATCTACCGCCCGCAGCCTCACATAAAAGGCAATTGCAGAGGCAACTCTAGAGGTTCCATCTCATCGAAGCCAACAATTTGCAGACTTCATGGCAAACATTGGTCATTCTAGACCCAATCTTGACCTAATAGGTGGTTGTGCAATACTCCAAAATTCACAGGATGACAAATAAACATGGTCGACACAAATATCTATCATCCCAACATGCAATGATCAACACAAAGGGGAAAAAAAAACACAATCTACCCTGATTTAGCATCATAAGCATAATGTTAATTTACAGCTTTTACACGACATTAGACAATATACATTGAAAGGTTGTTTCACCAGAGAATCAAGACATGTCTTATGAGTTGTGACTAAAAAAAATATCACAACTCATTTCAGCAGAGCACCACAACTCGCCATTGTGCAAGAGGAGAAGATCAGTGAATATGATCTAACCAAAGTCAAATTTTAAGAAACTGCAATGTTATAACAAAGATTCAAGCCATCCTAAATTTGGTGCCCTATTTCAATACTATCAAAACGTTGATAATTGTACAGTCCATGAACTTCCAGAAAAAAAAAAAAAAAAAGCATATTACACACTTACAATGTTACACGGTATACTCCAACAATCGCGCTTATAAACTTGGATTGGACTCTTAAGTCAACACTTTGTGTCCAAGACAATGCACATAACAAAACATCAATGAGTCGCATTGCTGAGATTATTAGGTATCTACTCATGAAAATTTTAGTATACTGAAACAAGTGTAAAGAATAGTTATCCCGTAGCTAAGGGGGATAGTGAATGACCAAGGACTCTTGGGTCCAATGGTATGGCTTCCTATCTCCCACATGGGAGACCAAGGTTACAAGAAGATGACAACAGTTTGCTCAGAACATAAGCTGGGTCATATACATGTATCATATATGGGAGTAATCTAAAAATGACTACCAAGACAGTGAAGATAATACAACTAACAACCTTAATGAATTTTCTGAGAGCAGTGTTGAGATTCAAAATCATTAACTCATGGAGAAAAGTTTGGATTGCAAAAAATAAAGAAAATGAATTTTCATGTGCAATGTTGAGATTTAGATAAGTTTGGATAAAGAAAAGATCACAAAGCAGTCCAAACACAATCCATAAACATCAAATTGCATATTATTAGCTAAACACATTCCATAAACGAGTAAGGTGTTCCAAATTTCTAACTATAATGTCATAACGGGGATTATGAGAGCCCATGGGGAAGATACGGCGTTTTGGGGAGGGGGAATTAGCAAATCTTTTACTAGAACGCTATGTTCACGAGCAGTTGTGAACAATTTTTCTGTATAACATACTTTTTATTGAATACTTGATTATGAATGTTGTATACTTCTATTTAACTACAAATGCTGTATATTGAAACCAAACATCACCATTTCAGTATAGCCAACCGATAATGGCGGTACTTTGGTTTCCATATACAATATTTGTGATTTCATATACACCAATAACCATTATGACTCACTATACAACTTAAATTGTTTGATATACCATCAAAAAAGTGTCATGATCAAATAAACGTTCCTAACCATTATGCATTAGCAATTTCCACTGTGCTAATAGATGGTAAAAGCTATAAAATATTAACATCATATTGCATAAGTATTACATATGAACTCAAATCGAAATCAACCTCCTTGTTTTTTCTACTTGCAACGTTTCCCATTTTAAGACTTTCAACATTACAATTTTTTTTTGCAATATATGCTCGCTTTGTCTCTCCTGACACATGAATGTTACGAGTATAAAAAAACGGAGTAGAAAAGAAAAGTTAATGCGAACTTATTAAGTATACTAGTAGAAGTGTAGCAGTAGAACAACAAGAAGAACTACAATAGTACAATCAAATGAAACCTCCCAATCTCTCGAAAATTCTAATTGAGAAATCATATTATATGAAAGAGTAATTAAAAATAAATTAGATTAGAGACAACCTTAATTGTTTTTTAAACAACAACACAGTAATTTTAGAAAAAAGAAAGCAGATTATATACAAAAAAAAAGATGAAACGAGTAAGAGCTTTATAACTTAATCAATGGCGTGCAGCAGAAAGGAGGCGAGCGAGGAGGTCTTGTTGCTCATGAAATCGGCGTCGAAGGTAAGATTCAAGGATCTCCATGACAGAAACGCAGCGTTTCATTTCAAAAAGCTGGCGGCTAATCTCGGCTTCCCTAGCCCTGGCTCGTTGGAGTCTTAGCTCAGTTTCAGCAAGCCGACCTCTTAAATTGTCAACAAGAGCAGCCGATCTTGCGGCGGCTGCGGCTGCAGCGTGTCTTCTAGTAGCCGATGGTGGTGGTGTGTGATTGTTGCCTTCTCTTCGCCATTCTTCTTGGTGGTTATAGCACATCCTTATCTTAACTACTATGTTTTTGGCTCTCCTCTTCAAATAGGGAGCGGACAAGTTGAGGAACTTGTCTTTTTATTAGTTACAAGTTGTTACAAGTTCCAAGGTTTTCATGGCCAATCAACTAGATTGGTATAAAATATAGGAAAAATTGACAAGAGCAGACCCAACTATGGTCCCCCTTCCATAATAGATCCCAACTTTTGAATACTCCACAGCAGTCCCAACTTTGGGGGTTGTTTTACAATAATGGTCCAAGTGGAAGGGTTACCGATTCAAGAGGTAATTTTTTTTTTCTAAATTTTTTTTTACAAGTTTAAGGGGGTTCCCTGTTGACCCCTTACCACCTCCACCCCACCGCCGACCCCTGCCACCCCCTTCCCTTGCCGACCCCCCCTGCCACCCCCCTCCCCGCCGACCCCCGCCACCCCCCTCCCATGCCGACCCCCGCCACCCCGCTCCCCTCCCTGCCGCCGCCGACCCCCCGCCACCCCCCTCCACCGCCGACCCCGTACCACCCCCCCCTCCCCTCGCTCGCTGCCGATCCCCGCCACCTCCCCTCCCCTCCCCTTCCAACAAACCGCCATTTATCTTGCCAACCCACAACCAAGTATAATCCACCGCCGGAATCTAACAACAAGCCCTCCCTCCCCTCGTTGTCGCCGGCACCACTTTCCTTCCGCGACGTCAACCCACCACCCACACCATTTCGGACCCCCAACCTCCAGCCCCTCCGATTTCCAAGATCGAACCCTCCCCGACCCTCTTTCCCCCACCTCAACCAACCGTCGCACCTACCTCTCTCTCCTCGACAAAACCGAAACCCACCAAATTAGGGTCGACGAGGAATTGTTGTTCTTTGGGTAAAGTCGTGGGGTTGCTATAGGGTGAGGTGGAGGTGGTGGTCGGGTGTGGGGTTGCTAGAGGTGGTGGGGGTGGGGGTAGAGTCGTAGAGAGAGAGGGGGTGGAATTGTTGTTGCTGGGTAAAAACATTAGAGGAGTTACAATGGCGGGGGAAGGGGTGGCAGTGCAGGGGAGAGGGTGGCAGAGGTGGCAATGGTGGTGGTTTCAAATGTTTACCTGTTGTAGCAGGTTAGGTGACCTGCTAGGACCATTAATGTAAAGCACCCCCCAAAGTTGGGACTGGTGTGGAATAATCGAAAGTTGGGATCTATTATGGAAGGGTGGCCATAGTTAGGCCTGCTCTTGTCAATTTTTCCTAAAATATATGTTGGGTTTATTGGACATAACTACACCTACTACCTCCGGTTCCGAAAGATCTTTCTTATTTGACATTTTTCACTATTCACAAGTTAAAAATATAATCACGTGAGATCTTGTTAGATTCATCTCAATATGTATTTTATTAATATCCACTTTTTATATTTTTTTCAAATACACAATTAAAGATATTAGTGTCTAAAGTTTTGCATTGGCATACGTGAAAAGTAAAAAAGGGAAGATCTTTAGGAACCGGAGGGAGTACTTATTTGATGATTTATTCAGTCCTAATAAATTATTAAAATATACTCCTAATTATTAATGTTGAATTGGATTCTACCTTACATTAAATTTTGAAAAATTTGTCAAAAACAACCTTTTAAATACAAGTTTTTGCGAGAAACAACCTTTTAAAAAAAAATCTGGCAAAATAAGACTTTAAGAAGAAAATATTTTGCGAGAAATAACCTCGACCCATTTTCCGGCATTGACCAAGCCTTTTTCAGCGTTGACTCGTTAAAACCAAACATGTGGAAGGCACGTGAACTGCATCTCTTATGTTTCAACCAAGTTTTATCCGTCTTAATGTCTTTTTTATGACGTCTAACCACTGGCTAGATTACCCAATAGAAATAAACAATTAAAATAACATTGTTGAGTTGTACTCCACTAATTATTAATGTCTATTTCTAGTGGATGGATTACCCGTTGAGTAGATAAAGTTTTTCCCTTTCTAATATTACATTTTTTTAAATGAAAATTATAAATGTAGTCCTTAAGGCTGCATATAACAAGTGAAAATGAAAATATTATGCAATAGATCATAAGTATTCATTTTGTCAATTGACATGTGATTGCAACCCTAAGGGCTTCATATATTAAAACTCTTTTTTAAATAACTATCATTTTTTTGCAACAAACAAACGTACTTCGTCTATTGTTCCGTTAGGTGAAGCCCACACTCGGTTTATTTTTCCTACTTTCATATATTTTCCACTTGATTTTCCTACAATTAAACCCTCTCATCCAACTTCGAAAATAATTTGTCAAAACTTCTTAAATCAATCTTCAAAGATATGTTTCACCAAAAAAAGAAAAAATCTTTGAATATATGAATTAGGGATTTTGCGTTACATTTTACTACAATACAAAATTAGGTATTTTGCCGATTTTAGCCACTCGAGGTAACATTTAAGATTAAATTTCAAAATTTAGGGTCTTACAAATTGGGGTTGTTAAATTGATAATCATTTTTTGAATTTAGGGCTCCCAATTAAAACGAAATTATGCTTAATCGGGTATATGTGAAGTAGAATTATATTATTATTTAACGTAATTTCATTTTAGCCATCAAAGGGTGCATTATCCTCATCTTAAAAAATAAGTGTCAAGCTTAATAAATTTAGATTAAATCCGGATAAGTTCTTATATTGTATGAAATCAATTCCAATAGAATCTAGTATCTTAAAAAATATGTTCATGATAAATAAAGGTGAATGTAATGCACTCTGAATGAGTAGTTTGAAACAAATGGAATGCTTGGTTCTACCAAACAAATCCAAGGCTTAAGACAACGAAAATTAAACAATTAAATATTCTTATGGGTCTTTTGGTTTAAGATATAAAATGGAAAAGAATGGACACAAATAGAGGGGAATGATAACGAAACGTTTACCTGAATTTATTGAGTGTTTGGTTCAAGTCAAGGAATAAAAATGAATGGTAACCATTACCATTGAGTAATAGATTTTGCTACTTTAGGGGGAGGAGAAGGTAACAAAATGGGGAATCCATTACCATCAAGTAATGGTAATGTATTGATGAGGAGTTGAACCAGACAAGAAGAAAGGAAACCGATAATTGATTCCATTTCTTGAAACCTAATAATGGTGAACCAAACGTGCTATTAGCTTCTTTGGAAGGGATGTTAATTGTTAATGGGCCTAATTCGTGAACTAATTGAGCTTTTAATATTTTTGCAAGCAAAATCAATAAAAACTATAATATGAAAAGCGTGTGAATAATGTGAAATTAATGTTTATTAAATATTTTTAGTTTACAAATGTTTAGATGTATGTAACTTAATATTCTATTAAAAAGAAATGATGTAAACAATTGTGATAAAATGCGAAGAATTGCATGCATACTTGGCGGGGAAGCTCTAAAGAAATAGCAAAAATACTTTGGTTTACGATTTTAAACCTAAATGCATACTCCATGTCAAGAAGTTATTCAAAAGAAATGTTGAAGATCCCGACTCTTAATTTATATTCACCACTTGAAGTATTAAGTATCTAACCTCTTATAACAATAAAAGATTAGAAATGTATATGGATTTTTCCAACTACTGCCACAAGGCATAGGTTAAAATTTTCAAGATTTCCTAAAAAAAAAATACAACATCAAGGATAAATACTTTTTTTTGACAGGAAGAACAAAGATTTCATTCATACGGGATAGCCAAACGACACTTACAATCAATTCCTGAAAATTTAAAAATTCCAACACAAGTATATAACACCTTAGAACTAGATACATCGCAAATTTGATTAAAAATAGCCTTAATAAAAAACTTCATCTGAAGCAATACAATCGGTGAGTTCGCTCTGCTTCGGCTTAACTTCCGCTGATGCATAGTCGTTTGGGTGAAAATACTTATGTGGTCTTCTAGATTCTTACAGTGAATAGATATTGTTAGATCTTCCTCCTTCATCAGACGAACAAAAAAAGAAATTGAACACCCTAAAATAAATACCATCTTAAGGATGGGATATACTTAATGGAAGCAATTAAAGGAGTTTTTGGGGCTTACCACCGGTACGAACACCAATGGAAGCCCCTACAAAGATTCACAATTGAGGCCAAGAAGAAAAGAGATTAAAGAAAAAGAGAAAGAAGGGTAAAGAATGAAGGAAAAACCTTCAAAAAATAAGAAAAACCTAGCGATGGAGGCTAGGAAAAAACCCTCCCAAGGAGAAACCCTAGAGCGAAAGAATACTCCCAAGGAGAAACCCTAGAGGGAACAAGGATAGATACTTAAGATAGAGATAATCAGGTAAGATTTTTTAATTTGATTGGATTTTGAAATGGAAATTTTTTATATAATGATATTTTATATAGGATTTTTAATGCTGGTTAAAAGAAAATATCATAATTAGTTATGATCTTACCCCTAAATCTAAAAACTAATCTTGAATAAAAAAAATCTTAAACCTGAAATAGGTCAAATAAAAATGGTACGAACCGAGTTGACCAAACCTAATCTCACCTCGCTTCTTCAACACTTTATTAACACAAACTCTGAGGTCCAGAACAACTAAGGGTGCGTTCTCTTCACCTTAATAAATTAAGTTTCAGGTCCAAACAGTTCAGTTCAGTTCAGATAAGTTTCAATCAGGACAATAAGTTCCAATCAGGTCCAATAAGTTCCAATCAGGTGCAATAAGTTCCAATCAGGTTTAATCAGGTCCAATAAGTTCCAATAAGGTCCAAATAGTCAATGATCAATATATTTGAATTAAAATTTTAATTAAAGTACCACTATGATTATTAAATAGTATTATATTTGTAATATTGTCTATTATTTTATTATTCATATTACGATTAACTGATATGTTATTATTAAAAAATTTAATTAAAGTACCGTTATGATTATATAGTATTATATTTGCATTATTATCTATTATTTTATTATTCATATTACTATTGGCTGATTATGTTATTATTACAAAATATTATAATCATGGTCATATAAAGTTAAGAGTAATAATCATCATAATCATAATATTTTGCAATTCGTCTTTAAATAACTAGATATAATATGTTTTCGTTACTAATAACAATGGAAGATATAAATGTTATTAATTGATTTCCTACTAGTGTTTTATGAAATCAAAGCAACACTATTAGATATATTAGTGGTGAAAGTTGTGTATATGCAAGCATATAAATAATATTTTTTTTGTTAAAATGTTAATCATAAGATCAGATAACTAATAATTACTATTTTTTTGAAAGATTAAATTTTAATGATTATTATGTTATAATAAATTTTGAGGGATAATATTTATGTTAGGGGTAATATTTATGTTATTACTCATCATATTTTTTGTTAAATAAGGTCAAATAAGTTCCAATCAGGTTCAATCAGGTCTAATAAGTTCCAATCAGGTCTAATAAGTTTCAATTAGATCCAATAAGTTTCAATCAGGTCCAATAAGTTCTAATCAGGTCCAATAAGTTCAGTTCAGGTCCAATAAGTTTAGTTCAGGTCCAATAAATTCAGTTAAGATAAGTTCAGTTCAGTTTAGGGATATTCAGGGGAAGACAACGCACTCTAAAATCAAAACCACATAGCGCGGGGTTTAAGCTCCTCAGAATAAGATTTTAGCAACAAGGGTTCTCCAAGCTTCAAGAAGAAAAACCTCTCACAACAATGGCGGAAACATACGCCTTCGAAGGCCTAGACGATCCTTTCTCATCTAAACGCTCCAATTTAGCAGACGACACAGTATTCTACTCCATCTACTCAGACTTTTCTCTCTCCTCCTCTTCATCCGCCATTTCCGACCACCTCCAAGCTCTACACCTCGAAATCCTAAACAATCTCTCTCCTCTAACTTCCGACTACATCTGGCAACACGAACCTTTCTCCCTCTCTCTCTCCTCCTCAAACGACATCCCTCACCTCCACGGTAAGGTAAAATACGGCGACAATCTCGACGACGAGTGGTTCGTCGTCTTCCTCCTTTTCCGTATTTCTCTCTCCTTTCCTTCTCTCTCTATCCGTGTTTGGGACTCCGATGGTGAATTCCTTCTCATTGAAGCCGCCTTCCACCTCCCTCGTTGGCTTAATCCTGAAAATTCTACCAATCGAGTTTTTATTCGAAAAAACGAGGTTCATATTGTTCCTAAGAAACAGTTTCCATCTACTCCTTCTTTGAAAGATGCACTCATCTTGTTAATTGATCATCCTGAGGTTACTCGGGCTTCGGATTCGGTTCAATCGATGATTAAGGGTCGGATTTCGGAGTATCCAGAGAGAGCTAGACGAAATGTGCACGCTGTTAGGGTTAGGGTTCCGGTTTCCGTCGCTCAGGTACTCAACTTAACCTATTATAAGTGTTGTGATTCTTGTTACATGTTATCTTATTGTATTGTATTATGTCTATGTTCTTTTGGACTTTGTTTTTCATTCGAGTTTAGTTTAGTTTAGTTTAGTTTAGTTCAGTTCAGTTCAGATTGGTTCAGACAATTTCAGGCCAAAATAAGAGGGCCTTTTACTCACTATGTTGTAGATAAGTGAAACATTGGGATGTGACACAAATATTAGAGATGGTAGAAACCACTAGAAAGTGCCCATGTGATCAACAACAAGAGACCACAAAACAAAAGGGAGTAATGTTTTTTTTTTTTTTGCTAACCAAATATAGGAAGTGTTTCATACATGTGCAACCAAAGTAGTGCATTGATGTTTTAGGTGATGAATAATACGAGGTAAGAAAAGTTAGTTTAATGGACAAATAATTGGGAACGGAGTGAGTATGAATTATGTTCAAAGTTGAACTCGTTTAAGCTCAAGAGTCTAACCATGAAGATTAATTTTTGAAGTGGGAAGAAGATTGGAGCATTTGTTAAGTTTTGGAATAAGTTAATATGTTTTGATGTTTGATAGTACTTCAATTTTTTGTTTAGTGATTAAAATAATTAATGATGGTCTAAATATGGGGTAAATGACTAAACGTAAAACTTAAGTTGAAGTTGTTGAACTTTGGTAGTGATAGCTTTAGGTACTATGCTTCATGACATGTGCAGGCTTTAATTTACATTTCCTGGTTTCAAAATAACAACCTTCATACTCCTGTAAGAAATTACAAAAAAGGAGGCTATATTTGACATTTATAATTAGAGTCATGCTTTACCATTTTTTTTGTCAAAGTCCTATCCTCGATCTGCCACTTGTTGTGAGCCTGTGAGGTAAAATTTTGTGTTTTCTTGTAGGGACAGACTGTGCGGGTTTTTGCATTTCCTAGGTCTCATATGATTGTTTTTACTTTGTATTGTAGGTGTTGAGGCATGAGCCCTGTCTAATTTCTTTGGCGGTTGTGGGGTTCTATGATCGCGATATTGATACCATGAAATATGCAGCAAATATGAATAAGTTTTTACCTAAGGGGCGTGAGGAGGAGCTGGTTTTGGTATCAGTGAAGATGTCCAGGGCTATGTATGCTCAACTGTTGCAGCAGAAGTTTCAGGCACCTAAGTGTTACCCAATGCCACCCATACCACCAAGGACTGATCAGACTACATACATGGAGGCTGAGCTGGGGATGAAGATCGCTTGCGGGTTTGAGATGATGTACCAGCATAGGAAGAGGGAGGGAGAGGAAGGGAAGGGAAGTACTTGGGAGGCGTTTAAGGAGAGTTTGGAGAGGAGTGGGTATTTCGAGGGGCTGCTTCCAGGATCTAAAGAGTACAAGAGGTTGATGGAGAAGGCAGGGGAGTATTACAGGAAGAGTACTTCGCATTACAGGGCCAGGTATAATACTTTTTCCTAAAAGCCTTACTAGACTTAGTCCTCTTTTCACTTCTCATCCCCTGATTGTGGCTTTTTACTTCCACAATGTTTGTTGAATATGTATGCAATGTTACATTTAGAAGATTGACCTTTAAGTTCATATACTGTTCCAGAATATCAAATATTGTTAGCCTAGTCGGAGGGAAGTAATGCTTCCTGGAAAGCAGTTATAGTATTTTAGAGTGTTGACTTGACAAAGAATTCATGTTCTTTTTCCTGGGTTTTTCACCAAATGTCCCCGAGTTTTTACAAATTTCACAGTGTACCCTTCAACTTTTGAAAATTCACCAAATATCCCCAACTTTTACACAAATAACACACCAGGCCCTTACTACTCACGGAAGTGTAAGGCCCGTTCTTTTTGGACTTATTTTCAAGTCGGTTCGATTCTTCTCTGCCAATTCGGCTCTCTCGCCGGTTCATTTTCTCTCATCCAAAAAACGGGCCTAACTCCGTTAGTCATTAACTCTAATTATTTCACTTTTTTTTTCCTGTCTTTGTTCTTTTCTCTCTCCCCCTTCCTTCTCTTCTCTTTCCTCCATGGCAGCTATGGCCTATGGGAGCCCTTGCTCACCACAATAGACACACCCTCTTTTCTCTCTCCTCTCTTCCACACCTCCACTGCAAGCCCACCTCCGGACATTTCATCACTGCCCTACACCCAGCCACCGGCCTGAACCCATGGCACAGATCTGCGGTGCATAGATTTTTTTATTATTGTTGCCAAACTTGTTGTACTAAACTCTTCCATTCTTAATCCATACAAAATAAAAATATTATACCCTTTTAACCCTGATTATCACCCGATCATTCAATCAATGATTCCCCCTGTTCTCTGTCCATCCCCACAAAACTCAGAAACAATCAGATAAAACAGAGAAATTGTACTGTTAGAAGGGCAAGTTCTTAGCTGCTGCAACTGTGCAGCAGCATAGAAACATCAATTACCAGCAACACAACAAAAAGGTATACAGAAAAAAAAGGATGAAGTAAAAAACAGAGGAAGTATATCCTTATGGATAATGCCACTAGAAAAAGGATGCATGCGTGGTTGCGCTGATCCTGTATATGGAAGTTGGAGCATGATAGTCGAATGTATTTGATAAAGGATGATTATTGATTAACCAAAATGTCTCTTTTTCTGATGTTGTCTTTGATGCTGAGCTTTCAGCTATCTGTTCCCATTTCTTTTTAAATATGTTCAAGGTTAGCTGTCTGCCTCTTGGAGATAGTATGTCTAAGGTTGTGGTATATATATGTATATACATAATACATATATACTGAGGTGACTAAAAGAATCGGAAAAATGTTTGATCATTGTTAAATTGCCTTTGCATATACCAATTATATGATTTGGTTCTTTTCTCTTGGTTGATTTGATGCTCAACCTTTAGCTCCTGAACTGACTGATAAGCTTGCCTTTTGTATCTTGTGCCCTGACCTTACTTTTCCGACTTTCACTTATGAACGTCTTATAAATGGAGCAGTGAAATGTTAAGTACTCCAGTGCGACGCATAGATGAGATTCTTGCTTCACCACATTCTTTGGATGATTTCGAGAGTCAGGAAGTGCCTCTATCTGATGATGATTCTTGGCTTTATGGTGGGGAGGAAGAGTTGCAATCTGTTCTTGAGGAGAGACAAAAGGAGATGGAAATTTATGAGCAACGGCAGAAAAGGAAACAGAAAGGAAAGGATAAGATTAATGACGATGATTCATCCAACCTAAATAAGAATGATTTTGATTTGGGAGATATAGCAAAATCCATGAAATCATTTGTCCAAAAAGTATCAAGTTACCAAGGAGCGGAGGTACCTGAAGACAGGTCTGCATACTTCTCAACTTGCTTTTTTTTGGCTTTAATAAATGATATTGCTGTATGTTTTCTCTTCAAAGAATTTAAACATCATTTGTCGTACTTGATTTTGTTGTCTTATTCTGTTTGTTTTGCTGCTAAATTGATGCATTGTTTTTGGTCTGTGCATGTGTAATTTGAATAATATTGCTGACGAGTTTTTGGCAACTTATGGACTTAATTTTCCATCTGAGGGTATAGAGTTTTTAGTAATTGTTACTTTGCCTCCATGTTCACTTTTTGGCTCTAGTGCTGGTTGGTGGCTTGTGCTGTAATAGTGTGTCATCAAATTTTACTCCCCCTGGTCACTAGATGACTCTTGATGCTTTAGCTGTGGTGAGCTATCCAATGGATTTCACTTCATTGTCTTCTCTCTAATTGCTGTCAGGTTCGATTTAATGGATTTCACTGTGTAGTGTGTACTACTACCTCTTTTTTTTTTTAGTTGCAACATTTGCTTTTTGGCACTATTCATCAACCAACTTTGTTAAGTAATCTCTTACCATTATATAAGAAAAAACATAGTCAAGTGGGGTCTTGTTAGATTCGTTTCAATGCGATGATTCCAAATATCAAATTTTTATAATTTTTACTTACACCCAATATGAGATATTAACGTTCAAATAAGTGTCTCGGTAAATGTAAAAAAGCAAATGTTGCAACTAAAAAAAACAGAGGAAGTATGTGATTACTATGGACTACCTCCATAATTCAAAAGAGTTGTTTAAAAAAAAAAAATTAGTGTAGGCTATTCGCTTGTCCCAAGAAAAATATCTCATATCTTCACTCTATAGAACTCATGTTGGTTTGCCTTTGGATTTCACAAAATTGATACTAGTAATGAACACGACTTCAATTCGTAGGTTTGAAGACAATTTTATTGAACAAATTTTATAAATGATGTGCTACTCGGACTCTTCATTTCATCTTAAGTACCCACGTTGGATTCTCAAAATCTCAACACTCTAACGCGGGTATGGACATTTGACACTTCATTTCGGACCAAAAAGTTGGAGAACTTTCCTAATATACCCAAGTTCACATTTGGAAATGCATCTGTGTCCGTCACTAATCCTAACTTTGAGTAAGGTTCGAACTTTTCTTAAATATGAGACATATCTTTTGAGAAATCTCTATAATCAGTGTCCTTTTACATGTAACAAACTAGCTCTACAGAAATCTGAAGTTATCTGACTCATGTCATGGAAGGGATTGATTAAGTCTTCATGGTTCATGGGGTTGCTGTTGCTTTAGTTTGTGTTGGAGAAAGTATTGGTCTTGCAGTGCTTGTTTCCGCTTTAGCTGCTTATTGGACTGTTATATTTGCTGTTATGGATTTTGTAATGTTTGATAATTAACATAACCGAAAGTCGTGATTGACACAAGTTTCACTGGGAAAATGTTTTAAAACTATATATGAGCTTTTGTGCTTGAATTCTTTGGTTCTTTTCTGTCTTAGGGATCTGACAGACGTGGATTTTGACGTGGACCGTTTTATGAAAGAGCTTGAATCAGCAAGAAGGCCTCGTGGTGAAGAAGAAGGTAGTGATGTTGATGCAGAGGAAGGATCTTCATCTGACATGGATTTTGGTATGTTTATTGTAGTTTTGACTTTTTGTTGAGAGAGAGAGGAGGGGGGAGGGAGGGTAGTTATGGTTTCGTATAACTGAGTCCCCTGCACTAAAAAATGCGAACTTGTCTAGTCTAGCTGCACATTCACCTTTGCAACCCCTCTCTCCATGAGGATGAGCCCTGAGGTCATAAGTTTCAATCCTAAAGTGGTTGTAATGATAATTTGTTTGATGACCTTTGACACCTTTGTTGATGTTTCATCAAAACCTATGTTACTTGGACTCATCATTTCGCCCAGTGCCTTGTCGCACTTTGACATTTCTATGGACTCTATGGCAGTTTACTTTAGGACAAAAATACGGTAAATTTAACTTAGCCGTGTCAGATACTTGGACACTTACGAGTAACTGTGTTGAGTGTTCGAGTAGCATTGATCAAATCCATCAAAGATAATTTCTTCTGAAGTACACATCGATTAGTATGACAATTTGTGGGAAGTCTATTGTGTGTTCAAAGGACTAGATTACACCGGTATCCAAACAGGAAGCATTTTCTTCATCCCTACTTCAAAAACTTTTCTTTTGGCTGCCTGATTTTTTTTTTTTATCAAAGATACAATCTAAGAACATACTGAAATGGTGATATTTATGGATTTCTGATGTATTTAGCAATGGATCTGATTTGTGTCAGACTCAATAACTGAAAGTACCTAATGATTCCATTATTAGTGGAGAAGGGCCTTCCGTTCCCATTAAATTGTGTCTACTTGTACGTTCTTATTGTGTTGTGTATTGTTAGTTTTCAATTATTAGTGTTTTTGCCACTCCAGCCTGATTTTTACCCCCTTGGAATCTGGATATTCTTTTTGAGAATAGCCATCTTTGTATTAATCTTTGACTTATGGGCATATGTCCATCTGTTTGGTTTGACTGGTGATCAAAATTGTGCAGACGAGTCTGAGGGTGGGAGTGATATGGAAGAACCTGAGCTTAGTGATGATAAGCAGGAAAAGTTTATGAATTCTTATACAGAGGTTCTTAATGAAGAGCTGAGAAGCACTACTCTTAGGAAAAGCTTTGTGCGGGCTAAAGATCAATCACTGAATAAAGATGAGGTTAATTCATGATCCTTTTTTGGTGATCATAATTGTATTCCATTTCCAGCTTTTCTTTCAATCTTTTTGGAGGATTATTGAACGCAATCTGCAGTTTAGATTTAAGGTTCCCATTGTTGATTTGGCCCTCGATTTTGGTGTACAGGGCATAAATGCTGAAGAGGAAGACAACGAGGACTTCACTCCGGTGGATGTAGATGTGAACCTCGTGAAGAGCCTGCTCGATTCCTTTTCTTCTCAGCAAGGTCTTCCAGGTCCTGCTTCCAATCTGCTTGGCCTTATGGGCAAGCAGCTCCCACAAGATGATGTTGGCAAAGGCAAAGGCAGAGACAAATGAAAGTCCGGTCATGTTAGCTTCTCTTGATTCTCATGTTTTACTCGAGTTTAGTTAATGTATGTTGTTTGTACAGTAATTATTCTGTGTTGAAAATTTTGATGATGTAAAATTATGTAACAAAGCCCTTGCCATTTTTTTAGGGTTCCTTTTTACAACCTACCCAAGTTAGTAAGGCTTCCTTGTTTCAACGTGAGAGATCACCTAGTCTGTAATGATGTAATATACGAAATAGAGAGTTTTCTTGTTTTATCAATTATGCTATTTAATTTCATTGTGTTGGTACATTAGTGTTCAATTAAGCGCACATAGATTATGTCAATTGCGCGCCAAAAGGTACAAAAATAAATAGAGGCCCTTCTCTCAAAAATTTATGATAATAAATGTTCAATTATGTGTACATAACTTATGCTGATAGAAAAACCAATATATGAAATAATTTTTGAATTTAAGTTGCTTTAAAGTAAGTATTACAATATATTTTTGGCTTATTAAAGGAAAACTAGTTTTTAATGGTTAAACCTTTGGGAGGTCATGAGGAGAGAGAAGAATAAATTAGAAAAGGAGAGTGTATAGGAAGAAGAGAGAAAGCAGTGAATCGTTCATTCAAAAACAAGTACTAGCAACAACTTTTTGGATAGGGTCAAGGTAGACACTTGGAGCGAAGAGATTGGCTTTTGCAACATAAAATCTGGCACGTGTGAGTTGGAGGATAGAATAATTTGGTCTAATAATCGGGAGTATCAAAATAGGGGTTCTTGAGTAAATTGGGTTGAGACATAAGTGAGATGGAGGAGAGAAGAAGTAATAGAATAATTAATGACCCCGAAATTGGGTCTAACCCAATGGTTTGCTCTTGGTGTAGCATTCAAGTGTAGTTAAATGTTTGTGTAGCTTGATCTTGAGATAATGTTAGAGTCGTCTGGAAGAGAGGTGACACTTCAAAATTGGAGCCTTTTTGCTTAACGAACATCTTTCACTAAAGCATTAAATTTTTTATTTTCAAGTAATCTACCAAATGTTCAAGAACATGTTTATTCACATGCATTCTATAACTTTGATAAAGATCTAGACCTCGACAATACAATGACATCCTTACTCCTATGATGACTTTAAGAAAACACATTTTTTTAGGGGAAGAATACATATCTCAACACCCAAAAAGTCTTGTGTTGACATGGTCCATACTAATGTTAGTGTGGAGCAAAGGTCTCACACGTGTGAATTGCTGCCGAGCCAAAATGAAACACAATTACTTCACTCTTGCCACTACAATTCTCTTTCTCCTCAAATTGAGAGAAAAACACAATTCTCACTACAAACTAAGTGCAATTTGTTCGCTCTTGTCCTAATCTGTTTTTGGACTTTGATCCCCACAAATATTAGCGTGGACCAGGTCCATTTAAGAAGTTCACATACCAATTCTGCTCCTCTATCACTCTATAGAATACAACAAGTATAAATAGCGAGAAGAACGTCCGCGACATGGCAAATTCCTCAATTATAAAACTCATTTGCTAAATGCCGCCCTAGAATATCTAGGTAACGCCCTGTATAAATACAAATACATGTATTTCACTATTTATTTATACTCTCTTTCACTCTCCTTCCCACTCTCTTCACTCTCTCTTCACTCTCCCTCACTCTCACATTACATCATCAACAAGATCTCCTTTCAAGAAATTACACCGGCGACCTTAAATTACACCGGCGACCGGAATTAGCCGGCGGCTGGAAATAACCGGCGAGAAGTTCGCGACCGCCGGTGACTGGCATTTCACGGCGAGAAGTTCGTGAAAGTACTCCGGGCGAGAAGACAAGAGCCGGGCTCCAAGCAAGCCGAGTGGAAGATTTTTCGGCGACAAGACAACACCTCAACAACAATCTCCAGCGACAAGGTTAGTGTAGAATTCTTAAAAAAATATTCAGGCGTCTAAAATAGACGCTTCACCACATGTATAGGCGCCAAACTTAGGCGGCTACACCAGTGGTGCGAGCGCCTATTTCAGACGCCCACCTAAAATTTTAATTTTTTTTATTTTAAAAATTGCATGTTGTAGATTTGCATATTTGATTCGGATATTGTAAATTTTTTTGTTAGAATTGCATATGTTAGACTAGGATATTGATGAAAAAGAGAAAATTGAAATGGAATTTGAATGGGGAGGTAGGCGCCTATTTTAGGCGCCTCCACCAGTGGGGCGTCTAAAAAAGGCGCTTGCACGGTGGTTGGGCGCCTAAATTAGGCGCACCACTTTTAACGACGAAAAATAACTTACATTGTGTGCCATGAAGCCGGAGTTTATTTTTCCTTCCTGGTCAACGTCGGTCAAAGTTGGTCAACGCCGGTCAAAACCCTTGGTCAACGCCGGTAAACACCATGGTCAATGCCGGAATTTTTGAGAGAGAATGAAAGTGAATAAAATGGTGGGGTTGAAAATTTAACCATGAGAGAGAGAGGGTTTAAATTTTTTTTTTTTTTTTTTTTTAAAGGTAAGGAAAAAGAAGGTTAGGAGACCCTCCGCACGAGGGGAGCTTCAACCTTATCGTTTACAAGGATTGAATGAAGAGCTGAATGAGTACAATTTTCAATACAAAAACTAGAATCTATGAGGTGGCCAACATTGGCAATCCAATCTGCTGCTTTATTTGCTTCCCGGTAGACATGTCGAATAGTCCAAGAAAAAAAGGAGCGGAGAGAAGTGTGGATGTCCTGAATGATGTGGGCGATCTGCCAAGGGGGGGACCAGATGCCTTTGATGGAGTTGATAACCATGAGGTTATCTCCTTCGATGTGGAGATGAGTAATACCATTTTGAATAGCTAGCCGGACTCCATACTGAAAGGCTGTAGCTTCTGCCACCGAGACTGAAGATGTACCAAGGTTTAAGGCGGCGACTTTTACTAGGTTGGCGTCGGAATCTCTGATGATAAACCCTGCTGCTGCTGAAGAATCACGAACAGAGCCGTCGAAGTTCGTTGAGTTTGAAAAATGGAGATGATGGAGGCTCCCAAGCCACCAAGATTGAAGAAGGGTACTTGGGAGTGGAGGGATTGAGAGAAGAGTGGAAAAACGGGGAGCCAGAGGAATCGCAGTAATCAACTGCATTCCTAAGACTCCATTCTGAGAAAAGAAATTTTGCTTTATGAAGAATCCTATGAATATTAAGCGAGTCGTTATGAAAGATGATATTATTTCTTTCTTTCCAAATACTCCAAATTAGGAAGACAAATTTAGAAGCGTAGTTTTTATTTCTTTTAATGGTAGAGAAAGTATCTAAAAAAGTAGCACTAGTAAGGGAATGAGGCAACCAATCATTAAGTTCTTTAAGCTGCCAAAGGGGGAGGAGCTTAGAACAATGTCCAAAGATGTGATCTATGGATTCCTCTTGGGTAGCACAAAGGGCGCAGTGACTAAAAGGGATGATATTTCTTTTTGCAAGGGTTGCACGAACCCCAAGACTATTATGGTAGATCTGCCATAGAAAAATCTTTAGCTTAGACGGGATATCGAGATTCCAAATCCAACGGTGAGGCCATTTTTCCTTGCTAGGTGGGAGGTTATGAGCCCGCCAAGTAGCGGACTTAATTGTGAATAGTCCTGAAGGACTAGGGCCCCAAATAGGTTCATCGAGGAGGGAGGCAGAAGGTAACGGAATGCCTTTAATGCATTTGATGATATGGTTAGGGAAAAGAGATTTTAATTTGATAAAATCCCAAGATTTATCTGGTAAAATGAAATCTTTTAATAGCAGGTTAACATCAACTTGGTTTTCATTTAACTTTAAGATGGTCATTAAGTTTTCCTCTAGGCACCAGTTATGGAGCCAAAAAAGAATTTGAGAACCATCTCCGATTTTCCAACGAATGCCTTTATGGAGTAATGGGCGTTGAAGTAAATTTTTTTTCCAAATGGGTGAGTCATTTGGCTTAGGTTTGCAGTTAAAAAACGATTGATTTTGAAGATATTTGTCGGAAATGAGTTTAACCCAAAAATTATTAGGTTCAGTGAGAATTTTCCAACCAAGTTTGGCAATAAAGGCTTTATTCATTGGCAAAGTTTTTCTAAGGCCTAAACCCCCTTGGGATTTTGGTCTGCAGATTTTATCCCAGGCAATTAATGGTGTTGCATTTCTTTCCTTATTTTGACGCCAGAAAAACTTCCTGTGAAGAGAATCAATAGAAGTAGTAATGCCAGGTGTCAACATAGTTGAGGCACATGTATATGCCGGTAGGGCCTCGAGGTTGGCTTGGATCATAGTTAATCTCCCTGCTTTGGAGAGGAATCCAGATTCCCACAAATTAATTCTTTGCTTTGTTTTTTGGACAATGTGGGCCAGATCTGCTTTAGAAGGATGGTGGGAGCAAGAAAATTCCAAGATATCTGCCGAGGGACGAATTAGGGAGCATAAACAAAGGGAAAGAGGAAGGGAGGGAGGAAAATACAACCCATGTATACAAATACAAAAATACGGGCGTTAACCTGGAGTATTACAGGGCGGCATTTGAAGAAAGCCCATTATAAAATCAACGATTCAAAGGGTCAAAAATCCTCCAACTACCACTTCTCCCTTTCAAAAATCTGTCTCTCCTCTCAGAATTCTGAAACCCAAAAGAGTTCGTTCAACAAAAACCATGGTATCATCAACTATTATCGATCAGCTTAAATCGGAGCTTCCTCTGAAACAGGAAACTCTTCTTTTATCCGCCGATAATTCCACCGGTCTCGTCCTCGTTGACTTAGTCAACGGATTCTGCACTGTCGGCGCTGGTAACATGGTACCTACTTTTTCTCTCTCTTTCTCCATTGAAGTGTTTTTAAGTTCAAAAAAGGAATTTTGAATTGAATTTTTTTGGTGGAATTTTAGGCTCCAAAGGTGCCGAATAAGCAAATTGCAGAAATGGTGGAAGAAACAGCGAAATTAGCTAGGGTTTTCTGCGATAACAAATTGCCGATTTTCGCTTTTCTTGATTCTCATCATCCTGATGTTCCTGAACCTCCATATCCTCCTCATTGTTTTGCTGGCACTCATGAATCCAAATTAGTTCCAGGTTCTTCTTTGCTTTTTTCGTTTTTGAATTTATAATGAGTAGAAATTATGTGCGAAAAACACATGTGTAATTGCACTATGTATATAATTAGTTTAGGCATGAAAAAGTACTTTATAAGGTCATATTATTGTTGAGTTGATGGATTATCATATTGATTGCTTATGTTTTGGTTGTTGTCAATTGTAGAATTGGAATGGTTGGAAAGTGAAGCTAATGTCACAATCAGGCTCAAAGATTGCATTGATGGATTCCTTGGTTCAATGGAGGAAAATGGATCCAATGTGTTTGCTGATTGGGTGAAAATCAACCGCCTCGAAGCTGTAAGTTACTTCAAGCCTCCTGCATAACTTTCTTTTGTGGCGCGAATGTAGTACAGAATGATTTCATACAAAGTTCGTTATCAGGAATGATATATCTATATCCATATATGTAGATAGGTATTTTATTGATTTATTTTGTTTCGATGTTTTTGGTGAAGGTGTTGGTTGTAGGTATTTGTACGGACATATGTGTGTTGGATTTCGTATCCTCTGCACTCTCTGCCAGAAATCGAGGCATCCTTACTCCTCTAAGAGATGTGATTGTGTACTCCGGAGCTTGTGCAACGTATGACCTCCCTTTACATGTTGCAGAGACCATCAAAGATGCAATAGCACATCCGCAGGTAATTAAGTCTTTTTATGTTACTCACATTTGCATCTCAAGAGGCATTGGAGCTGTTTGGATATAGTACTTACTATCTTGAGGGGCTGAAAGGATTCTTCTTGTTTGACTGACCTAATTACTAACTGTACTACCCAATATTGCATCTTGGTTTGTTGAGATCACTTTTTCAATTGCTGTAGAATACTTAAGAGAAGAGTTACAATAAAATCCGATTAATGTACAATATGATATAGTAGCGATGCTTGCAAGGAATTATGCATATATCACATCACTTGTTTGGAGACTGGGGAGGATTGGAAGAGATGGTGTATGAATAGTTTCAGAGTAATATTATGTTCAAAGGACAACTTTTGGCATGTACTTAACTTAATCAGCAAAGTTACGGCAAACTGTTCTAGAGGCAGTAATTTTTGGACTGAATAATTGATTGACCTGTCAGTTGTTTGGATTATAGTGACATATATTAGAAGGCAATTAGAGGAGTAACCTTCTTGAGGGTCTACTGATAGTGAATTTGTAGCTCAATTAGACAATTTTTGGCGTGAGGCCATGAGGGTGTGGCATAGCTTTGTTGTTGTCGGAGACATTATTTACTTCTACTTTATTCTTATTGCAGGATCTGATGCATCATATAGCCTTGTATATGGCTCAGGGAAGAGGAGCCAAAGTGGTATCAGAGGTGACCTTCACTACACAGCTGTGAATTGGTGTCTCAAATGGCTGCAGGTTTACAGACTTCTCATCTGTGGAGAGTTTTTATATCTCTAGATACAACACTTGCTGAGGACTATTCAACTTTTTTGATGTTTTTTGAACCACACAAAAGATAAAGAAAATTTCCCTATTTAGATCCCAAAATAACACCACTGTTGACTTCATGATCCGCATTCTTTAAGAGGCTGTACTAGAAATTAGATTATTTATTAATATAATATTGTATACGTTTTCTCAATACGAATGGCGATGTTAATTCGTACGCTTTGAGCTCTCTAATTGAAATAAATATTATTCGAGATATTTTTGTTATGACATGATAGGCCCATGGTTTCTTGAGGTATGATTTTAATCCAAAGTCTACACTTGGTTGAACTTTGGTCATAGTATGGTTTAAGAAGTATAAACAGATGACCACTTGATCGCTAGAAGATTTTGTTAACTTTTTTTTTTTGGGTGGGGGAAGGGGCGAGGGGAGGTAATGGGGAGCCCAGCAGATTGTTTTTTAGAAGATTGTCCATTGAGCAAAACTTTGCTACTGTGTTTTTATAATTATCAAGCTCAGCTTAAAACTAGTGACTGCCTGTTTTTGTGACATTAAACACCTAATTTTACACAAACCAATGGATCTCTCCTCCAAGCCGCAAAAAAATAACAGATGATCTCATAAACTCTATCTAATATCACCAGCAAATACAAGAAAATATACTCTCTTAAAAAACTGTATCTGAGGAATACAGAATATCTGTATAATTTTAAGGTGACTTGTCAGCTCTTAGATGATGGTATCTTCGATTCATCATTCCTGGGTGCATGCAAGAAAATATTGATTGTTTTTTCTTCTGTGGTTTAACACCAAAAATGAATGATCTTAACGGCACTCGAGCCCGGTTTCCAGACCTCTCATTTTCGTTTTGGCTCTGTGAGGTAGAAAGTCCCAGTTCTTCATTCAACCTGGTTGTGGTACGCTGCACTTCGATGTGGAGACTGGTTATATAATCCATACCAGCTTGTAGTTCATCAGCTACCTTGTTATTCTCTTGTTGCATGTTTGCTACCTCTCCTTGGAACTTTGCAGCTTGGAAACTGGTGAATATCATGTCATCATCTTCGGCCCCAGCATTTAAGGCATGCTTTATTTCTTCTTGAATGTGGCACAACTGCGAAAATCTTCGTTGCAGCTCCTCTTTCAGCTTTTCACTTTGCTCCAACCAGACAGTTAACTCCGTTTGTATCTCTCTTAGATGCTTGTATATTGGCCTGATATCTGATTTCAGAGATGAGTGAGTATCCCCGTGACTACTGCCTTCTTTCTTTTCGTGGTTCTTCTCGAGCTTTGCTAATTCTGTTTGCAAATCTTGAACTCCATTTTGGAACTTTTGGATTTGCCCAAATGAAGCACTGAATCTCATCCAGAAATCCAGATTTTCCTCAAGAATATGATCCATTTCTCCCCGTAGTTTCTGCTCAACTGGTGAAATCTCTTTATCTTCACGAGAAAGTATAACCTGTAGTTCATCATCATCTTCAGGGTAAGGTGATGACTCTTCATTTCTTACAGCAGGCTCGGCTTCTTTCTCTTTTGCATTTTTATTCTCGTCCAGTCTTTTTTGCAGAACACTCAACTTTTGACGTAAGAAGTGGATCTCTTCATCCTTCACTACAAGAGAACCTTTCAATTCTTTAAGCTTGTTTTCAATATCTGAGAAATTCTCCTCATTTTTTTTCTCTACTTCACAAAGCTTCTTTTTGGTTTCCTTGTAGCTTCGAAGAGTTGCCGTATACTCAGCTAGAAGAACTTTTTCCTTTCCCTCCAAACCATCCGTGAATAACTGCTGCCAATCTGGCTCATCTTCTCCGTTCGATCTCTGTCCTGGTGGTTGCACTGATAAAGGTGCATTTGGCTCATCTTTTGGCATAGTTACCAATTCTCTTGGTTTAACTTCTTGAGGAGTGCTTGGCTGATCTCTTGGCTGAGCTGCAGGCTGCTCTTTCAGAGTTGCTTGAAGGTGAAATGCTTCATCTTCTATCTTCTTTAAAGTTTCTTGTGGTTGCTCTCCTGGTGATTGCACTGATAAAGGTGCATTCGGCTCATCTTTTGGCATAGTTACCAATTCTCTCGGTTTAACTTCTTGGGGAGTGCTTGGCTGATCTCTTGGCTGAGATGCAGGCTGCTCTTTTAGAGTTGCTTGAAGGTGAAATGCTTCATCTTCTTTCTTCTTTGAAGTTTCTTGTGGTTGATCACTATCATTGGTAGTTGTCTTAGATTCTTGTGGTTGATAATCATCTGTCTTGCAAGGAATTGAAGATTCATTCTTTGAGTCCAGTGGAGCAGTTTTCTCGGCTTTCTCACCATCTTGAGTAAGATTCGAGGTACTCGTATCACTCACTTGTATATCCTGTGCCACCTCTTTCTCCACATCCACATTTTCTGTGGACCCTTTACTTTCTTGGGACCTAGTTGATTTCTTTGAGATGATATCAGGATCGGAGCGCGCTTCAGTAAAATGACTTTTGAGGCTGCTATCTTCGTTCTCCAAGCTGTCGTTTAAATCCTGAAGTCCTCTTAGCTTATTTTCCATCTCACCCAGCTTGTCAGTCAAAGTGGTTTTCCCTGCAATCAGGTTTGCCTTGTCATCTTCAAGACTCTTAATTTGTGATTGGAGCTCGTCAGTCTCTGACCTTAATCTATGTACTAGGGCAGTCTGAGAAGACATTGAAGATTCTAGGTTGATCACTTTATTTACAAGCTCATCAATCTTTTCAGCCATTTCTAACACAGAGAGTGATGTACTTTCACCTACATCAAAGTGTTCCTTAATCTTCTCTCGAAGTATATCAATACCCTTTGCTTCTTTCAAAACACCTACTGGTTCATCATTGCAGCTAGTTGAGTCGTCTTCTGCTTTTAAGGTATGATCTCCAGTTTCAGAGACGTCAGTTTGATTCCCGAGGTACTCACCCTTGAGAGAGTTCAACTTATCACGAGCATCTTTAATCCTCTGGTGGTCTGCTTTTGCATCCGCTTCAGCTCTTTCCTGCTTCTCCTGAAGCTGAACCAAGGTGTCATTGCATGATTTAATAGCGGCTTCAGCCATTAAAGTCCGAGCTTCATCATCCTCAATTACTTGGGCTATCCCAAATTCATCTTGTAACTTTGAGATTTTTTTCTTGCGTTCCAGAAATCTGCTCATCAATATCCCAGTACTTAGCATACCCGCTTTCATAAGAACTCTTTGCAAATTCCTTCTCTGTTTGTAGAGTTAGAATTTGCTTCTGAAGCTTGTCAATCTCATTAGTGGCCTCAGTGATTGTCAGACCAGATTTAGGAACTCTGTTAGCATGAGCTCCTGATTTAGGTGCATTCCTACCAGGAGGAGAGCTTCTTTTGGCGTTTGCTGTTAATGCAATGATAGCCTTAATATTCTTGGTAGGGAACTTTGGTGGAGCTTGTGGGATGTTCGGGTTGGATGCTCGGTCTTGAAATTTTCTGGGAACTCTTGGGGAACTATAATCATCATCATCATCCATTGGAAACTGGTACTGGTCCGGGAATGCAGATGCGAGTGTGGTGTTTGCATTCTGTAGCTCTTTAGAAATGTGGTCATATCTTTCTGCTAAAGATCTGTAAGCTCGGTAGGATTCCTCCACAAAATTTATCAACTCTGGTCGTTTTTTGTAGTACATTTCGGCTCTTCTAGCAAAAGAGTCTCCATCTTCTTCAATGAGTTTAAGGACAGCTTCGACCTTGTCGCCCATATCTGTAGCAAGCAGCAATAATGTCAAAATCTGGGTAATATTGCCTAGGAAGTAGGAACTGTATGCATTAAGTTAGTAAATCATCATGCATATGGAAGAGAGAGATACAAAGGAGAGAGATACTTCCTTCGTTTTCTAAAACTCGTAGCATTGAAATGTGCTCAACGACCAAGGAAGGGAGAGAGATAAAAAGGAACCCTCATGTGCTAGGAGAGAGGAAGATATATATAACCAAAAATGTTTTTTCTATGTAATTCAAATCTACTCTCAAATATATGTTTTTTCTATGTAATTCAAATCTACTCTCAAGTATATGTTTTTTCTTCTATGAACTCATTTATCATTGCTGTAACTTACCTTGGTCTTTAATCATTAGAAGACGAAATACGAGTTATGCACAAAATTCTAGCAGGGTACATGGAAGATTCAAATAATACAACCATGGGTAACTTTATTTATGCCTGAAAACTGCACCCAGAAAAAACTAGAGTGCTAAGAAGTTGCATGTGTGAAAACTAAAAGGCGTTATGAGTTCCCTTTTCTGTTAAGATAAAATTAATCCAGTATCTGAGGCATTTCTCATCTCTGTGAAAGGTGTTTGTACTAAAACTCTGATAAAGTTCTCTCATCACAACCACAATGCTATTGAATACTCTATCAAATTTCTGTAGAACTGCAAAATCCACATGTATTACCTTTTTGTTTTATGAACTCTTTCAGAAAAAGGAAAAAAAAAAGCATATTTTGTACAGAATTATAATACATCCATGTGATATTCTTGTTTCATGATTTCCTAATCTTACAAGCTTATTGTAAAGATGACTATATCCTGAATTTTTGTGCAGTGAGCCACAAAAGTTGGTAAATTGACGGGTTTCGATCTTTGGTCTTGGGTGCAGTGGTACCACCCCACATAACTTAACCAACTAAGCTAGGTATCATTTACATTCATATTCACCCCCTCAAACATGACAAGATTAGCATTTTGTTAATTGTTAATATTATTATCTATTCAAGCAAATTCGTTCTTTACAATCAAAATTCGAGATCAATGTGATTATGTGATCTCATTTGACTTGTTGGTTTGCGGATAATAAACTTGAGATCAATATGCTATTGTTTCAGGAATAGAACAGGAAAATCCCAGAAATGATCAAGAAAGAAAGGGATAAAAAAAGCTTATGATGGTACGTTAAACATACCTTGAAGGCTTTGTTCCAGCCATTTGGATTGCTTAGTTCTGACATGGCTTGCATACCACCATGAATATGCATTGCTTGCTGCTCTCTGCAACATGTTCGAGTTTCGGTTGAATATCTCACTATTTTTACAATGATTTCTAGAAAATTTGTTTCTGATTCTTCAATGAACAAGAAAATATGGCAGAAAAACATATAAGAAAAAAATCTTCTTTTTTTGTAGAATTTCCAAAATGAGTCTTTTCCTTCATCCCATTTTTTTTTGTCTGAATATGAGCAGAACGTGGAATGTAATCAACCAAAAAAAAATCCACAAATACAGAATGTACTCTGATTATGTGAGAGAGAGGAGAGAGAAAATATAAATTGAAGAAGAATAAAATCAAGGGGAATGTGCAAAAGACTAGACTCCCTCTAATGTGGGGTTGTGGCATGGAGAAAACTTCGGTTACAATAGTTGTCAAATATAGTAGTACTCCAATAACTCCATAACCCTTTCTTTTGCTTTCTCTTTAAACAATCATAGACAAAGGGGGAAAAAATAAATAATAAATAAGGAAAGCCATCAAAAGAAGGCATTGTTGCAATCAATTTTCTCCATGTGTCAATCCTAAGTTTGCCTACCAAGTCCATCACATAGTTGCTTTTAATTCATATAGCTTTTGAGCTTCCTTTCAATCTCTATGTGGTGGAATTGGTTTCATTAGTAGGATAATTATGGTATACATCATTATGTTGAGAAAATATAACAGTAAATATTATATTAGGTTGGTTATACAAATATTTCATAACTAATATTACTATGTGTACCACCAAGTAAATTTTTACAATTCTCATCTTGATTGACACCAGCATCTAATTTTGATTATCCTTACATGATTACACCGGATTGAAATTTTTGTCCACATGCTTTAAAAATGAATTTTTGAAACCATCTTTTTTAGAAAAAAAACATTCTTCTTGTACTTTCTTGCAAAATATGGCCTATTGACCATTTAAGTTGATTCCATTGGCCTTGTAAATATCTTGGATGGCTGTTGTCCCTCAAATGTTTATAGGTAAGACGATCTCTCTATAGGCATAAAGGGGATACAGTGCAAGAAAACCATGTAAAAGTTTTGCTCTTTTAGAAAATGGTTTCTTTTGAAAATAAAAGAGCTTCTTCAAGATGATTTTTCATTTAAAATAAATCAACGAAGAAGTTTTCATAACTTTTGAAATTTGTTAAATTTAGACATAGTCACACGGATAATTGTCTCACCAAATATATTTACTATGAAATGGCCAAAATTTAGGTCTTAACCCTTAAAATGATTTTTTTCACTTGTATTTTTAAAAAAAGTTATCTTTTCTATAGAGATATTACCTCATCTTAAATAGTGACATCACACGTCACCAAAATATATGGATCATAATTAATATCATGGAAATTGACATATTAGTTTACCTAAGACACAATATAACAAAGGCTTTGCGCATTCGCTATATCATGAAAACAGAAAGTAATGATTGATTCTTACACAATATTTTAAGTTCACTGTTCAAAGATTTTTATAATCACACGGTCAAGTTACATGACCTAATCATCTAAGTATAAAAAAAAAATTGTAAATTAAGAAATGGTTTTGGTAACAGCTTAAACGTAATAGAGTGCACGTTATAAAGTTGACCTCCTCCACTCCTCCAGTCTGAAACCAGATCAGCTGCCAGGCCAAAAGGAAGTACCATTTGCAGCCTCCTCAAAAACAAAGAAAACAAAAAGCACCATCTGCAGCCTCAAATGTGCTTGACATGCCTTCAAATAATGCTTCAAACCCCTTATTTAAGGACTATGGTGCATTCTCTTCACCATTAAAAGATAAATTTCAGGTTTGATCAAGTCTAATCGACCTCCCCTAATGTTTCGAGGAATATCACAAAACATCAGAGATACTAGTATAAAATATATGGAAACTATTAGTTATATACAATAAGGTACGGTCTGCGAATCGTTATACAATCCTATGGATACTGCAGATTTTGCATACCAATACTAGAAGCCTTGCTTGTTAGTTTGAATAATATAAGAGCCTAGGAAAGCAATAAATTTTTACAAGAAAGCTGAAATATTTACAAACTACTTCAGAATGGAAGCTGGGGAAGTCTAAGCATGATCATATTACGAAATATTTACATTCTGCTGGTATATACAGACAGTAACTCAGAATCTTGAGGAAAAGGTTCAGCAACCCATTTCAGTCTGACCTACCGATGGTTGAAAATGCGCCTTATAGTAGCAGGATCAACTAGATCACCAAATTCCAAAACGGTTGCTGGATATTAATGTTCTCCAGATTTCCAAACATCTTAGGCCATCTCTGCTCCTGGTCTTCAGAACACTTACGAATTACTTCATTCAGACCACTTATTCATCTTTCAGTTCCTCCCCAAACCTTCATTGTTTCTTTGAAGGGCGAACCTTCAGTTCAAACATAGATATAATGGTACATTCAAACTCCAACGACACAACACGAAGAACCACCTTATTTATTATCAAACATTATAGAAACAGTGGGCTTTAAAAGTTCTGCAGCGAAGAAAGCCATTGGTCCATCATGTTCTTCCCTTCTGCAAGATTCCATCACAAAATTTAGTTAGGCCTTCGAAAAATTTACACAACTTTCACAGGTTTCGTCGCATGATTTATAAAGCCTTTTGCAGAAAGGAACATAAATCTCGTAAACTGGGCAGAAGAAAGATACATAATGCTGAAGGAATAATACAAAGATGAAATCAAGTGACGATTACTGCTCGCAGCCCGTTTGTTAGATGGTAATAAATGGTGGTTATGGTGATAAATTCATATGTAGTTTTGAATAGAAAGTATCATGTCAATATCCACCCCAAACTTGTGCTTTTCTTCACAAAATTCCATTACCAGTTTAGACTCTAGAGGCGGTATCGAGTGAGAGCAGAAACTTGTGAAGATAATCACATCTTTGGGGATGAAATTCTATGACCACTGTAATGAGTAGGGGATTTTCCTGACAAATTACATCGAAAGCAATCACCCATTACTGCCATTTCACATCGCCTACCAAATGGGCCATCAGAATTTTAGAGAATTGGCCGACACATAACTAGGGTTGTCTTTGTTTTTCACTTGCTAAGAAATTCCTCCAAAGCATAACGATAAAGATAGACATACTTCAGCAGTTCATCCTGTACTTCAGATATCGCATCAAGCAGGGCCGGGAAAGCGAAAGGCACTCAAAACAACTTTAAATAGCTTAAGAGCACAATAGGAATTAGGGGTGAGAGCTACTGCTCGTTTAATTGATCAACTTCTTTTCCTCTCGATACCACAAACTATAATCCCTAACATCAATATTAGGATCAAGAGAGACGATTTACTCACTTCATTCAATAAGTCGTTAAACACTAACATATCTTTCTCCATGACCATCCAGATTCCAATTTTCTCTATATGCTGCATTAAAAACTTATATTTCCTTGAGAATATACAATTACACTCCCAGACGGCAGACACCGAGACACCCAAGTATAAGATAACCAATTACACTTCCAAAATCCAAAATCAGGAGGCAGAGCCATATTGGAACTCCTTTGAAAATAGAAACATCTGAACCTGGGATTTAAACCTACATTTCATCCCTATCTCATAGATCAATAATACCAGACCTTCACCCCACAACGTATTCCTCCTTTTGCATATTAGTTAGTCCCCTTAGTTCATAGATGTATTATCATACAATCATCTTTCACTTATTTCACTACACTAACACATCACTGGTCAAATCCTATAATTAAATTCTTAACGTCTGTAAAACGTTAAATAGGTCGTCATAAGGGGGTAGCATGGTATCAGCTTGCTCTGTTTAAGACTGGGCAGCACCAAGACCAATTGAGTTCTCCCAGAGTCAAGCATTCATTAAAATGTGAACAGAATTGTAGCCTGTAACCAATGATTACTAATGAGTACCAATAGGAGTAAAATATAAGGGGTTGGACAACAATATCCTTACTAGTGACTGTCTTACTTGAGTACAACCAGCAGAATATTCCACCAAATAAGTAATTATTCAAGTTGCCAGCAAGTTTTTTGGGCTACCCATTTAAGCAATACACTGCATTTCACGGCATGAAATGCATCATTATAGATTATCGATGCCAGTGGGTACAAGCATTTCCTAGAAGATACTCAAAATGAAGTAGCTCCAAAAGGAGAAAATGGCCTGTGGAAATTTAACCAAAACCATGTACACCAAGGTACTGGGGACATACTTAGACAGCCTACGGTTAAACTTGTTTAACCAAGCAGGAGTAATATTAAAATCGTCACCCTCAAACTTTAAACTCCTACAAGACATTGAGTGAATCTAAGCCTCTTAATGTAAGAGCAAACAACAATCACTTATATAAACCTAACCAAAAGAATCCACATCAATCAACACAAAACCCTGCAAAAAGGATTAACCAAAGACAATGACTCCGCGCTAAACTCAAATACCTGGTGTGGTGAAGGAGTTTAGCAACAAAAAGATCCACACAAAGTGCAAAAAACTATACATCAAATGAACAAGTAGAATGATCAATGTTCCTATATTATCATAACCACAAAGAGCATAAGCCCTCATTTAAGTTTCATTAAGTGTGATTAACTATGAGTAATTAAGTGTGCACCAAACTAAAAACTTAATTAAGCATGGTTACTACAGTTAACTAATCCAGAGCCTTCAGATGAAGCAAGAAATCACAAACAAGAAGCACTTGCAATATCTTACTTAACAAGAAAGACTAAAATGAATGGAAGTACTATAAAACAGGAGTTAAAGAAGAAGAATTGTTACCAGTGAAGGGCTCACTAGTGAAATTCTTGATGGTATTCAAAAGCTGGATATTACTATTAGGCCCTTCAGTTGGCCCCCTTCTATCATTCCTATAACAAGGAACCAAGACTGCAAAACTATCATCAGTCTCATCATCACTCAAGAAATCAGGTCCATGTGGCTCCAACCACCCAATGGACCAATCAGAATCCTCAGATTCAGACCCTGATAAACAAACCCCATCATTTGGGACCATAACAACATCATGCTCTCTCTCAATCTTCCTCTCTTCTCTACTATGCCATTTCTTCTTAATCTTTCTTGAAGAAGAAGAAGAGTTCATCTTTGTTCCTTTTAATGGAAATTTCACACTCTCAATCTCTCTTACACCAAAACCATAATCTGGTGAAGAATTTGAAGAACACATGTTGGTAAAATTTTCTGTCTCCTCTTTTCCACCCCACAAGGGTAAACCCCACAACTGAAACCTTGGAAATGCCATTTGAAAGATACACAAACTAAACAACACCCAGAGAAAAAAAAAATGAAAAGGGTTAAATTTCAAAGAATATGGTATGGTAAATCTCCTTCAACCTTTCAAAGCTTAGTGCTTTGACCCGAAATTTCATAGAAATGGAGGAAGTGAATACTTAAGTAACCCAGAAATCTGAGAAATTGGAGACAATCACTTCAATAAAGAAAAATAATTGAGGGGAAATAGTAACCCAAAAATCAATCAAACATAGGTAAAAAATTTACCCAAATAGAGATAATCCACTACAATCTCAGTCACAAAATTAGAATCTTGATATGGGATAAGGCAAAAGCAAAATAATCTCAATCGAAACAACTAGAAACAAGAACTTGTTTCAATAGTCCATATGTCACTGACCCACCCTTTTTTTTATTTTTAACTGAAAAAAATATTTCTAATTATGGAAAATCCGTAGCAATAATTCACAGCCCACATGACCGTAGTCGCCCAATTTAGAATAGACGGATGGGAAATGAAAATAAAAGAAAAAACTCAAATAAAAATAGAAGCAAATGAAAGCATTGATTACAAAAACATGATTGATTTTAAAAATATAAAGAAAATCCCCCAAGACCAAGAATAGTTTGGTCAATCAAAAAATGAAAGATTGGAGATGTTTACAGATGGGTTTAGTTCAAAATCGGAGAAACCCAGATTTGTGGGTGAAATTCAATGGTGAAGAACATTGATAAAAACCGAAACTTGAACCCCAGAATTTGAAGAATTGGTATGAGTCAGTAAAGAGAAGTGGTCATAAAGTGAGTTCAAAATTCGAGAAACTATTTCTCAAAATATCAAACCCACCTTCTTCATTCCCCCTTTTATCTTCTTCTGTGTCTCTCTCTTCCCCCTCTTTCTTCCCCCAAACGAAGGATGTCAACTGACAAATTTTGGTAGAGTTGAGAGAGCAACTTATAGGCTTATAGCCCCCCTTTTTCAATTTTCTTTTTATTTTAGGAGAGGGGAAAAACCTAGAAAATTTAGGGAATTTCACTAGTTATGACTTCCTTCATGAGTTATCCCTATAATTTATTTCAACTATTTGAGTTTATTTAAACTTATTGGACCACATTAAAAGTTATTGAGCCTGATTGAAACTTATTGGATGTGGTTGAACTTGATTAGTTTTTATTGGATATAATCTCTATTATATAAGGGAAGGGGGGAGGAAGATGGTGTCCTCCTTTGAAAAGTCTAATATACCCTTAATGATTTAAATTGTCATATATATTAAATAAGATTTTCTTCTTCCTATTTGCCATATATGTTGAACAAGTTATTAATGGAATTGAATTTTAAATTTCAATTAAATATTAAATTAAGGAGAATGATTTCCTCTTCTTAAATATGTGTGAAAAACTCTCATCAAAAATTAAATTGACAATATAACTTGATTGAAACAATATGTACAAAAAATTAAAACTTTAATTTCATATTAATAATTATAACGATAATATTTTAAAACCTAAATGTTGATTATTATTTGGTAATCTCTATTATATAAATCAAACTCTTTCACTTTATTAATATTCAACGATTGATCCTAATATACAAATTCTTCCACTTTATTTGAACACATGCTTTACTCTGCTTTGTATTTCCTTCACTTATATAATAGAGATTTGAATAATGATGAACAAATAACTAAAAAACCAACGTAACATTGATTTAAGAAAAATATATTAAAAAAATTAAAAATCATTATAAATGTTTGTTTGAATCATTTTTTTATGAATAACTAATTGAGAAAAATAATGTTAATATGACACGCACGCATAGCGTGCAAAAAATACTAGTTAAACTTAATTAGAAGACCTGAATAAAACTTATTGGATCTCGTTGACCCTAGCTAATTAGAACTTACTGGACCTAGGCCATAGCTATTTCCAGGTTAGCACAGTAGGTCATATAAAGAATCACATGACTTTACAAAGCCTCCCCCTATCTCTTTCTCTCTCAAACCCTAGCCTCCCCTACCCCTTCTTCTTCAGTTAAGGACTGACATGGATGATTTCATCCATGGTAAACCCTTTTTCCCTTTTTATTTTCAGTTTTTAATTTATTTTCTTGTTTTGTTTAATAAATTAGTCTCTCTTTATGAGATCTTTTCAAACCCTGTTATGGGGTTTTTAGTTTCTGTTTTGGAAATCTCCTTCTCCCTTATGGGAATTGTGAGTATGGTTTTTTTGTTTTTAGGTATGAGAAATTGTTCTCATTGGTTGAAATTCGATACTCAACATGAAGGTATTGGAATCTCGGATGCAGTCAACATGACTCGATCAAGAATGTTCTTCTCAAACTACATCAAAATGATAGACTTCCTCATCAATAGCTGCTTGATTCAGTAAATACAAGGGGGTTGCGCTGTATTGCTCGATCTGGTTCATTGTAGTTCCTTCGAAGACGAATTTGATTTAGCCATGTTTAATTGTATCTTGCTTTTCTTTAATACCTATTGTAGATGTCGTTTGGCCTTCAATTAATGAAATTTCTCTTTCAAAAAAAAAAAAGAACTTACTGGACCTGATTAAACTTATTGAAAGTTATTAAAACTTATTAAAACTAAATGGACCTAATTAGAATTTATTGAAACTAATTAGAAATTATTAGATGGTCTGCAACCGTTTATCCACAAAAAAATCATAAAACTATCAACAAAAAAATTATTGATAGTAACCATTAATTATATCTTAAATGGTTTAAATGATTATTATAAATTAGTTAGATAGTAGTAATATTAATTACTTCTCTTAATATATAGAATAAAATTAGTACAAGAGGAACTTAATACCACCAAATATTTACATATTACATTTTTAATAATTAATTAACAACCAATTAGAAATTACACATTCTCAAATTCTTGGGTGTAACTATTGCACCATAATTTATGGTGTAACAACCCACAAAACACCGCTTCTTTTGTAAAAACAACACAAATGGCATGAAATAAATGACAAAATGACATGAGATTCATGTCATTATTTGTATACTCTATGTCATTCTTGTTGAATTCTATGTTATGCATATTACACAATAAGTTACGGTATAACATGTTACAGCCAAGACGCACTCTTACGCATTTAGCATTAATTTATTTATCATTAACTATTTGGAACTTATTTGACTAATATGAACTTATCCAAATTTATTATACCTGGAACTTATTTTTGTAAAGGTGAAGAGGACGCACACTAAGTATCTAAAGCATGCACGAGATACTCTTGCATTTTGATATTTGTACTATAGTCTATACATCCCTAATGTGTGCAACAAATCCACCAAGTACTTTTAATAATTAACGAGTAACAAACATACATCTGATTAACTAACTCTTAGGGTATGCTTGAATTGAGGCTAATATATTAAGGGGTAATAAAAAACAATTAAGGAAAATTAAGATTGTTAGAGGTGATCATAAAGGGGATAGAGTGGTGGTAAAGAGAATAAAGTACTGTTACTAAAAAGAAAATAGAAAGAAGAAGAAAATGGTTACCTCCATTATGGGATTAACAGTTAACCACCACTACCCTCGAGGATAATCATTACCCTCATTTGGGAGATAATAGTTTCTCTCTCCTTCCTTTTCATTCCAAAACCACTATATCATCCCCTTGTTGCCACCTCAGCTCACTCACCTTTATTTTCCTTTTATTAACGTAGTTTGACTTGTATCATTCCCTATTCTATTACCTCCAATTTAAGCATGTCATTAAATGTTGTGAAACAAAATGTCATTAACGGTATAAAATAAATTTGTTACAAATTTTAGTGATATACGGTGCAATTTTGAAGACGTGATAATATGTCGTGCATTCTTCGAAACCTTATGGATACTTCATTATAAATCCCTAGTGTTTTGTGGTTCTCTTAGAGCATGCCCATTGGTTGATCTAAATTGTAGATCATGAGAAGAGAGGGTAAAAATAATACTTAATATAAAATGAGGAGAGATGGCTTTGCACATATCATTAGAAATCCAAAGTGAAGGAAGGAAAAGCTTGATCATGGCCACGTGGCCATCTCTGGCTGGACGAAAGAAATTGGAGTGGGGCCCACGCTATTGCATGGCAACATCTCAACCACTCTCTTTTTATCAATCCAATGGCTAGGATTTGTGTTGCATTTTTAACGTTCCAAATATTTGCAACTGTAATATTTACTATTTAACTTTATTTAAAAAAAAAAACACCAACGGCTATATTTATTTTGTCTATAAATAGAGACCAATATTGAGTTACTTCTACACATTTTATTTTTGAGTTAATTACCATATTATTAACGAAATTAAATTTTACTAATATTATTTAATCACACATACTAATTATTTACACTCAATAATCATTAATTGATTATTAAATAATCCATAATAAATAAAAAGTTGGGATGGAGAAGAGATTGAGGAGAGAGAATATATGGTGGGGTATGGTAAAAAGTAGGAAAGAGAATGTGAAGATCTAAAATTATAGATCATCCATCTAGGGTGAAGATACCATAAAAATTAATAGTAGATCATAAATAATGTAGAACAAAGATGAAGTATTAAAATATTTGATGATCTAAGATTTTGGATCAACCATTGGTTAGAAGGAAGGGGCGTTGTAAGGAGTTTGGATCCTCTAGAGTTTTAATCAATGTAGAGTTGTATTTGAACCATACATTTTAAATTCAAGGGCTCATATTGGTGGGAGGAGAAAATTAGGGGGTTGATTTTGATGAGAAAAAATAGGGGGGATTTTGGAAAGATAATATATGAGTTATTGATTTTTTATTCAATGGTTGATATTGCTCAAACTCTACCTTGTAGAGTTATTTAAGAACTTTAGAGGATCCAAACACAGTTGTAAGGGGAATTCTCCTCCAATTTCCCTTCACTTGGTGGATTCGAACCCGATGTCATGAGGTGGAATTCCTACCAAGTGAGCTAAACTAATCTTGGTAGTTAATTATTTTTTACTTGTCTACCTGTAATGTGTAGTCTAACAAGTGGATATATGTATCAAACTATATGAACATACTATATGTGTGGACACCGAATAATAAAGTCGGACTATTATAAATTAATACGTGGTGGCAACTATCAACTAATATGCTCGTATATGATATAGTTTTTGACAAAAAGTGGTACCGAAAAGGGTAAAATTTGACAAAATTTAACTATTTAACTAGTTATTAGGCCCGGGCGATACCCCGGATTATTAATATTTTCATGTCAAAAAAAAGCATATAATGTTGCATAGTTCATTGGTTAAAACTTTACTATATTAACTTGAGGTCACGTGATCGAATCTTGTATGAAACTGTTTCTAATTTTTTAATGTATCTTGATGACATGGAACGAAACAACTAAAGGGATAGTGCCACGTGACGTGTAGAGTGTAGACTTGCTTCGGAACGCCTTTTAATATATTTGTATAGATAAAGAGTTATTTCTAATAGAGTATTTTATATAAGAGTTTAATTTTATTTTTTTTTAAAGTAAATGGAGAAAGTTAGGATACTCTTTTTTAAAAGGAAAAATTGATAAAAACAGTCCCAACTATTGGACATATTCTTTAATCAGTCCCAACTTTTGATTATTTTAAATTGTGCCCAACTTTTAAATCCATTTGACAAAAAATGGCCCCTTCCTGAGAGGCATTGTACAGGTAAAAAGAAGTCACGCGAGTTTCACGTGACTTTAAATGAAATTTTTTTTCTTTCTTTTTTCTTTTTTGTTTTGACTTTTCTTTTCCTTTTTTTCTCGCGGCATTTACCCCTCCAGTCTTCTTCTTCTTCGATTCATGGCAACACCAGTTGGTTTTCGGGTTTGGTGAAAGGATTTTGGACACTGGTGGTTGACATTTCAGGGTGGCGGTGGTTAGGTGGGTCGGTGGTTTGTGTTTTGTGTTGGTGTTTGCTTAGAGGTGGGGGTGTGGATGGGTTTTTGGGCGTGGGTCTCCCGATTTTCGCAGCGATTTGAACCGAAATTCGCGCTGCCCTTGCTATGAATTCCGACCAATTGGAGAGAAGAAGTAGTCCCCAAGAATCCGGCTATAACCGACGCTCATTCTTCTTGGCGATTTTGCGGCGCCGAAATCTCTGATTGGAGGATTAAATTGCAATTTGTAGGTGCTTCTGATTGGTGGAGATGGCGGTGGTGAACGGCGAATGGTTTTTGTGGCACTGTGCGTCTTGTGAGATGAAGAAGAAAAAAAAAGTGGGTTTCGTGGAGTTGGTGGTTGATGTTTCAAGGGTGGCGGTGGTTCTCGTGGATTGGTGGTTAGTGTGTTTCCTGGTGGAGATAGGTGTGGGGATGGGTTTTTGAGGGTGGGTGTTTCGAGGGGGGACGGGATAGGTTTTCGGGTTTGGCGGTGGTGGTGGAGGTTTTCGGGTTTGGTAGTGGTGGTGGGGGTTTGGGGTTGGCGGTGGTGGTGGGAGTTTGTGGTGGGCGACATGTGGGGGTGGGTTTTCATGGGGGTGGGTGTTTGGGGTATGGGAGAGGTGGAGGGTGGGAAAGAAAATAAATAAATGGAAAATAAAAATAAAAGTTATAAAAGTCATGTGCAAGTCACATGTAAGGGTTTTAACCTTGTTACTATATAAGTTATCGTGTCACCGTGATTTTTTGAAGAAACTCATGCAATAGTTGGGCCCAATTTAAAATAATCAAAAGTTGGGACTGATTAAAGAAGATGTCCAATAGTTGAGACTGTTTTTATCAATTTTTCCTTTTTAAAAAAGTTATAACTAGCAGAGAAGATTTATCACCAAAAAAAGTGATGACGGAGCAAGCAGGAGCCAACAAAATTAAAAAGAAAATTGCAATGACGCGTCTACTCGGGAAGGCCAATTATTGGGTATGTGTGCTCAGCAGAGAGACGCGTGGCATATTATTTTTTGATGAGTAGTCATATAATTTCAGATTTGTTCACATAAATTGATCATAAATATTGTGGTGTTAATCTAAGCTTTGTGTGCGCGTAACGCATGTGCGGCCAAAATAAGCCCTATTCGGCCCAAATAAAAAGGTTAGTTTTATTTACTTTCATGTACCCTTTTGTCAAGGTTGTTCTTGCTCCCCTAACGAGTAATGATGAATCCAACTAATATTTGAGCTCGGGCGTTGCTGCGGGAGTTTTTTTTTTCAAATTTAATATGTATTTTTTCCATTCGCATTAGAATATATTAGGAAAACTCAATATTTAAAAGGTACAAATATAATAATGTGGATATTAAAAGCATGATTAAAAGTTGGTTAAGATGGTAATTGTGCTATGTATAATAGCAAGATGTGTTAGTTGACATGACATATGTAGACATTGGACAATTTTAATGGAGTATGAGAGGTGTCACGTGGCGTGTACACGTTGCCACATGCCTTTTAATATATTAGTGTAGATGTTTCCTAGGTGCAATAAATATTCTTATGTAGCAAGTAGCAATACAACGAAAAGGAAATAGTTTGTATAAAATTGGTTATTTAGAAAATATATTTGGTAGGAGAGGGAAACTTTTCTTTTGTAGAAGAGAGAAATTTTCTTTTTTTTTGGAGCAAGAGAAAAAGTTGTTTAAACTTTAAGTATAGGTATATTTGATGGATCAAGAATGGTCACAGGTTAGGAATTTAATACTATAAGATATGACAAAAAATAGAACAAAATTGCTAAAAATGGAATAAAGCATAATTAAAGAAGTAAGAGAACGAATTGAAATGGAAAGAGAGTATTTTTTAAGAAATGAAAGGAATAAAGAAAATTCTAAATTGCACATTGCACTTAGACTCTGTTCTGTTCAACTTATTTTAATTTATTTCAGATAAGATAAAATAAGATCACATCAGATATGATAAGATAAGATAAGATAAGATCAGATAAGATAAAATAAGATGTTAGACACACACAATAAATTATCTTATAAGATAAGATAAGTTAAGATAAGATAAGATAAGAAAAGATCAGATAAGATAAGATAAGATAAGACAAGACAAAATAGGTTGAATCAAACGGACCCTTAGATATTTGGGGGGAGGGGGAATTAGGGGTTTAAATTCGAGAAATAAGAGGAGAGAGAGGAGGGGAGTATCAGATAGAAGAGAGAAGGAATAAACCTGGGTGAAAAACAAAAACAAAAAAATGAACACGTGCCTAGCACGTGACTTTAAGTCACCTGAAAACCAAAGTCAACGCCTGAAAATAATTTTTGGCACTTGTCAACAACCGGAATCTAGTATAGTGGCAGTTTTGGACCCAAAAAAAATTCATAAGGCATTTTCTCGTAAAAAAATTTCAAAATTAAGGAATTTATAGAAAAAAAATCCATACAAGTAATATAATCCTCAAGACAAATCGAAAGACAAAAAATTACTACTATATTCAAATCCAAATTATTCTTCTGTTGATACTTGATACCCAAATTATTCTTCCTCTTTAGTAGCTTACGTAGATGGAAAATTTATTGGTCGTTCTCCGTATCCAATGGACCAATAAAATAGGTATTTATTAGCTAAAGAGGAGCCGAACTAATTATGACTTCCTTTTGGCACTAACTATTGGTACCTTTTCTTTATGCAAACACTAACTATTGGTACTTAAATCTATATTACAACCAGATTCGGTATAATTCAGAGAAAACAATTAGTAGATAGTTACACCATTCACCCTTGTTGTCATTATCTAAAAACTCATGGCTCCACCACAACAAATTGACACACGAAACGTCAACCATCACGGTATATAAAATCAAAAGGTTTTTATATGGACCTAATTCACACTAATATTAATGTATAACTGTCCAACCCCTTCAAATATAGTGACCCCTTTTGTTCAATACAAAGACTATTAGCATGTAGTTACTCATCCTTATACTTCTATTTTCACGCATAATTAGCTAAGTGTGAACAATAGTCATTTTTCTATGTGGTCAACGTGGATTTGAATTTAATTGATGCAACTAATTCCGTGCATGATTTGAGTATGGACTCACAAATCGGGTTGGGTTTTTCATGTGTAAATATAATCCTATCAGATTATCATACACTAGTTACAGAGTTTATAAGAAATTATGAGGTAAAAATTACTCTACGATTCATACATTTTGAATTTTGAGTCATTTACTTTCATTCGCATGGATCAAATGTCAACACCCTATAAAGTGTTTAGTTCTTATCCACTTTCAAAAATATACTCTCTAGGATGTGCACGCACGCCCATGGTAACTTCAACCACCACACGTAAAGTGTTCCTAATCTATGTCATTGTACTCTATTTTTCTATTTGGTATGGATAAATTCATAAAACCCTGAAAATAATGCTATCAGCAAATACGTTATTAAATTATCAGCCATACATCCAATTCCTTTTTACTATTGACCATGCAAAAACATAGCATTGTGTCCATTAGTAGTTTGAAAAATCTTAAGAGAATAAGATATGCCAAGTTGCTCACTTTCTGATGAAAAGGGATGCCTCATTGGTTAGTGAATAAGATAAAGACACATCAAATCCAGAAAGGCTAGACTGGTCCATTTCATTTGGTCTGTTGCTAACTTGCTAACTTTCTCCACTTAGAACCGCCGCCTTTCATGTCCATGTGCATTTTGGATCATCAAAAGACAAAGTAAAAGATAGGACCTTTCATTTTTAGATTTTTTCTTGTATGAAGGCAAAGTTATAAGGAACCACTAATACACTCGTATCGGATTTATTTCCTTTTGCGTGGGGGTTATGGGTAGACCTGGTTATTGGACAGGGTAGCCCAATGGTTAAAGGGTTAGGGTCAAATCTACAGGGCTTTTATTGGACAGGGCTTTTATTGGACAGGGTTTTATTGGACATGGTTATTATTGGACAGGGCCATTATAGGGCCAACAAAGAAACCCAATAATTTTGAAAAATAAAATAGGTTTCGAAAACAATTACATATTCGGATTCGCATTCATTTATACTCACTATCGCTCTCTTTATTCCATGTTTTTTTTGCTCGTTTACCGACCCGTCCATTATCGACCCGCTACCCATTTGGCCCGACCCGCTACCGACCCTCTATGAGGCGACCCTCTTATGACCCGACCTGCTTCCGACCCGCACTGACCCTGACCCGCCCCGCCCAATAACCAGGTCTAGTTATGGGTAGTTTGTTGTGTTATTAAGGGTGATAAATCCAGACAACTTGCAAATTATTTGAGCTCGATTCGAAATTTTGATGAGTCGAAAACCACTAGATTTGACTTGAGAGACTCATGAATAACCTTGAAATATTCTTCTTCTTTTTTTAACATTATTCAAAATCATGTTTAGTAATTGTATATTGGCAAAAGATAAGACATATGTGGCTTCCAATATAGTATAAAATAGAAGGTGGTTAGGTTAGTAAGATTCAAAGCTAGTCTATTGTGCATCAAGGAACATAATATTTCCTCTCATTTTAAAAAATCATATGTTTTCTAATGTGAGACGGAAAGCAATGTATTCTAAAGCACCTAATAATTTACACAAAATTGACCTAGTCTTACTTCACATAATTGAAATGAAAAGATAGAGACAACAATAGTTTATTTCTTTTAGGTGGTTGTAGGTAATATGAAGGGTCGTACTAGGTCGAAACCTCTCAGAGGTCAACCCGACTTGGATTAACAAGCTAGACACTTTGGTTGAGTTAAGGGAAAGGGTAAGGAGATCCTCTCTTTCAAAATTCCCCTAGAACCCCCAACCTTAAGGTTAGAAGGTTCTCTCCTTTTTAATAGAACAAACCTAATTAGCTTGGTGATAAGGAAACCATCAGTGCTTTCCTTGTATCTTTAAAAATAATGAGATAAAAAGATGTAATTGGGAGATGCTAATTAGCAGGCATCCATGAACGAGGAAATTCAGGCTTTTGAAGAAAATGACACTTGGACCTTGGAATTGCTTCCTCCAGGGAAACGTGCTCTTAGTAGTCAGTGGAGGACCAAGTATTGTTCTAATGGCACTATTGAGAGACTAAAGTCACACTTAGTTGTTTTGGCCAACCATGAGAAGGCTGCAATTGATTATAATGAAACTTTTGCTCCCGTTGCCAAAAAAACGACAATCCGTGCTTTTCTTGCCATTATCGCTTCCAATAATTTGAAGCTTTATTAGATGGATGTTCACAATGCTTTCTTACACGGTGACTTGGAGGAAGAAATATACATGAAACTTCGTCTTGGCTTTGATTCTATAAAAGGTTCTCATACTTATAGAAATATACTCCATATTACGTTACTTTCTCAGATTCGGAACACTTATCGAACTTTGAGTTTTGCAATATTCATATATTAGCTTTGACCATAATTTTCAAAAAATATATAGAAAATATTATTATTATGTATTGCTTATTGGTCTGAATATTTAATTAGTTTAAGATATCACTTTGGGGGTGGCAATCAGGTCGGGTTGGGTCAATTTCAGGTTGAATTGAATTCTATTTCGGGTCACTTACCCCTAACCAAAACCCGACCTGATTTTAATTTCAGGTCGAAAATCATAACCTGAACCCCGGTTTCGGGTTGACCCGAAACCAACCCAAAATGACATGAAATTAAATTTATTCATTGCAATAATTCATCATGTTCAGTGAGTCTTGAATTCAAATGCCAATTTAATCAAATTTAGAACATTTTCTTATATGTTTATAAATTTAGAAGATTCAAGAAACGGGCTTGGCCCAATACAAGTTAGAAAAATAGAAAATAGGTTATAAAAATTATAAAAGTCGGGTTAATTTCGGAGTTGACCCGACCCGAATCCGACTCGACTTCTAAATCAAGTTGTTCGGGCTATTTTCGGGTCAAAAAGGCCAACCCGAACCTAACCCATTATATTTTTCGGGTCGGGTTGGGTCGATCCATTTTTTATTTCGTGTCGAAAATCTCAACCCAAACCCGGAATTTTCAGATTAGGTTTAGATGGGGTTATCAAGTTTGATCAAATTTTGCCTGCCCTAATCACTAGTGAAAGAAATAATTATTTTTGGAAAGAGAAACAAACTACACCCAAATGGCTATATCTTATGATTACATCCAACTTTTATGGCAGCTGTGAGAGGTGAGCAATGTGCCAACGTGGTGCTGCTAGATTTGGCAAACCATTTGAAGACTAGAGCACTAATAATCTAGTCCTATACACTCCAAAGGGAGCTCCACATGAAGAATAATGACAGAGACCTAGCTTAGAGGAATTTGTGGGTTGTGATGGTGCATATTACTGTATGACTATGAAAACTTTGCTTAAATAAGAACAGGATAATGTGTACTTTTGTAATTAGCTATCATTGGTTTAATACTTTTTATCTTCCTTTTTTTTTTGTTCCTTTTGCTATTTGAGTGAATCATTTGTATGAACGGAAATTGCTATCTTGTAGGAGTATCTACAAATGTTGTATGTTTTGAGAGTATTTAGTTGGGTAGAAACAATTTTCTCAAAAATGTAACTTTTTTCATTTTTCTTTGTTTTGTTTCTAGAGGGCGAATTTTTCATATGGTGGAAATTTGAAAAATAGTTCACGCACGAGTGAACAATAATTTCCTTCTCAAGAGAATTAGGAGCATCCACCACCATGAACAAAAGGAAATGTTCATATTTCTCTCTCATCATCCAAAAAAATATCATGGCTCATGACAAAATTCACAAAATCATCCCACCCATAACATAATAAAAAAGTTCATCAATTTTCTATCTCTTACTTTTTACTTCAAAATTATTTTTTTGAAGTGTTTCAAAATATGGCAAAATTGATATCATTTTATATATAGATTTCAAAAAAATATGACCATTGATCTATTTATTTTATTTTTCTAATTTGTATTTTTTGAAATATAGCCGTTTTAATTTGGCAAATACATTTTGTTACATAATTTCTTACCACTCGTTGGGGCCACTTTTCTCATGACAAGTGTTTTTTTGTTCACCATGTAACAAATTCCTTGGTTGGTCACAATATGACCAAACATATTTTCCAAGTTGTTCATGATGGGGATGAAATTTTTCTTTTATTTTTGATCCCACGAACTAATCCCATAAATTAATTTCATGTCAAGGTGGTTGATGCTCTAATGTCACATCTCTCCTTCTATTCATACTCCCCTTTTCATTTTCACCCACCTCTTTCCTTCTTCCTCTTCATACTCCCCTTTTCATTTTCATTAATTTTTTTTCTCTAACTTTCATGCAAGGAATCAAATAAAGCAAAACTAATGTACAATTGCATTTTCCCTAGAAACATGTTTTTTCATGGAAAATCAGTTTGTACTAAAAATGTTTTTTCGCCCATCCAAACTAAGCCTTGTGTATAAACCATCCAGCCTCTCCCTTCCCCACGATCGTGAAATAAACGATTAGTGTGAAAATTGGCGAATAGATACTTTTCCATACTTTGTATCTGAAGTACTTCACTTAATTTCATAGCCGTATTGGGCTTTGGTGGTATCTATCATGCACTTCTGGACCCTGAGACTCTTGAAAAATCTTTTCCATTCTCGGTTATGTGTAGAAAGATAGAAATAAAATGACCATAATTTGGGCATTTAGGTATAGGCGCTTTTTTCTAGTATATCCGAGTAATAAAAGTATGCAGAAACCTTGTTTGTCTATTGTCTAATTCTAATTTTTTTTTATAAAGAATTTCCAACCTTCAAAATTTCACGTACTCCATTGACAAGATTTTGATGCAAACGATGATCTCAATTAGGGATGGCAATTGGGCGGGGTGGGTGCAGAGGATGGTACCTCCACACCCGCACTCGCATAAAATTCTCATCCCCATCCCCGCCCCACCACCCATTGCGGGGAAAATTCCAGACCCATCCCCGCCCCACTAGGTACTTATTTTAACCCATCCCTGCCCCACCACCCGCACCCGCATCGTACCCACTTCATCTCCGCACCACCACCCGCATGGGTACCCACGTCATACCCACATATTTATATTTTGCAAGATAAAATTATTAATAATTTAAGTATATAAATAGAATTGAGTTTTTTGCGGGGATATACCAGGGTAATAGGGCATTTTGTGAGGATATACCTCACTAAATTTTGTTTGTGGGGATATACCAACCTAAATTTAAGTTTTGTTAAAAGGTACAAAAAACACTATTTCCGACGAGAAAGTCAAATTTTCGGTCTTTGACTTGGTAACTTATCCCTAATTTATACCCTATAACACAAATTCAAACCACATAGTACAATTGAAGAACACAAGAAGTAAATTGAATTGAGATTAAAGCTAATATAAGACATCATACCTTGCAATTGATGATTTTGGGGTGCCCTTTCTTGCTGAATTGAAGAGCGTTCTTTTTCAAGGTTTAAGGAGAGAGAAATGTTAAGGGAGGGGGTTGGTTATTAAGGGAGGGAATTCTTAAAAGTTGTTAAAAAAAAATATTTCAATAGTAGGCGCGTGGTTGAGGGGGTAAACCACAACATATGTGGCTCTTCCTACCAAGTCAAAGGCCGAAAATTGACTTTCTTGCCGTAAATAGTGTTTTTGGTACCCTTTAACAAAACTTAAATTTAGGTTAGTATATCATCACAAAAAAAAATTAATGAGGTATATCCCCACAAAATACCCTATTACCTTGGTATATCCCCGCAAAAAACTCAATAGAATTTTAATAATAAATAAGCGGGGGTGGGGCGGACGGGGATAGGGCGGGTATAGCATAAAATCCACACCCGCTCCACCACCCATTGCGGGTACGATTTTAATCCCCATCCCCGTCAAACCTAGACCCATCCCTGTCCCACTTGGGCTGGGATGGGGCGGGTCTCCTACTTGACCCGCCCTACTGCCATCCCTAATCTCAATGGATCAGTCCTTACAAGGGAGACTAATGTGATCCGATCTTTTTTGGCCCATTTCTGATCGCTTAGACAACAAAAAAGAACCAAAGTGGCCCACAGGCCACAACTGACATTCCGGCCCAGAAATCGTCGGACAAAACGAAGCCCAGACCAAAGTCATTCTGGCCCACCCAACACCTAACGGCTAGTAGTGTCCACTTCAACGGATCCAAAGGAAAGGGCAACAGAAATTTTTAAACCTCCCAGGCCTCTTCCCCCATCATCTTTAACGGCTATTTTTAACGACTTGATTCTCTCTTGATTTTCTCCTTCTGCCTTTTCATGAATTTTGTCTCTCTCTCTCTCTCTATTTCTCTCTCTCTTTCATCTAGCAACTAGAAAAAAATATAGAGCCCAGTTCGTCAATTAATTTCATAATACAACCTTAATTGTTTCTCCAGCTCCTCTAATCTATTATTTTCTTTTTCTCCCTTGTTTATGTAATTCGCAAATCGCAGCGAAGGAAAAGCAACCAATTGGAAATAAGAGAAGAAGAAAACATATTGAGGAGAAAATTTTCATATCGTTTATATTCGTGAATGATCAGACCATAAGGTTCGTAACATATAATTTTCCTTTAATCTCTCAGCAACATCTATATATATAATTCATTGGAGTTCAATTTTATTTTGTTATTTTTGTTTTTGCATACCCAGAATTAATAATACAAAGTGCATGATTGTTCATGGTATGTTTCTAATTATATGTTCCCATGTATTCCCTCACAAAAGAAAAGGAAATCATATCACATTTTTTCTGAGTTCTGGGTATCTATAGAATTTTATAGGAGTAACTAAAAACAGAAGACCTAAGGAAAAGATATTGCAGATTCATGTTTTTTTATGTTTTGGTTTGAATTATGATGTTGGATCTTAAAAGATGAAGAATTAAATGGGACAAATGGGTTTCAGCATTGTTCTCAGGTTAGGTTCTCAAATGGAGAAAGAGCTAGAAGAAGCGAAAGCGGAGATTGAGAGGCTTAAATGCAGCTTGGATGATAGAGAATCCATCGTCAAAACACAATGGGATGAAGCTGAAACCCTCAAAGCTCTTGTTTCAGAGCTGCAAAAGAAAAGTTCAGAAGCAGAAAAGATCTAAAATCACCTAAAAACAATCAGAGTGAAAGAGGTGATTTGTTGGAAGAGTTGGAGGAAAGACAGAGAAAGGTAGAAGATGAGCTTAAATGGAAGGTGGAGCAGTTTCAGCATCTGGAAGAAGCATATGAGAAGCTTCGAGGTCAGTTTCGTGAGAGTAAAACAGAATGGGAGACGGAGAAATCATCATTGATTGATGAGATATCAAAGCTACAAGAAAGCCTTGATGATGGAAACCGAACAACAGAAGGGATTAAAAGTCAATTAGCAATGTGCAAGCAAGGGTTAGAGAACGAAGAAAGCCGAAGGAAAAAAGTTGAAGAGGAGATTGTAGAAATGAAAGCGTTGTTGGAAAGCGCGACACACGAGGGTTTTGAAGGAAATATAGGAGGAGAATGTTCAGCTGCAGAATCTGGTGAGGACGAGGTAGCAAATCTTAGGCATTCGTTACGTGTGAAGGAGATGGATTACAAGGATATGGAATATAAAGCAAAGAAACTGGAGAGAGAGAATGAGGAATTACTGACCTCCATTAAAGAACTCCAGGAAGCTCATATTCCAAGAGCAGTTCCGACTCCATCTTCATGGGCTAAGCTGAAAACAAGACTGAAATCATTAGAGCAAAGCCACCGAGAATCTTCTGCACAGCTCAAGGCAAAGGAAGTTGAATGGGGTTGTAAAGCCTACAGAATGAATCAAGAGCTCATAAGATGTAGTTCTAACTTGCAGGTTAAAGATGAGGTCATAGAAGAGCTGAAGAAGGAACTAGAAGGGTGCAATACGTCGTTAACACAGTTGAAGATGCAGAACGAAGAGTTGTCTTTAATGTTACAGTTGATGCGATCAGAAGGTTCGCAAGAGAGGGAAGGTGGTGTAGCACACTTGATGGAGCAATTAGAGAAGGAACGGGAGGAAAAGCTTGCAATGCAAGAGGAACTCGACAAAATAAGAGATGAACTAGAAGAAGCGCGTGATGCTCTAGATATGATGGATTCTGAGTTGACGGACCAAAGCAACGAGAGAAATGAAGTAGAATTTGAGTTAGAAAATTGGAAGTCTTTAGCAGCCCACTTGGAGAGGCAGGTTACAGGAAGCCAATCAATGCGCAAGGAGTTAGAATTATCATTGCTTGCACAGGCAGAAGTTGAGGAACTCCTCAAACTAGATACAGAAGAGAAGGATAAAAGAATAGGTAATCTTGAGCAGCAAATCTTTTTGATGGATCAAGAAATTCGGATAGAAGAAGAAGAAGAAGAAGAAGAAGAAGAAGAAGAAGAAGATACCACTGAAGACGATGACAATAAACTATCGCAGCGTTTGCAGATGGATGATGGAGAACAGCTACAACTGGAATTACTGGCGAAAGAACTTGAAGAAGCTATAGTTGAACATATGATCGGAGAGAGAAACTACACATTTGAACAGAGTTTGCAGGAAGACATGGTACCTGCACAATTGCATGAAAAAATGGTTCAAGGAATTGATAATGAGGAAACAAGGACAGATCTTATAGGTGAAGAAGTTTGTGCCTCAAAAGAGAATGTAAGTCATCAACATTCTCACTCCAGAAAGACAAGTGAATCCATCATCGAGGAAAGATCACCATTCAGAGAGTTAAACTAGCACATAGTAATCTAGAAGAAAGCAACCATTGCAATCGTTTGACTTGTAAATGGCCACTCTAGACAATTCTTTTCATTTGTTAATCCATTACTTGAATGGAGATTCATCTAAATTCTTTTGGTATGCATTGTATGCTTTCACCAGTTTCTTTTTTCTTGTCTGTAATTCTTCCTCGTTTAATCATTGTACAAACAGGATTTTTTTTTGTGACATAATCAAACTTCATTTTGGTGCCATGGATCAAGCATCAAAATTCCAGAAATGATGAGAATGTTATGGCTAGTATATAAGCTCCTCTGTGTAGAATATGAGTCAGATTTCACACCAATTACAAAAAGAAAAGGACTATTTTCACTATGAAAAAAAGACCTATAATACTCAATTTCTGCCAATCTTGCCATGGGATTTCCTAGAGAAGTTTGGGAGCCCTTGCCTCAATGCCTCTAGGTCCAATGCCCTGTCCACCCAAACGCATGTATGAGGTGACACCCATTTTGAGACCTTCAACTCTCATGGGATAATATAGACAGGCTAACTTTCAACTTTGACAAATTGACTTACATCATACAAAGATTCTGTGTTAACTAGAAAACTCCAAGCAAATAAATACTCCCCTATCCTAAATTTTGACCCACAATTTGCTCCTCTTTTATCCTTGTTTTGCGATGCACGACACTTAAATTATTTGTTACTTTCACATTGTAGTAAATCTAAGATGTGACGTCTTTCTGATCTATCCTTCTTCAGAAGCTTCAGCCTTAAAATCTAGACATTTCTAGGTGATAAAAATAATTCAGAAAGAGAAAGTAAAACAGAAACAAAATGACTCATAATAGTGCAAAGGACACTTACGGTTTTCGATTCATGTATTCAGGAAGAGTATGCATCCTCTGACCTCTGGTATTGTTTTGTCTTGTGTGTCCAGCTGAAGAAGATTTTCTGAGTAGAAATTGGCAAGTTACCCATACAGATACTGAAGTTTTTACGGCTATATAAAGTCAGATATAACAAGAAGTCAACAGCACTACCCCCGTGCCTATAAGGAGACTCATAGGAGGTCGCATGTTAGAATGTGTAAAACTTACCCCTTGATCCCGAATATGTGGACTATATCTCAATCTCATAAATCGAACATGAATTTATTGCATCACTAACATGCAACAAACATAGATTGGATCTCCCAGTAGCTAAAAACGCTTTTGCTACATTTGAAGTTGGCGATCAAGAGGCAATGGCCATTCTCCGATACCTCTATCCCTCACAGCACAAAGTATGCCTTTAGCTTAAGGATAGAGCCGTGGCATGTCATCTTCATCATAACATTCACTGGCAAATGGCACAATCTCTGTTACATTGGTAATTCAAGATGTAAAAATGCAAAGATGAATAACATCAAAAAAGAAGTTAACGGCAATTGACACACTGAAAATGTATCTCATCCTGAAATCACCACGTAAAAGCAACTAATATAAACTGCAAAACCGTATAACATGGTCTTTCTGCCCGTTCTAGATCCTTCCCTCACGACAATCTTAACATGTGAAAAGAGCGGGAAATAAAGTAGCCCATTTGATTGCAAAATGGAATATCACATTAGATTTTAAATATGTATGGCTTGATTCCCCCCCAAAGTGTCTTAGCTTTGGCAAAAATTGATTTGATTTAATATCCAGCATTTTTCCCTCAAAAGAAAGTAATATAGCCTATATAAACTGCATGGAAATAAATTTCTAAGTGATAAAAGCTCCTGCGAAAGAAATTTGATCAAAATAGGAAGAACTTTTTAAAACGGATGGAGTATTCTTCTTTCCAGCCTTCGATAATTTAAAATCCATTACATAAAAATGGAAATTAGACAAGCAAGATAAATACACCCAAGGAGCAAGACATTTAATAGAACATATGGAGCAAAATGCTCTAAAACCTAACAAATTCAGCTTGAAAATAATTTCACGCAATATAGAGGCAACAAAAGCTCCGAAATTAACAGTGAGCAACATTTTAAAAGCAATTGACGATTTAATCATATATCTGTTTGCAGAAAGCAGCTCCAATTACGAAAAAAAAAAGGACAACATTGCAAAATGCTTTCGTATTAGCAAGGAGTTTAAAGAGTATACCAGAAGAAATGCTGGAGAGTTTAATCGAGATCAAATACGACTTTTATCAGCAACTACAATTTTCATTTCTTCGCGCGACTTTTATATTCGTCGCTGTTTACTGTTTACTGTTTACTGTTTAGTGTTCACTTTCACTTTGGAGCGTGGGAGCCGGGAGCCTATCGCCTAAACAATTGCGCCATTTCGAAGTAGTACAATTTAGTTGAAGTTTGGGTGGTATACAATAGACTATCTGGCATCAAATTTACTTTATCGATCTTTAAACAAAGAGTGCATCATAATTTTTGCATTTATTTAGTGCATTCTAAAGCTTAAGGCCTAGTACAATCTAACTTTCAAAAAGGTTTAGTATGCTCAAATAGCAAAACCCCAAATTTATTGACAAATTATTCCCTACTCTGTCATGTTAAGATGAAGGGTCATGTCAGACCGAAACCTCTCGCAGGTTAACCCGGTCTGGGTTTGCGGGCAGACACTTTGAGGTGAGGATGGTAAGGGAAAACTCTCTCCCAAAGTGCCCCTAATGGGGATTGAACCCACAACCTTGAGGTTGGAAGATTCTTTCCTTACCACTAGGTCAGACTTAGCTTGGTGCCTTTTTTCCCTAATTGTCCAACGAGTAATTGCAAAATAATTTCAGGTTGTATTTGGTTAGGAGGAAAGTGCTTTCCAAGAAAACTATTTTTCTCACTTTTCTCTATTTGGTTTTGATCGGATCAAGGAAGGGAAAATATGGGTTGAACTTTATTTTCCAAGGGTGGAAAATAGGAGGCAAGGGAAGTCACACTTTCCCCCATTCTATAAAACAATAATAACACAACACGAACAAAGGAAAATGGGTTCAAAGGAAAATTACTTTCCTTGCAACCAAACAAAGGAGAATCAATCTAGAATTGAGTTTTCCTCTGGAAAATGGTTTTCATGGAAAACTACTTTCCGTTGGTAATGTTTTCCGCCCAACCAAACACACCCTAAATGAATAATAAATCATAAATTAACATATGAGATTAGTTTCCTCTATCCTAAAAGTTGTCAATCATGACTAAATTTAATTGTTTTGTAGGCCTAACTATTGAGAGTATGCATGACCTTTGTGTTGTAACCAATGGCGGATCTTCATTGGGGCGGACAGGGGCCTAACCCCCCTTAAATCTTGGTCCAAATAAAAAATATCAAGCAAAAATAATATAAAAAGCCCAATATATAGTCATTGGTTGGGATGTCAGTGGGTAATGGACCTTACCCGGATCCGTGGATCCATATCCGTTTTTAGCGGATCTGGATCCTCAAATTTTGGACCCTACGGATCCGGGTAGGTATGGATCCTATTTTTTGAAATCGAACCTAGACCGGGTCCTAGGTTATTACCCGGATCCATTACCCATTTTTGAAAGTTATTTTAAAATATATAGTTAAAAGGGTAAAATTTATTGTTAAACTTTTATTGTTATTTATGCTCGAATTTGTTATACTAAAGTTGAATGCTTGCTTACTTCAACATCGACAAATGAAGATGTTAAATGGCGTTGTTTTGTTCTTTAAAATCTCTAATTATTGTGAAAACTAGGGTTGTTTGAAGAAAACAAGTTAGGATCCGTTTAGGACCCGAATCCATAGGATCCATTTGATCTGGATCTAGATCCTCAATTTTATTACCCATCGGGCCCGGGTAGGATCTGGATCCTTGCCTAAAAAACGTATATGGATCTGGATCCTAAAGTACCCTGTCCAGATCCTACCCATTGCCATCTCTAGTCATTGGCCCCCCAAGTCTTGGCTCATATTACAAAATAGGGTGATTTGTTTGTCTACATGTAGTAAAGAGAGGAGAAAAGTAAAAGTATTATAGTAAAGAGAGAAAGAGAGTGAACAGAAAACGCTATCTGGTGACAGAGGAGCAGTATTGCAGTGGAGACAGGGAGAAAGTAAAAGAAAGAGAAAAAGAAAGAAAGAGCAAGAAACGTAAAGGATAACTTAGCTACGTTGACACTCGTAGTTATCTACACTCATAACCAAATTCAGTATTTTTTTTACGAGACAATATTTTGTTGTAACTATTTCTTGATAAACTTATCTTTTACTATTAGTTTGTCAATATAGTCGAATATAATCAATCCGCTATATGAGTAATAAGCAGTATACGTAAAATATGTTGAAAGGTACATGAGAGTATTCTAGTTTTAGATAGGTTAACCAAAAGGTCTTGTATGTACCTTGTGTATGATAAATATATTGTACATCGGTGTAATTTTTACCCAATTTTTAGTAACTTTTAACATGTTTTGATTAACTTTTTGTATAATAAAGTAATTTTTGATGAATAAACTTTAAAAAATGTAAAAAGGTTAACCTTATAGATTATGAGTGAGCTTGTTCTTGAAAAGAAAATAAATAACTTTTACATAATAATAGGGTAAATTTGTTTACAGCCTTGTAAATTTATTTTGCAAGTTTGAATGAAATGATATCTAAATTTTTTTTAAAAAGGTAACTCCCCTTACAATGTTTATTCTACACCAGTCTTAATTAAATGTTGGTGTAGGTTAATTATTCATGAAACATTAAATTATAATAAAACTTTTTTAATCGACTGTTCACAATCCCACGTAGTATATACTATGGTAATATATACAAAGTATTCAAATTTTTCTATTTGCATTGGCTTGAATTTTGCAAAATATCATTTAATATTTAAATCCCCCCAAAAAAGTGGTCAAGATCCGCCACGTGTTGTAACCTTTTAGTTGGGTGGCCAACAAAAGGTTGTAACAGTCATCTAAGATTAAGCGTGCACATTAGCACATATTGATTTATATTGATCCACATTCATACCTTATTTGATTGTTTTATTGGTTGTTTGATCGTGTCAACATGTGAGCCACATCTCGTGTATGTGTAATTGTGGATGGATGTTAGTGTCATGCTCGTGTGTTATGCATGAAATGCATTCTTAGCACAAGTGCACGATCACAGTTCATGGGAGGAGGGGCCTTGTGCAGTATCGCTATCACTTATATGTTGGATCATGCCAATACAATTACTACCCTCTTAAATAAGAGTGGGGAGTACAACTAGGAATGGATTGGGCCACCACAGTCCATCACGAGGCCATTATACGTAATGAAGTGTAACATCATATTTTAATATACAACACAAATTTGCTATTAACCAAGCATTACGGACATACCCATATGATTGAACACTCATTTTCCAACAAGAACCAAATTTAAAAACGGTTTTTTCACCATATACCCCTGACAAATTGGAAAATTCACCATATACCCTTAATGTTCGAGATATGCACCATATACCCTCGAAGTTTTCAAAACGTTCACCATATACCTTGATATTTCAAAACCTGTTCACCAAATGTCTTTTTGGTAGCTGTCGTTAACTCACGATTAGGCTTTATTTCTTATTTTGCCATTATTAACTCTAAACCCTAATTCTAATCTAACCCTAACCCAAATCTAACCCTAACCTTAATCCTAATCTAACCCCTAACCCTCTCCTCCTCATCCTGACCCAACCCCCCCTCCCCTCCCCCCTCTACTCCACCACCGCCGCCCCCCCTTGTTCCCTTCCCCGTCGCCGTTCCCCACCCCCACCCCTCCCTTCCCTCATTGCTCCCCTTCCCCCTCCCCTTCCCCGTGCTGAATTTCACCGAAGTTGCGGGAAAAGGAGAGAGAAAGACGCATGGATTTCGTCCCCGAATTTTCCGCCATTGAATTTTCGATTTAGGGTTTTTGATTTAGCGAACAATGTTGATGAAGATGTTTGATTTCTTCGACTGGGAAGGGAGGGGAAGGGGGGGGAGCAACAGAGGGGAAGGGAGGAGGTGGGGGAGGGGGGAAAATCGGCCGGGAGCGGCGACGGGGGACGAGGAAGGGTGGGGAGCAGCGACGAGGACGGGGCGGCGGTGGTGGAGTAGAGGGGAGGGTGGGGCTGGTGGCGGAGGGAAGGGGAGGGGGGCTGCGGCGGTGGAGGGGAGGGGTGGGGTGGAGGGTAGGGGAGGTGGGCTGGGCTAGGGTGGAGGGGAGGGGTGGTGGGTCAATGGGGGGGTGGAGGGGGTGGGGAGGGGAGGGGGGGAGTTAGGGTTAGAATTAGGGTTAGGATTAGGGGTTAATGGTGGCAAAATCGTAAATACAACTAACGGTGAGTTAACGGCAGTTAGGAAACGGGTATATGGTGAACGTTTTCGAAAACTCAGGGGTATATGGTGCATATCTGAAACATTGAGGGTATATGGTGAATTTTTCAATTTGCCGGGGGTATATGGTGAAAAAAATCGTAAAATCAATTAATAAGTCCCCCACAACATATGTCATATGGACGAGGGTGCTTGGCCACCACAGGAGCCCATCTAGTTGTGAACTTGGCACAAGCCCGACATGACACAACTATTTCGTTGTCGTGATTTTATGCAACCTTTATTTAATAATTAGGGGTTTACTAGCTAGAGGTGATCATTGACTGAGCTAGGATTTGTCCAAAAAAGTGAGCCTCATGCCAATAAGTTTGCACCAAAATCCGCTATTTCATGCTGGGCCAACATGGCTTTTCGGGCCAAATATAGCCTAAAGTTTCGAATTTCGGTTGCTCATAACCTTTTTTACCCAAAAACACAGGGTGGACCGGAATCACAGGCGAAGTATCATGTCTAGAACCCGCTAATTTCCAAGTTAGATCCGCAGACTAAATCAATGTTGATCACCTCTATTACTAGGCTCCTATTTTAAGTCTCTAACTTGCTCATGAACTACATCGACCCAACCATTAACTAATTTTAGGCCCCGTTCTTTTGGAACGGGAGAAACTGAATTGAATTGAACTGAACTGCAGAGAGTAACTGAACTGAACTGAAACTAAACTAAACTAAACTAAATTAAACTGAAATGAACTGCAAATAAGTCCAAAAGAACAAGGCTTAACTCTAAGAAATGACTACTCCAGTCTCCATAGTCCATACATATTATATTTGGATGATTGACGTCTGTTTTGCGTGCATAACATTCCCAAAACCCTCTCATCGTGGAAAATTCCTTGAGATTTACGGTGAATTAGAACCACAAATATTTCATGTGAAAGTATGATTGCAATGGAGAAGAACTCGAAAGGGAACATGTCCGTCGTTTCCTACTTTCCTTGCTAATAAGCGCACGCCAATTACATTTTACAGAATAGAAAGTGAAAACTCTCTGACCATGTGAAAGTATCAGGACCCTTCCCCAATTCTCTCTCTCTCCTCTCTTTTTCTCTCTCTGCAATTCCGAATATCCGTCGCAAAATCAAGATACTTCCGTAAAACCCTTGCATTTTACAGCTCATTAGCTTCGAATTATCTTCAATCGAGGCTACAATTCATTGATTTCTCAATCTATTTTCATTGTTTAGATTACGAAAATTGGAAGATTCTCACTCTTTTTAATTGATGAACAATTATCTTTGCTTAATTTCTAGGGTTTTGGTGTAATCTCCTTTCAATTTTATCAAATTTGAGCAATGATTTTGGGCGTGTTTTGAGCACACTAATCATCAGAGAATGTCTCTGATTGGTTCCCTGCAATTATCCCCTTCATTAGGGATTTGCAGGAACCAAGACCGAGGCAAACAATTCAAGGTGCCCTAATTTTAATGTTCCTTCTTTTATTTTACTTAATTGCAATTTTCGAGTTGCTAATGATGGTTAGTTTCAGAATGCTACAGGAAGAGGGAATCAGCATTTACTCTCAACTGCGTTATCTTCATGTGCTTCGGTAAGTTTTCCCTTTATTATCAGTGTTCTTTCCGGCGTAATTATATTTTTATGTTTCAAGCTGTTGAATTAGGGCATAAGTTTACAATATTGGATTTTAAGTCAGGTGATTATATTTGTTTACTGTAATGCCAATTGTATCTGGTTGTTGAGTTTAATATGTATGGCTAGTGTCTCACCGGTTTTCGACCTAACCGGCAATATTGTGTTTGTATGGTTTTCGATTAATGTCACTGATTAGGTACGCTGTGGATGTTACGAAATTGCTATGGTTTTCCATTCTGTAGCGTTTATGAGTTATTCTAGTTGAAATTTGGCTGTTTGGAGTTTTTTTAGCCAAAAAAACAGTTTGACAAGTATATAGAATTAGTGTTCCCTGTGCTTCAAAGTCTATGCTTATTGTTACAATTTGAAGCTTTGTGAGACTTAGGCTCCGTTTGGTTGGGTGTAAAACATTTTCAGTGTAAAATGATTTTCATGGAAAACAATTTACAATGGAAAACACAATTCTCCTAAATTAGTTTTCCGTTGTTTGGTTCCATGTAAGAAAAATGATGAAAAGAAAGGAAAATGAAAGGAAAAGTAAGGAGTGAGAGGAGTGTACAAGATAGGTAAGAAAAAAAAGGAAGGAAAACAGTTTTCCCTTCATTTTGAATGGAAAATGGTTTTCCATCATTGGGAGAGCAATTTTACTCCTAGGGAAAATGGTTTTACACTCCTTTGCAAACCAAACAATGTAAAATTAAAGATAGAGGAAAACAGTTTTCAAGGAAAATGTTTTACGCCCTACCAAACGGAGCCTTAATGGTTCTGAAAATTTGGATTGCCTTTGTTGCTATGGTATTGCGTTTTTCTTTTGTGTAACCTTTCTTTGGTTCTGTTGGAAAGTTTATGGAAATGATTTATTAATAGTAGTACTGTATGTATTTGCTACCTGCTTACAGAGACTGCAACTGTTCTTGTTTTGACCTTCATGGATCTTTTTTTTCTTCTCTGGATTTCTTAGGGTATTTGTGAACTGAATTTCTCATATAAGTTTAATAACTCCCTGATTATCTGCATTGTATTTATTATCTAAGTTATTTATGACAGAGACAAGATTCATGGAATCACCAGCTATCTTACCGTGTAAATAGACCCCTGTTTAGCCCACCTTACAGGTGCAATGTCCCGAGATGCCATTCTTTTTTATTTTTTGGTCAAAGTATTGCCATTCCCAGCATGAAGACTGCTACTGTGGCATTGACAAGGTAAGGTATCCATGCTATCTTTTTTTTTGCTTTCCTTTTTACGCCCTCCACTTTTATTTTTGTTTGGGGGGTTGGTGGGTGAGAGGAAGAAGAGGGGGGAGAATAAAAAAAGCGCTGCCGCTTCAAATTAGGGTCTCTTAAGTAGTGCTGTTGTAATTCCACTTAACCATACAAATTTAGCACTTATGCTTGTCAAAATTTTGTAACTATGGAAGCAATTCTTTGAGCCCTACATTGAGTAACAACAACAAAGAAAGAAACTGGTTATTTTTGGGGATTTATCGATCTTGCAGAGCCGAAGTCTCTAGAAATTTGATACAAAGACAAATTTTCTTCTGAATGCATATTAGAAAATGCTAAATAGTGGTAAATAAAGTAAATGAACGGAAGAACAAACTTGTACGAGGAATACCTTAGGCCCAATAGGAAGTTAAAATCTCGACCACGTAGGATTTCGATTGAACCTTTTCATTATGATAGGACAGCAACTATTTTACAAACCTATGACTAACTCGGATTACTTCCCCTCTTTCCTCTACGAGCTGAATTTCCCTTCAAAAGTTCCCTCTTAACATTTGTTCCGATCGACTTCCAAAGAGATCCTCTCTTGACTTAGACTTCACTTGAGGCCACAGTTACAAATTTCTCTCAAACCTATAAACAATTCTCAAAATGCTCCTAAATTTTCAAACTCTATGGAATTCGATGGATTTGAGTTAGTCATATGGAATGCTAGAATAATATCAATGTTAGCAACGTCATCTGCTTATATTAGACACACTCTAAAATCAAACATAAGTATGCTCATAGTATTTTGGTATGAATGAAACTGCTCCTAACTCTATGAAGATGGAGTTGATGTAGAAATAAGCACTTATGGTCAAAGGTAAGAATCTTATGCTTAACTAATTTCCTTCATCAACAAAGACTTTTACAATTTGACATGTAATAATAACCTTTTTCTTGACCCGTAACAAGGCGTAACTCCAATTAAATATCTATGCCTTGTTTGTTAGGCGGTAATAAATGGTGGTAATAGTATTGAACTTATAGGAAAGTTTGTTGACTTCCATGATCTATTTTTTACTTAAGAATTATGAACTTCCATATTGCTGTGGAGGGGGCGGGAACTATCATAATTGTTGAGCACCAACTCCTTTCATATATATATATATATATATATATATATATATATATATATATATATATATATATATATATATATATATATATATATATATATATATATATATGTACTTCCTGCTTTCCAAAATTAAGGCAGCACCTGCACTTTTAAGGTCAAACTTCACATACTCTTACCACGAAGTGTAAGTATATGTATCTTGCGTATAAGTTACAAAGTTAAAATGCTTTAGCCTTCAGTGTCCATTGTATGTTTTCTTAGGGTGTGTTCTTAATGTATATATTTTGATCATGTTACCGAAAATTGTACTGTGCAGGTCATGCAATGCTTTACAAAGCAGCCCTATTGTCACAAATTTGGTTCCTGCTGTTGGCATTATCATATTTACTCTTTGGGGTTTGGAACCACTCATGCGAATGAGCAGAAATGTTTTTTTTGCATGTAAGGCAGCCTTTTTATTCATTTTTGACTGTCACATGTTCCTTTGTTTACTGCAATGTTGTAGTAATAAAGTGCTATGTTCGTTGCTAGTGATAATCTGGTGTCAACCTTGAAAGTCATTGTGATGGCATACTTTCTTATGTTTTGACCGGATTTTCTCTCTGACTAATATGACCTACAGCACTTTCTTCAAATTTCTCTTTATATTTAACATATTCCTGATACCTGATAGACTTATCTTTTTGGCATATAGAAAACTGACAGCAGTTGGAAGAAAAGTACAACAAAATATGTTTTATCATCTTATCTGCAACCTATCTTTCTGTGGACTAGCGCAGTGCTTATATGCAGGTCCTAGTTAGCTAAACTTTTCTCTTTGATTTTCTTTTGGTCTTGAAGAAATTATCATGTTGTTATTCTTGTATCGCTTGTACTTGATACAAGTGTGCCTCTTGGTTATGGTGATTATTTACGAATTTTGCATTGTACAGGACTTTGAATCCAATTGCGATGCCTACAGAAGCTAGCCAGCTTGTGAAGCAACGCATCCTGAACTTTGTGATGTCACTTTCAACTGTGCTGGCATTTGCCTACTGTCTGTCAAGGTTTTGATTTTTTTTGCAGTATCTTAATTTGTATAGCAGTTTCTGAATCTTGATAATTGACTACAAGTTAATATGGAAGGCGATCTTCTTATGTTATTTTATTAAACACTGCTGTCACTGTTTCTGTCCTTTACATTCTACAGTCATGTTATACCCCCCCCCTCTCTCTCTCTCTCCTGAAAGGAACTTGTTACTTTTCTGATGTTGACTTGTTAAGGGCATCACTCTTACATGACACTCCTAACCTCTCCAAACTTGTTTCTATTTTTGGCTGTTGCACCCTCAGTCAGCTTGTTGTGTACATGGCAATAGATTTGTATAGTTTTTTAAGTTCAGAAGCTTTCAATTGAAGTGTTAATGCGCTTTGTAGTTTTATCATGGTAATCATCACTGTATGTCATCAACTCATGATTTTGTTGCAGTGTGATTCAACAAGCTCAGAAGTACTTGATAGAGACAAATGATCCATCTGATGCCCGAAATGTATGTTTATAACTTCATATGCTTTATCTGCCAATGACTAAAAGAGTCTTTTTATTCAAGCATATAGTTGTTGTTTGCCTTTTAGTAGATGACCTGATTTTATGTTCATTTACAAATTATTGTACATACTCGAATATTGCTGGTCTCCAATTTTTATTCTCTTTGTAGAAAAACTTCCTGTTTGACATAGCTAGAGCTTATGAATTTGTGCCGTTAATATAATATATAAATACTAAGGATGTAGTTGGTGACGGATTTTCAGAAAAGGGAAAGGACTTTAAGATCCTCAATTTCCTTTTGGTTTGTTTGGTTCACACTTTTTCTTATACCCGTTTGCCTTAATTGTTTTTCCAAAATGCCTCTACATTGATTCCCCTACCAATGCAATCGCTATAAAACTACAACCACACAACTGCCACAACTTTGACTCAGAAATTTCAGACCCCAGCATTACCTCCATCAACCTCTACCACTACCTAAACCACAATCACCTTCACTTTCATGACTCTGACCCAAAAGCACCATACCTACTATAACGTAACCTTAATTCATAAACCTAACATAATGACAACCTCACCCTAATTGAGAAACACCATCAGTTCACTTCTTTAATTCATGACTTGTGAGTCTCCTTCCACCTCCATAAGACCACCAACCCTGATCTTGCTTAATTCAGAAGTCAGATCCGCCAAATGACCCCACCTACTAAGGTAAAAGAAAGACATCCACCCAAGTTGCTCTGGAGTCTGGACTCTAGGTGTTGAAATTCGGCCATTGAGGTCCGTTGTTCGTATTTGACTTCCAAATGACGACTTATTAAATTCAAGTATTCAACTACTATGGTATTGTATAGAAAGAAGAACAAGTCACCTGGAGGGATTGGTGGCCGCGATTGAGAAGGATACTTTAGGGAGGGGAGAGAAATGGAAAGAAGAAGACCTTTTTCTTTTATCCCCAATAACTAAACATTAAAGGAGGGAAAGAGTTTCAATTTTTAACCTTAAACAAACAAAATATAAAAAATTTCCTTCCCGTTTCCTTACCCCCCATTTCCCTTTCTTGCAGATGATATTGTATTGTAATAAAAGGGCTAGATGGGTTAATGCTAACCTGGAGTTATTGAGACAAAAGTTAGAATCTTGTGGGTTAGGCTAAGTTGGAGTATAGATGATTACATGGAGTGCCAATCTAGTAATGAAGGAGCTGAGCAAGGATGTAATGATTATTTTAAGTACCTTGTGACTTGTGTTGATTTTTTCTAAAGGAATGCAGATGTTGACAAAGATGTGACATAGAGGATTGTATTTGGGCGGCTTAATGCAGAGCAGCAATTGGGATATTATGCAACCATGGTGTACCATTAAGGTTAAAGGGAAAATTCTATAGGACGAATATTCGACCAACGTTATTCTATGAATATGGGGTACTTAGAATTGGTCATATTAAGATTAAGGGTGTAGTAGATCTGTGTATGCCGAGATGGATGTGCTAGAATACCTTGAGACATAATATATAGAATGAAGATATTTAGAGAAAGGCCGGAGTTGCTAATATTGAGGATAAGATAAGGGGGAACAAACTACGTTGGCTTGGGCATGTGTGGCACTGACCAAAAAGATGCACCAGTAAGGAAAGGGGAGAGTGGAAATTATGGAGGTTTTTATGATAAGTCGTGGAAGGCCAAAAATGACTTGGGTGGAGGAAATAATTTTTCTTCTATATCAGGGAAGGGAATTAAATGTTCTTTTTCAATTGGGAGAGGGGGTTAAAAATTGGTATAAGAATAAGAAGTTTGCTGGAGCATAGAAGACTTTATAAAAGTGAATGAAGGAAGAAGATCTTTGTGGATGACCACATGAGAACAGAGAATATGAGAGAAATTATTGGTCATGCAACCAACCTCATCTTTTGGGTTAAAGGTTTTGGCATTGTTGTTGGTGTTGATTCCCTTTTGCTTTCATTGAGCTTACCAGAGAACCCATAAGTGCATTGGGATGTTACCTCAATGCAATCTTTTGTATTTGTTTGCGTTTTTTCCTCTTTATGGCGTAACAAGAGGTAGCAGATAGTATCAAGAACACGGCTTGAAGTATAAATTTACTGAACACTGTTGCACTGTAAATGTATAATTCTTCCTATGTTGGACTCCGTGGTTGTATTAGATTTTATTGAGTAATTTTTTTAATATTTTCTTATTACCTTGCTGATATTGTCAATGTGTCCTTCGTGGAAACTCACCCACCTCTTGACAGATGGGTTTCCAATTCGCTGGGAAAGCTGTATATTCTGCAGTTTGGGTTGCAGCTGTTTCATTGTTCATGGAGTTGTTGGGTTTCTCTACCCAGAAATGGGTAACTGCTGGAGGGCTTGGAACTGTGCTGCTGACACTTGCTGGTCGTGAGGTATGTTGCTGTAATTTTCTGGTAGATTCATTAGGCAAAGGCGTGTTTAGATCTTCATCACAAGTATACACAGAATTCTGAACTTATATGTGCTAACCAGCTCTTATCCTAATGATCTGCAGATATTTACAAATTTCTTGTCAAGCGCAATGATCCATGCGACACGGCCATTTGTAGTGAATGAATGGATTCAAACAAAGATAGAAGGATATGAAGTCTCCGGTACTGTTGAGGTCTGTATCCTAACACAGGCAATGCACCATAATTCTTACAACCTTGGCAGAACACAGTAGGGAATTTAGAATGAGTTTCGGAGGAAGATAGCTTTCTGATTCTTGACTGTTATGTGTACTCCCTTGAAGCTTGTGCTGAGTAGTTTTTAATGTTCTTTTGTCGTTTGCTTTCACTGAACGATTTATTTAAAATCTTTGCCTGTGGTATTGTGTATGCAGCATACTTATCTTTTAACAACTTGTCTTTCTCTACATTCTATGTTCAACAGCATGTGGGATGGTGGTCACCGACGATTATAAGGGGTGAAGATCGTGAGGCAGTTCACATTCCTAACCATAAGTTTACAGTGAATGTGGTGAGAAACCTCACTCAAAAATCTCACTGGCGAATCAAAACCCATCTTGCAATCAGTCACCTTGATGTTAGTAAGATTAATGTGAGTGATCTTGATCATATTTGTGTAATCATGACTCTTGGTGCACCCATTGGCGCCCATCTTCATGGGACTACAATTCACCCACACTCAATCTGCAGAATATTGTTGCTGACATGCGCAAAGTCTTGGCCAAGAATCCTCAAGTTGAACAGCAGAAGCTTCATAGAAGAGTTTTTTTGGAGAACATCGATCCCGAAAATCAAGCTCTTATGGTTAGTCCATTGATTTAGTGTTTGTGGCTTACTGTTGCTCCTGTGAGTCACTCATAATGTTGCACTAGATCCTACTCTGTTTGGGATCAGGAATCTAAATCACATTTGGTGGCATAAGTCCATTGTTTCTAGATATAAGATTTTTTTCTTGATTTAATTGAATATTCTCTCCTTATTTTGTATGATACAGATATTGATTTCCTGTTTTGTGAAGACATCACGTCATGAAGAGTACCTGTGTGTTAAGGTAAGCAATTTTTTTTCTTGGTGAATCAAAATGAGGTATCATCCTTGTTTCAGTAAGTGGCTGTTAGTGCATATTATGCTGTGGATTTGTTCGTCTTCATCTCTGCTGGACTGGTCCGTACTTATCTCTTCAACAAATAATCAGAAAGGGGCTAAGATCTTGTCTACTGACTTTGTTTTTTTTACCGAGGGTGCATGTTAATAGATTGAGCTTTTTTAGAAATTATTGTTCATGTGTAATGAACTGACATTGCTATGGCAGATTAGAGGAAGATTCCGAACTAAAAACTAATATTTGATTGATTGATAGAAATGGAAACAACATAAAATAAAGATAGATTGCCAAGTATTCGAGTGACTTGGTCACACTCCCAAACTAACCACTAAAGTGAACTCTCCAATATTTTCTTCATGATCTTTTCTCTCCCTAATCTCCTCTATTTATAGTATACTCGTCTTAGTTCTTACTCCTCAAGCTAACATAATAACTAGTGTTTATTACCAATATTGCCCTTGCCCCCCCTAGGCTAGTCTATTACATTATGTGCAATTGCTTTATAGATGTTCATGTGGAGAATCAGAGAGAATTGACATTTTTTTTGTGCATGCTACGCCCCGTTTTGATATAATTACCACATCATTCCAACATGCGCAATTGAGATTTCACCATGATTTATTATAGCATTGTGTAAATTGTAATTGAATAATAGTTGTATGTTGTATCCTTCGTTTTTCTCTCAACCATTGAATCTAAGTGAGCCTATATGCGGAAATTTTATTTTTAACTTATAAACTGTCAATTTTTCTCATCCTAAAATTTGAAAATATGCAGAACTGTTGTTTCTGGTCAGACAGAGTACTAATATATCTGCTGCTTGAGGTTGCAGGAAGCTATATTACTGGATCTTTTGCGAGTCATCAGCCATCACAGGGCCCGCCTTGCTACACCAATCAGGACCATACAGAAGTTCTATAATGAACCTGACTTGGACAGCATGTCATTTTCCAGCTCATTTTTCACTCGTGGTGGGCCTGCGTCAAAACGTCCAATGCTTCTGATTGAACCTCCTTACAAGATAAATGGAGAAGATAAAACAAAATCTCAGGCTCGTGCAGTGCGTCCAAGTGCAGAGCAAGAAAGTCGTGGCACAGGACAACCAACAGCCGACAAAAAGACTAATGATAGTAATCTCAGAGAAACATCAGCGCCTGACTTGAAAACCAAAGAAATATTGAAACCTGGGAACAAGGGTGAGAGTAATGTGGCAGATACGGCGCATTCAGAACTGAAAGATGAGAGCAAGGCTTCAGGGGCTGCCAAATCGGACCGCAAGGCAGATGATAAGGCTACTGTAAATTCTGTATCTAAGTCCAACTCTGAGTTGGAAAAGAAGAACACAGCAGTTGCAACACACTCAGATGCAAAACTTGCAAGCTCAGTTCATGAAAAAGCATTGAAGAACTTGGAAACTTCAGGTAATAATGACAAAACAAGTGGCACACTGTCCAAGCAGGCTGAGAAGTCAACAGTATCTGAACCATCCAAGTCGACATCAACCGGTTTGGAAGAGAATATAGTTCTCGGGGTTGCATTGGAGGGATCGAAGAGAACCTTGCCTATAGAAGAAGAGCTTGATTCACCTCCAACTCCAGCAGAGGCAAAAGAACTAGCAACACAAAGCAGTGGGCACGGTAATTCAGCTGTGGATAAGGATGAAAAAGACAATTAAGAAGTGATTAATCATTGCTCTTTGTAAATTGTTAAAAAAGATAGTTACATGGCCATTTGGTGCGGTATTTATTTGTCACCAAGTTGGCAAGTTGTTTGGGGTCTAGGAACTAGGAAGTATTATTAGTATGGAGTTTACATTCATTAGATTCCTTAATTTGAGATGCGCTATCTTCTGGTGTTGAGATGGCCCATACTTTAAAGTCCTTGAAATGCGAGGAACTTGCATATATTGAAGTATTGATAGTCAACTCTTGCATATATTAGTAAGGATTTACAGTGATCAGATTTATTATTCGAGAAATGTTTTGTTGCCAGTAAATGTAATCCCAATAATAGAATCCCTATAATTCCTGAAGCACATAACTACATATGCTGTGGTTTATTCGTTTATTCTGTAAGGTATTTTTTGGATGGAGGGTAGTAGTTTTTTTTGAGGGGAGGTAATAGGTTTTAGTTAAAGGCTTAACATCAACTTTTTGGATTGGGTTGCTTATCCGCTTTTTTGTTTTAGGGTTCGTTTTGTTCAACTTATTTTAACTTATATGAGATTTTATAAGATAAGATAAGATAAGATCGTATAAGATAAGATCAGATAAGATCAGATAAGATAAATAAGATGTTAGACACACAATAAACTATCTTATAAGATAAGATAAGATCAGATAAGATTTAATAAGATCTTATAAGATAAAGATAAGATCGGATAAGATTTAATAAGATCTTATAAGATAAAGATAAGATAAAGACAAAACAAATCACCGGAATCTTAGTGATTGGCTTTGTAGTACAGTCCTACCATCTCATTGAATACTTCCTCCGTTCGAAATAAGTGAAACACTTCTTTTATGTGATTTGGAACGAAGGAAGTATGTCAGAACGGATGAAGTATTTTGTAATTTCTATCATGTTCTCATGTAACTTGAACAGTTTTTGGAAATAAGTAATTAAAATCCTTTTCATGTACACTCTTAGTTTAAAATTGAACTCAGAAGCATACTAGTCGCCTACCTTTTTTTATAGTCATGAAGTTTTATTGTTATAAATTTCTTTGTTTAATCATATCCCCATAATCTTGTCGGTTTTATATTACATTTTTTTCCTTCAAATTTCTTTGTTCACGGTTTGAGACTTAGCACTTGTTAGATCAATCGACAATTTCATATTCCCTTAATTACGTAAAGTTCTTCACATTTCGAATCTTGATACTATTTAGATCTATAAAGAATCTTTTTAGTATAAGACTACCTTGTCTAACAAGTACACTCATTATACACCCCATTCAAGACTATCTTTCGCTTCATTTGTTCATTCAAACTCTCCCTATCATGTGAATTTTACTTCGTTTGAAGGAGTTCAAATGAAAGAAATGAGAAAGGAAAAAAAAAAGTTCCTTACCCAAGAGCATCATGAAAGTTGTAATGTCTAACCAATAGGTCCCTTAATACATGAAACTAGTTCCAAATAAGCACAAATTGCTTGTCAGTTGTCCGTATATGTGTATATTTGGGTGAACCCTTGCTTCAAATGCTTACATTCATTTACTTCGAACACAAACCATTCTTTACTTCCCCAACCAATTATATAGACCCATATAGTGGCTTCCTCAATTTTTTACTCAGGATCCCACACCCAAAGACCGATTATAAGCCGGACAAAAGTATAATCTTAAGCCTTATGTACTACCACAAATTTTTATTTTACACCTCTAAAGTTGATGGCTCATTTATATGTCCAAGTGAATAGTCTGTTTTACGTAAATGAGACACACAAGAATTTGATTTTGTTTCTTGAAGATTTAAAGAATTTAAGCCTTTAGTGTTTAAATAATACATGAAGCAAATAAAATGGCAAAAATCAAATCTTGACCAATCCCTTCCTTTAAAGTAATAGCTTCCGAATTATTCGCATTATACAAGAATTAATCACAATGAATCGACAAAAACATCTTACATAAAAATAAAAAGAACTGCTAAGGAGGGAAAAGAAAAAAAAAAGAACCTCTGTACAATGGTTCATCCAAGCAAAAAAAATACATGTTATTCATTAATCATCATACATCATCATCCAAAAAGATAAGCCTGACCTCTCAAACTCATACATCTATACTGATCTTCTGAACGTAACATGCTCAAATATATGCGACATTTACAAGTAAAACGAATGGGCTCAACTTTTATTAAAATGCTTACAAAAACCCACCAATAATACTAGGTGATACTGTAATAAAAATCATATATATGTAGAAAAGTAACTCCTAAAAAGACCGTTTATAAACAAACCTCAAGCACGGCACATACAATCCGGAGCAGGGTATGTATAGATGGATTGTTTCGGTTTTCGTAATCGCAACTGGCCATGTCTATAATGGTGACCCTCAACTACTGCTTGTCTGAAATCTACCCAGCTCATGTTTTTATCCAAGAAGAGCTGACCCAACAAACCCATGTTCGGCCTTATGGTCTTCAAACTCTCGAATGTTCGATGTCCAACCTGTTGGCATTTAGAACAAAATCTCTTGTTAGATTCCAAAGAAGGTGAGTTTAGTTAGAGCAAAGATGTGCATTAAGTTTTTAGGTAGAATGTCTAAAAAAAGTTCCAACTCTAATATAGTACTAATAAAGAAAAACCATCCATTAATTTATGGGTTTGCTACACGTAGCCCTAAGCTAAGGCTATGTCCCTATGACCATTAATTTCAGAACTTATGATAAGATCAATGGTGTTAGTACTTATGCTAAATATTTCTACATTTAGTTTATCACAAACCCTTAGGACTACATTTAACATTTGCCTTGGTTTATTATAGATTTTAATATATTTGACCTAATTGAAGTCCAATTGAGACGGTCATGGTCATATATAAGAAGCAATGATGTTTATAAAATGTGCCAAATTATGACAACATTTTAACCTTTCTACAGTACTTACCAGTGCATTATGCATGTTTCCTGGAGAAGCAGAAATGAAAATGTCACTGTGCATGCTGACATAATAATCTAAAGCCGCAAGCAAGGAAGCCTTCCCCTTGATCCGTGCACGCTCATCTGCTGAAGCAAGGCTCTTTTTGTCTTCCATTAGAGGAAACAGTTTCTTTAAAGTTGCTAACCTAGCTCTTCCCCCATACACCTGACAGATATTAGCAGACAAGTTAAAACCCAACACTTCTCACTTGGCAATCATCTTTTTTTTCCGCTTAGCAGTGGGCTTCTACCTTGTGCGAGGCAAGATATAAACGTGTACTATTATCAAACCCGAGAGCAGCTAAAAGTAGTCCAACTTCTTCCGGGGTCATCGGGCAACGACCTTGACTTCGCAACTCCTCATCTGTGAACTGAGAGTTCAGAACTCTTCCTTGCCACATTACTTGCCTATACCTTGCTAAAGCCAACTTTTCAGCTTTGCCACCACCAAAATCACAGGCTGAATGGGCAGCCATGTCCTACACAAATAAATTGTTGAGCAAAAAGAATACATTCAAATATCATAATGGGGTATCATACATAAGCAACATAATTGTCAATTCTAGAACAACATACTTTATCAAATCGTAGATGTAGAACAACAAACTTCTGTGGCTCTCTATACCCTTTTCTATAATTGAACTGTTGAAGTAACCCATGTTCGGGTTCACTTATTGAAGATGGGTATTGGAGCCGATTCACAAGAGCATCACCAAGCGCTCTGATGTGCGGTACAAACGTCAATGCCTGAAAATTTACTTTACAGCGTAGGCGTTGGATATCTTCAGGCATGTTGTCAAATGCTAGACGATGAGAAAACGGGGAAATTGCAGCAATTCCGTAGCTGAGGCACATAAGCAAGGAATTAACAGCAGCACTTGCAAGGATAGATTTCACTTCAACTGCTTTTATAAAACATAGCACAAGAACATTGCAGCCTTATGGTTATGCCCTAGGTAACACTTATAATTTGACAAAGTTTTCATCATTCTTTTCATTGATATGATGGTTTATACAGCTTGTTTATAACATGATGCCATGTACGAAGTATGTGCTTTACAGTGAGTCTAAGAGACTTGCTTTTCGTCAAATTACAAAGCCGAAAAATATACTGAGTTAAGTACTCACCTTTGAAGTATAGGCAAAACATTGTCAGGATACCAATGAACTGAAGCATGTACGGGTGCGGTTTTAACTCTGGTTTCACGAATAGCAGTGGAATAGAACTCCCTAGTGCTCCATGCATACTCAAATGGTAGCTCCTTAACTATGTTTATGTCATCCTTCAAGACATCAATAAAGTGATCCACATCAAAAATTTCTTCAAATGAGCTGCCAAAAAGATGCAACTTCAGTATTTAGCTCCTTGAACAGATTTTAGATCCCAAAAGAATGTGTGGCAACACTTTTTATAAACTCACCTTGTGTCTTTCCAAACAGGATTAACTTCGAGTAGGGGGATCACCAATGTCGCATTCAAAATCTTAGCAACGGCAACAGCATCACAAATCTGTAAAAAGTAACTCAGTTATGGCGGCTTAATTACAGAAAATGAAAGTTGTATGTATCTTTGTATCTCTAGCACCTACCCCCATGCGTTGCTGGTTCAGACCTCCATCAAGAAATACTTGGAGATATCCAGATGAGTTAGCTGGCTTTGCTGCATGAATAAGAAAAGCTAATGAGAGACTATGTTTTGTTACACCATTATGGCCGTGAAAATACACACATAGATTCTGTCCGCTATCGATAGATAATTGTGCTCACCAGCTCCACCATTAACTCCACATGGTCTCCAACCTTGATCTGGTAATGGGGACCAAAGCTCGGAAGGCTCTCCGGGTGACTAGATGATGGAAAAACAATGAACAAGAAATCACTTTAGTGAAAAACAAAGTTTGGAGGAAGAACAAGGAGTATCAGATGAGACAGAGTCCAATGAGATCCCACTCACAGTTTCGCTTGTCAGAGCATATTTTAGAAGATTTGAGTGCCTCGGTTTTGCAGACATCCATTCCTGCCATGGTGACGATTTGCAATTAGCACTTCTAATCATGTACACTAAGTTTGCTCAATAAGTGTAAAGGGAAACATTATAACCCTATACCACAATTAAAGAGACCAGGCCATCCAAACATTACTTGCATCATTAAAAATTAAAGGTCCCTATAGGTTTACCAGGTTTTCATGCAGAGCAACAAGTTAATTAAGTTGAGAAACAGTTATGGAAGAGTAACAAGTACTTCCTCCATTTTTTTTACTTGCAACGTTTCCCATTTTTGGCAATTCTCTATTACTTGCAATGTTTCTATTATTGGCAATATATTCTCTTTTTCTCTCTCCTAGCACATGGGGTTCTTTTTTTCTCTCTCACTATCTTTCTCCTCTCCTTGGTCCTTGTGCAAAGGAAAACGTTGTGAGTATTTAAATGTGGAGGAAGTATATTGTTACTGTTTTACAGAAGTCATCCTTCTCGGGAGTTGTAAAATAGGTAAGAAAAATCTTTTCGGAAACTTGCTAAAATTTGTAAAAACAGGTTGTACAGGTCAAGTCAAGATGCCTTTGTTTAAGAGCAGATTTGTCATCGAAGAGTATTAGTAACAAGAAGCTGTAAAGCATCAACTCTAACAGCAACAGTAGTGCTATTAACTTTTACTGCATGTTTGTTTATTTGATACTTCTGCTTAAGGGTGTTAAACAGCCTTGGCTCGAAATTTCATGAGCGGCGCATATTTAAGTCCAGCTCGAGAAGCTCGTGAACAAAGGCTCGAAATATTTTGCAACTCTTTTATTCTACTTTTTATATTAAATAAAACAAAAATTTGATAGTAAAATTGTGCAGAATTGTCGTGAAATGCTCAACATAAGTAGCAAGAAGTTAAATACGAAAAAGTTATAAAATAATTATCAAACACATATTAAGGCTCGAAGAGTATTAGTAACAAGAAGCTGTAAAGCATCAACTCTAACAGCAACAGTAGTGCTATTAACTTTTACTGCCATGTTTGTTTTTTTGATACTTCTGCTTAAGGGTTGTTAAACAGCCTTGGCTCCGAAATTTCATGAGCGGCGCATATTTAAGTCCAGCTCGAGAAGCTCGTGAACAAAGGCTCGAAATTTATTCTTCTTTTTTATTTTTTTAATGTTAAATAAAACAAAAATTTGATAGTAAAATTGTGCAGAATTGTCGTGAAATGCTCAACATAAGTAGCAAGAAGTTAAATACGAAAATGTTATAAAATAATTATCAAAGACATATTAAGTTTTAAGGTATATTGACCCTTAAGCTTGAAAAAGCTTCAGACTCAGCTCACTTGAGTTGTAGAGCAACTACGAGCTGAACCAAGCCGAGCAAGCCTAAAATCGGGCTCGATTTGGCTCGTCTGATACTTGATAAGCTGGCCATAATCTCAAGCAAAAACCAACCACACTTATAAAGAACATCCTCTGAGCTTATTTTTCCTGATTTTACTTTAAAAAAAAATAGTGCTCCGACCAAACAAGAGGATCCATTTGCTCTCAGAAGTTAACAATAGGACATTTTCTTCACCAAAATGAACTCAATAAACCCATGAAAATCATAGATATATGTTGATTCTAAAGGTCCAAAGCACAATGTTACTAGAAACTCATGGAATAGGCCTAAAAATGGTACAGTAATGCTGAAGGAGGAATTGAAATGCTGAATAGCTACTCCCCCAAATACACAGATTAAGCAAAGTCAACACACGAGAATGTAATTATCCTAATAACATGATGCCCATGATTATCAACTACTATTATTAATTCTCAAAAGACAAAAGAAAATGCTGCTAATGATTTTTCCAGCCTTTGACAGCTCAACCTCAATTGTAGAATCTTTAATGCAACATGAACAAGCAATAACCGTATACTATACTTTAATTTTAGGATGTCCAAGTATTTTATTTTAACTAAAAACAGCAAACATGGGAATAGTTGATCAAATTAACTAAAACAATTAGCAATTGCAATTTTGACCATAATCTAATACATCAACATCTTGAATTAATTCTGACCAATTATATCATCAAGTCATCAAATTTTCTCATTTGCATACCAAAATATATGTACTCCTAGAAAAAATAAAAGCAGTCATTTAAAACAGAATAAAGATTCCAACTTTGCCTTTCTTTCCTCTTATTAGCATCAAATTTTGGTTGGTCTTCACATTAAAAACTTTTTATCAACTCATTTACATAAACAAAACACATGAAATTGCAAAATCAACAAATTAAATACAAAAAAAGAACAATAATATTAGATAACTACAGTAAAATTAAGAGAAGAAAGAACATACAGAGAAGAGATTGGGAGAACTGTCAGCAGAAACACTCAAGATTGATGGTAAAACCAGCATCAAGAAGAAACCCACAAAATTCCCATCTCCTTTCCTTCTGAATTTCATCATACCCAGTTGAAAAATCAAGAAATCCAACCTTAATTTCTTATAATTTGATAAATTGAAGAATTCCAGCAATGAAGAAAAAAGAACCCAGAAAACAGAAGAACCCTAACTCAAGAAACAAACTTCTTTCCCTCTTAAAACAGCTTATAAAGGGATAATAACATAACATTGGGCGCCATAAAAGGAAGGAAAGAAAGAAGGAAGGTCACTAAAAAAAATCAAATCTTTAATGATTTTTCAGTTCAATTCACATGGTAAACATAAAAATGCTTGGAATTTGGAACACTTCTTAAAAAGAACAGCTAGCAAACTGAATTGATGGGTGTCTTTCAATTCTTGTTTTTTTAACTCAGATATATATAGAAGTATAAAAGAAGAAGATTGATGCAGTAAATGAAGGTGGGTTACTTTTTCAACGGGGTTCTTTTGGAACAACGGTTAGATAAGAAAAAAAAGGTGAAAAAGAGTGGAATTGTGAACAAAAATGGAGACCTCAAAAGATGAGAGAGATTTAGTATTTGGGTGAAGAATTTAGTATATTAGTGTTTATTTGGTGAAGAATTTAGTATATTAGTGTAGGGAATTTTTGGCTTTTAATGGTAGGTGCATAAAGGTGGTTCTTTCCCCCCAGAAAATAAAAAGTTTGATAAAGTAAAAATTTTGATTCATGTTATGAATCATTATTACTTCCAGCGTAGGACAGTTGGGCGTTTGTGCTCGTGTCACCGACACTTTTTCACAACTCCACCACCTCCACTGCGTGTGGACCGCATATAACGGTATAGTGTTGGTGCTATTAGTGTATAGCCGTGTACGAGTCTACTACTCTACTATTGACTTTTGCTATTGGCAAGGATGGTTAATGACTTGATTCTGAACTCTCCATATTGCTATTTATCTGGAATGCTAAACATCGCGCCAAAACTTCTTAAAATTGTTCCGGTCCCATCAAACATTTCCAACTTTACCCTTTCCTTTTTTTTCCCAAACCACCACCTCCATCCCCACACCCACCCCCCTCCACCACCCACCAACGAGCCCTCACCCCACCAGCGCCCCCACCCCAACCCCCGCAACCACCACGAGCAAGCCGCAGAAACCAAAAAAAAAAAATTACCCTCCACCACGGAACGTCAAACAAGGCTTGGCCTTAGGTAATGGGATTAACCCCGCTAAGAGCTCTATGAAAGGGAGGTTTCTCTTATTATTCCCCATCCCCCATTTCCAAATAGTCTAACCTGCAAAGCTGGCAAGATATACGTGTGAAAGGCGTAAGTACAGTAGGGTCATTTATCTTAAATGCCTCAGTCATTTAATTCCCCTTTTTTCATTCCCCATGTCCATCCATCCCTCGAAATGACCACCACGGATCACCATCCACACCAAACACACACTATTAGGACTATATATCCCTGTAACACCCCTAGATGTTCAGGATCCCACTAGTAGATATGGTCCTCTATGGGCCCTAGCTAACCTGCAAGGTTTTTCCTTTGGTGCAGAACCGTAGTCCTACCTAAAAGGCCTCTATTAGGTTGAGGTGTCTGATAGGCATGTCGAGCACCTAACAAAAATAAATAACCTAACTAATCCTCCTAACTATGTAGTAGGGTAAGTCAGGGTCGATCCCACAGAGAGAAAGTTGTTATATGATTAGTTCTTAAACAATGGTAAGACTAAAGGAGATCGATATCAATGATGGTGGAATAAACTATACTAATCAATATAAAAATAAAAGACTCTAGAGTTAAGTATCCCCACTAGCATGAATTAATACAAGAATACTTCCTACCCTAAACTAATTGATTAAATGATCACAAAGAAAATTACACCCTATAAAATACCATAAACCTCTCCCGAGTATCTATGACTTCCCTAATATGCACTCAAGCCTACTCCCCGTGGAATCATGCAAATTAAAGACATTAAACGCTGCACTCTAACTTCCTAACAATCCATTCTACCTACTCCCGTGGAGAACTTCATGTCCTTAATTGAAATATTCAAATCCGTTAAAACCCAACTCCCGTTGTGATCAAGACAATGGAATCATAACAATACTAGTTATCCCTAATCTAGTATTGGAACATGCATAATCAATTAAGCAAGAACAATTAAGCAATTAATTTGAGAATGTAAAGAAATAATCATGAATTAAATCATACTAGGGTTCAACTTAACCATAGATTATAAAACTATGAAAGCATAATTGAAATAAATAAATATATAGAAAAATAATAAAACATTATCATAGAAAACAAGGAGAAGAGAAGAAGAAAAGAGATACTTGAATTAATGGAAGAAAGGTGGAGCCTTGAAGAACTATGAAAATCTACAAGTTTCTCTCTCTAACTTCTCTCTCTAAAAACCCTAGGCATAAACTAATAATGATGATATAATATCTAAGCTGCTAAAAATAATGTTTAAAGTCCTATTTATAAGCTAAGATTAATATAAACCGACATAAGTTAGGTCACGCGGAAGATACGACATTACAGCAGGTGGCACGGGCAAGCAACTACGCGCACGGGCGTGCATAGTTGTGCACGGTCGAGCGAAATCTCGCTCAGTCGTGCGAGCAAGGCAAAACCATTCGTGGATTTTGATTGCAGGTTGCACGGTCGAGCATAAATCCGCACGGGCGTGCGGGTGAGGCAGTGGCTTCAGCTCAACTTTGAACAGCCATAACTTTTGATCCAGAGCTTTGTTTTGCACATGTAATATATCGTTGGAAAGCTCTTGAAGACTAGATTCCAACCCAGTTGGAATTACCTAATTATCATTCTTGTGTCAAAAGTTATGGGTAAAATGGTGCTGAGGTGTCATATTTCGCACAAGTACACAAAGTCGTGTGTATCTTCTTCACTTCCAATCCGTTTTGGGTACATGATATATCGTTTTGAAGGTCATCCAACTGCCTTAATCATCATATCCTCAAATAGGAGTCTAAAATCGTAGCTTATAAAAAGGGATCTAAATATGCATACATGCAATGTAAATGCTCTAATGCTATATGAAAATGCACCTTAATATGCAACTAAATGATGTTAGAATATGCACTTATCAATGTCCACCCCTATATAAAGAAGACTTCGTTCTCCACCGTAGCCACAAAGTGTACGAGCCTTCAGAATTCTACTCCCACCCATGCACTATCACTACCTTCATCGCAGCTTCGGCCGCCTCTAATGCGACTAATACCGCTCATAACTACCTCCAACTCCTTTATTTCACCTTCTCAGCTAACCTTCTTCCAACCAATTTCATAATGGTATAAAATATGGAATTGCAAAGTTCAAAATTGAAGGTTTCAAAGTGAATTGAGTTGAAGCGATTAACAATTTATAGTGGTGGTGGAGAAGGTAGAGGATAGTGAAGCCAACTAAGAAGATGGTGGAGCATTTTTGGTCGATTGGTGGCCATGGAATCCGTCGATGTTGGGTGGTCGTCTCGGCCAATTGCTTGACTAACACGGTTTTAGTCAAGACTTTTCGCTCGAGATATTGCACAATTGACTAAGTCGGTTTCCGCGGCGGTTTTCACCCAAACAATAATGTATTATATTCTTGAGAAACAATTTACTAAGTCGGTTTCAACCAAGACTTTTGGCTTGATAAATAATGTATTATATTCAATTCCCTCCGTTTCTTTTTAATCTACACACTTTCTTTTTTGGTCTGTTTCTTTTTAATTAATCTACACACTTTTGTCGTTTTTCTATATATTCCTCGCTAACATGTCTCATCTACTTTTCTTCTTCTTTTTCCACCCATGTCATCTACTTTTTAATAATTTAACCCACTTTTTAGTTTATCTATCTCACATTTCAGTTTTTCTCTCCACCTTCAGTTTCTCTTTCATACTTTTGTACTTTCTCCTTAGTTCTCCCCCAAAGTGAAGTGAATAAACTAAAAAGATTCGGAGGGAGTATTTGAGAAAGCATATTATAGTATGTGTGGGGGAGGAGTTGAGACTTGTTGGGCCTTTGAGTGAGTGACCCTTACCAAGGGGTTCCCGGGAGGAAGCCCAAAAAAAATTATAGTAGACTGATACAACGTTATTATTTAGAGTGACTTATGCTATAGTATAAACAATGTTAAATTAAGAGTGCACCTTATCTTCCCAATATGGATAGCATTTGTCTTATATAGTTATACTATTGATGCTTTTGTTTATTTTATATAGTCTTCATCTTATTGATTGCGCTTCAATTCTTTTTAGGATCGTGGATTAGAAAACTCCTTTATTCTTTCTCTTTGAAAGAGGAGACACCTAAAGCATCGGTAGAAGATTAATTATGAATTTTATAAAAGCACTAAATCTTAAAAGACAAAAGGTTAATTACTATACTACTAAGTACTAACATCTTAAAGAAAAGCGCTATTAGTGAACTGAGGAGAATTTGGATACTCCATCCAATTACATTATTACATCATGCAACTATTAAAACAAAGCTAAACTGTGCTTGCTGATTATTGTTGTGGCAAATCCTAGTAACATCTACAAAAGAACCTCAATAATTGACATCACAATCAAAATAAATTTAGATTAAAAAAATATGTGCATTCGTACATATAGCTACATAAGGTTGTTGACGCACGCATCGCGTGCATATACGACTAATACAAATATATTAAAAGGCGTTCATATCAAAGCAACGGTGCCACATGGCACTTCTTCTCAAACTTCCAATACACGTGTTTGTAATCTCATTTTAAAATATTAACAATGTGTAGTTACTAGGATTCGAACACATTACTCTTGAAATGAAATGTGAGAGTTTAACCACTAATCCACTATAATTTCAATGCTTAATGCTTTAAAGTAAAATATAATAAAGTCTTATAATTATATGTAATTATAAAGATATAGACAAACCTTCTGATTTCTAACACTTTTATTAAGTAATAACATTCTCTTTTCCCAATTCTATGAAAATTGTTATTTTACACCCAATTCCTTAAAAGTTTTTTTAAAACAACTTATCATGTCATGCCATAACGTCCAATTTTCAACTTCGCACTAGACATAGTATTACGAAAAGCTAATAAAATCAATTATGAAATTTATGAATAATAATATATTTGATAATTGTAACTGACCCGGGGCATCGCCCAGACCAAAATACTAGTATTATATTAAAAGTTGAATCCTTAACCATTATGCTATAATATGTTTTTAATATTTAATACAACATACTTCCCCTATTTATCTCTGACATTATATTAAAAGTTGAATCGTTAACCATTATGCTACAGTATATTTTTAATATTTAACACAACATACTATGCCGATTTATCTAACATTTAATACAAAGTTGAAGTATGTGTTATATCCAATATGCCAAATTTTTTTTATCATAGGCAGGCATCTACCAGCCCCAACTAAGATTATCCCCTCTGAATCTTTATAAACTTTTGAATGTTTACAAAATCTTGATTTCTCGTCAAATCTAAACCCTTTAGGGGCGTTTGGTTCAAAATATTTGCAAAATCTATATATATATATATAAAACACAAGGCAAAAACATGCCATGTTGCCTCATGTACTCCCCCCTTCCCCACATAATCAAAAGAGACAATTAAACAATAAAAATGTGTGTAACCCATGACCTCTCATTTGAGATACAAATGTACTAACCAAAATTAGATACAAGTTTATATATTAATAGTCATTAAACTAATGCTAATAATAGCATGGTCTACCTTTCAGTAGTCTTATATTAAAAAAAACTCTTCAAATTTTTATAACCTCCGTAATTAACACTATTACACCATTTAATTACATCGGTTATATTCTTACACATTAACCTAAATTTCAAAAACAAGATTGAATTATATTCTTTGTAAGTAATTATATATTTATATATATATACTCTCTTGAAGTCGAGGGTCATATTGATGAATAATTCATATTATAATTTACTATATATAAAATTTAAAAGGAACGGGAAGATTATATCCTGAGCACAATCCAATGCATAAAACTCTATTTTCCCACTTATCTCAAGTGTTTTTTTAAGACTTCAAATTCACATTGATAAATGATCCGGAACATCGCCCGAGCCAACAACTAGTTACAATTTTAAACCCATACCTCAAATCTCCAAGGTATGGGTTTTAGAAATCCAAGGGGGAGGTGGGCTTGAGTGATTCCAAACATTAAGGTATTAAATAAAAGAGATTATATCCCTTCCCAAGCAAAAACAAACATGTTATATTAGGAATCAAGTTCCAAACCATATCACCCTGATTTTATTCTTGATTCCAAACCCATAGCTGTTTGCAGACCAAACGCCCCCTAATTGTTGTTTCCCAAAATTTCCTCATGCTCACATCTACCTATATATCTCTCTCCAACCTCCTAAATTTTTTCTCTTGTTCTACTATATAGTCGCCGAAGCTGTTGCCGACGTTTTTGCCGCTGCCGGTGCTTTGACGATGTTGTTGACGAGGAATTTAATTTGGATGGTTTAGGTTTTTCGTGATGGTGCGTTTATGTAATAGAATCTTTATGGTTTAATGAAATGCATTTCTCTTTTACTCTAAACTTTTGATTTATTTCGTAAGTCTACCAATTTCATTCTATTTATCGTACAAAACTTGGATTTTAGGATGTCATCAATCATTTTTAAGTTTGATTTGTTCATTTATTACTAATATTAATATATAACCATTTTTAAGAGTTGTTTCCAAAAATGAATTAACTCATCATTAACAGGTTTAATTTTTTAGGCTGTAACAATTTAATTTTAAGTTTGATTTGTTCGTTTTTTAGTGGTACCCTTACATTTTTAAGAGTTCTTTCTAAAAATTATCTCATCATTAACATGTTTTAATTCATTTATGAGCGTTTATACCTCGTTGTTTTGTTTTGCCAATTAAAAAATGTATAACTCAACTTCTAACAATTACAAAAATTTCTCACATTTAACACTACAAACTTCACATTTAAAGCTATATCTTTCACTTTTTAAAACTTTAAACCTCACTTAAAAACAAAAGCAAAAAAATTAAAACAAACTTTCAAATAAGTAAAAGAGTATAACTAATCCATAATTACTATTATCTTATATTCTCACGAGTCACGGGTAAGAATGTACTCCTTATCTTGTACTAGTAGTTGAGAAATGTAAGTTTGTAACCTGCTTTTAGTTTTCATCTTCTCTCTAATAATACTATGTTCAAAGCACCAAAATCTTACATAACACATGGTATCCAATGAAAGAAGGTCTAGGCATTAAGCCCCCACCTCCTCTGATTTTCTTTTACATTTTATGTCTTTTCGGATCACTTGGTTAAAAACTTGATAGGTATATATAGTTGTTGGGGGAGGGGGTTTGTACTGGGTGAGTGGCGCTGTGCGGAATGGGGAAATTCAATCTTACCACGAGCTTAAAAAGGGGCCAAAAAAAAAAATATAGTCTAATTTGTAATGATTATTTTTCCTGGTAAAAGAATTTCACACCTAGATTATCATATAAAATGACAATAAATACTAATTAACTCTAGAATCATATTATTCCAGTTACTCAATAGCCAAACTTACTACAAATGAGGGGCGCTCTTTCAAGCATATACGCAATAAGTTACCAATGTACAAGGAGGATCAAGTTATAGTATCTCACGATCTATAATTTTGTAGTACGTTGCTTGTAAGATTCGTCTATACGTAAAAAAAATGCAAAGAAATAACAAGAAAATATTTTACTATATCTATATATAAAAGTATCAACAAAAGATGGTTAGTAGAATATAGAAGTATATTACTATGTCATCCATAAACCAGCTTGCATTCGATGGAGCTAAAACTTCCTTCTATAAAATCATTAAAAAATATTCATTACTTACGTAGGCACATATTATACTCTTTTGTTTCAAAGTACACGGTATGCATGCTTTATGAAAATTTGATTTGACCACAAGAATCTCTTAATTATAATATTTAAAATAAAAATGGTACCATTATATTTTTCTTGAAATAATAATAATATTTTTTTATGATTATTATTATTAATATAAATTAAGAGTAGCTAATGGTCGAAGTTCAACCTCGAATATCATATATGCCTTTTATTTTGAAATAGAGGAGGTAACTAATACATATCGCTTTATTTTCTCTAAACGTAATCCTATAGTTTTCTTCCCTTCTTGACTTGACAACGCACCTAACTAATTAAGTGAGGACGATGAATAACAATCTCCTCATTTCAGATAGGAATGGGCGTGGAAAATTGGCAGAAAAACTAAGTAAAACAAGCATGTGTACGGTACAAGATTTGATGAATCAACATTCTTGTCACTTCATATGAAAAGTTGTTGTACCACCACTAATACATTGAACAACTACAACCACAAATATCATATTCCCATATTAATCATACTAACCAAGTACATCGAACAAGCAATTTCCAAGACCCTACTACATAAATCCTTCAAATATCTAAGAAACATAACATTAAATGATCAAATGCAACTATAGGTTAAAATAGCCAAACAAGAGATATAATCATGGTAATGATCATGATGATAAGAAAATGATCAGACGGTTGAAATAATGTGGTGGTAGCATAAGAAATTATGATAGAAGTAGGAGATTTTTTGGAGAGTGATTCAGAAGCAGAAGGAGAGATAGGATCAGGTGGAGCATCATGTACGGTAATGGCAAGCTTGATACCACGATTGCAGTAACCTCGACCGCTGATGAAGTAGTATGGCCTAGCAACCGTCAGATTGAAAACGTCTCTTCCTCCCTTTGTTATATTGGTTAAGTAGTTGCTCTCTACGCAATTTTTATAGCCTGTTTGGTTCACCTCTAGCACACTTATTATTTGCTTGTCAAATCCGAAATCTGCCAAAAATAATTATTATTAGATGAATTACCATTCTTACTATTTATGGATTAGTTATATTTTAGTCGAATAAAATATCTTGATTGTAGTCACTATCAATTTCAAAAATAGTAGGGTCACATGTTACATGTAATTGATATTTTAGCAGAATAATTAACTAGGATGTATGTTTTTTTTTGTGAGGAGAAAAATATATATGTAATTGGTTTTATAAGATATAGTAATTCATTAGAGTAATGAAGTATTAAGTTTTAATTGATCAAACAAATGTTGAAGTCTCAAAGTGTATGATCTTCCTTCTAAAGGTGAATGGAAGTGAAAAACGAAATTTAGGGGACAAAATGCGACGTAATTATGAAAAAGTTGTGGAAAAATGACTGAATTATTAAAATGAAAATATTATTTCTCCAACTTTAATATATAGAGAGAGTATGATTAAACAAAGAAGTTTATGACAAAAATAAACAAAACGTTATGACTGATTATTACAAAGTAGGAAGCTTATGGGTTTAATATTAAACCAACTAACATAGTAGTGTGCATAAAAAAGGATTTTAATTAAACATTCCAACAAAGAGACATGATTTGTAGTGGAGGCAAAAATAAAATTGTTTAATTTTTTTTTGAAAAGAATAAAATTGTTTAATTTACATAAGAAGGTGATAGAATAAACAAAATATAAATAAAAGTGGTAGGAATATACGTATAAGTCAATCACCAACATAAAACGCTAATTTTTTTTTTCAAAGGTAAGATGAAGGGGACTGACTTGAGGGGGATAAGGGGAAATCCTCAAATGAGTCCGATATGAGGTGGGAAGCGATGTCACTGCCCCACCACCTCAACCTCAACATAAAACGCTAATAAGGAGCCTAAACAACATATTAAATAAAAAGAAGGTAAAAATGTACGTACAAAGCCAATCACCAACATAAAAACGTTGATAAGCAGCCCACTCTGAAAAATTAACGTCAAGCCTCCAACCAAACCTATTCCCTCCAACCTCATGTAGCACTGGAGCTCTTCCTTCTCCCACCTCCACTTTCATCCCCAACCCCATTATTACCATTACCAACCTAATTACTACTAATTTGGAAATCATCTTTTCTTCTCTCCGAGATTTTGGGTTTCACTTATGTTCTCTCTTGACAAAGGGAAAACAAGTTGATTGAGTGATATATAGTTGTAGTAGAATTCCATATCATGCACTTTCTAACATACCAAATTACATGCATGGATATTTTATTTTCATACTACTAACTACTCGTACTTTATATTTCATGCTTTGGAATCTCCAACACCTTCCGAATGTTGTTATTATGGTACAAAATTTGCATATTCATTTCATGTCTTCATGAGTTTTATATGATTTTTAACAAAATGAATTGTCATGCATATGATAACTTACTATAAGTACCGATAGATTATACTTTTGTAACCTAAATGAGTAAATGCGCAATCTCTTCAGTTTGAGGAAAATAAATAGGCAAAATTAGCCTCAACACCCTGAACTATAGCTCGGGTGCACCCAACACCACCAACTATGACTAAGACCTAAACACCACCGGGTGGGGTGCAGTCATACCATAAAAAAAAAAAAACCCACCTGTCTTCGGCAACAATTTGTGCTTCCCTACCATTTATAATTGGACGCACCCCACCCCATAATGGTAGCAATACTAGTCATAGTTGGTGGTGGTGTTAAATATGGTCTTAGTGTTGGCAGGCCCCAATTTTCAAAATAAATACAGAAAAACATATATTAATCAGGCTCTAATTTGAAAGCTTGTCATTTTGTAACATTATTTTCTACAGCGTATATATCTTTCAACATAAAATATGTGGAGAAACTAAAATTATATTAAGATTCACATGGCCCACTTATTCCTACAAGTAAAGCTAGCACCTAGGCCTCTTTGCATGACTTATATTTTATGGGTTCGACCAGTTGAGTTAATAAGTGGCCCAACAAAATATACAATTTGTAAAATTAGGAGCCCATGATTAAAATTTCTCTATGAATGTTTCCCCAAACGTGATACGGGTCATACGGCCCATAAGTTAATAGTTTTGCCTTTTTCTCTCTCTTCTTAAAGCGAGGAGTAAAAAACCTATATCATATGAACAACACACGATACAACACAAAACACGAACTTCAGCATAAGAAAATCACAATTGAATCACAGTTTTGAAGTGTAGGCACGACACGACTCAATATAATAGGCTTGTGGATCATATGCCGTTTGTGGCAACGTAGGCCTTGATTCTAGTTTCAACACGACTTGATAAAACCCATGAATGACAACATGTAGCCTTAGACCCAATTCAGTTTGATGGAACCACAAGGAAGTCCACACAAATAATGCCGTCGGGGAAAAGTCTGGATCTGTCAAACCAACTTCAATTCGTGAATAATCCACAACACTTCTGCTTCTATTGTAACAAAAAATTCTCTTTTTATATTAAAACTAGTGAGTGTCCCGGGCGCCTTGAGTTGTTACTTTTCGTAACTTTATGCCAAGTGAGGAAAAATTGACGTTATGACGATGATAAGTAATTCATGTTTTTTGAAAAATAAACCCTTCAAAGTTTGGGGATGAAAGTAATCAAGGTGAAACTTTCTTACATGGTAGAAGATGCTACCCCCTATTCTTAAAAAAATTAGTTCTCTTTGAAAATTCCAAAAAAAGAAGAAAATGAAATGAAAAAATACATGGGAATTGAAGTTCTTGAGGTTGAATACTGAGAAATTCCCCTGAATTCATTTTTCTGAAGAAATCACATGAAACAGTAAAATACCCAGAGAGGAGAGAGAGAAAGAGATCTAATTTAAGCAGACTGATGAAATATTTGATGATTTTGCAGGTTTTGATTGAATTTCCAACTGTTTTTCTTGTTTTTTTTTGTGGGGGGTTCAAAGAGAAAGAAGAAGGAGAGGGAGACGTGGATGTGTCTTGATTTATGGGATTTTGGTGAAATTAGTAGTTGGATTGTTTATAAGACATCATTAGGTAGTAAAAATGAGTTATAAAAATGAGTTAGGTAGTAATTCGGAATAGTCTTAGAACTTAGATTTAGGGATTGTCTTTTTTTTTTTTGACAGAAGGGATTGTCTTCTCAAAGAAGTTTTATATAGCTTATTACTAGTATTTATATATTAATACTCCTTGATACTATTTACTCTATTTAGTCACTTATTAATAATCCTAATTATATACAAAAATATATCTCTAAATATGTGGAGAAAATATCCTAAATATATTCTCTATTAGTTAGTTTTCTAATGTTGAATTACAATGGCAATAAAAAAATTCTAGTTGAAATTTATTAAAGACTTATATTTACATATGTTATGTGTATAATCACTATATTTTAGAGTTATGATGAGATTACAAGAGAACTATTTCAGATATAACACAAAATAAAAGTGGACATAATTTTAATCCAAATTTTCCTCCAACTCAATCGAACCGACAAACTTGTTTCTCCATCAAGTAGTATTCCTCCTCAAAATCAAGAAGATGAATTAGAATTTGGAATTCTCAACATAAACAACTACTTTTAGGTTGTATTTGAATTTTATAACTTTCCAAATGTAATATAGTCTATGAAAAAAAAAATCTTATATTTGATACATAGTTGTCGATATTACGCTACCCCTCAATCCAAATCCTGGATCCGCCCCTGAAAGCAATAGCTTAACTTTCTACAAGAAATTGGAGTAAGAGTTTATGTTTATAATAATTTGCTTATCATTAAAAAGTGTTATGATTTAACTACATGTGCAAATCTTTTAATGAGATATAATTATACGGCCTTATGATATTTTATTTTGAAATACTAAACAATGGTGTTATGTTGGATTAATGGTTAACCTTTCACTTTTCATTTCAAAGGTCACGTGTTCAATACCTTGTAACTACACAACATTATAGAGTATAGATGACATGGGCGTTAAGATATTGCAAGATCAGTATTATAAAGTGGATGTTGTCTAACTTAATTGGTAAAGTCAAGTAAAGTAATATTCAAGACTTAAGATCAAATCCAGTTTACATTATTATGCTTAATCGCTCATCTACACCGGAAAAATCCATAATCTAATCCAAACTCCAAGATGGTATGGGGGTCAAGACATTGCACGACTGATATCCCTTGTAGTAATTCGTTATAAACAATGCAATGCAATGCTCAACAAGCGCTTGCAATTTCAGATCCATGTCAATATGTCACAAGTAGTTGATCAATTTTATGACTGATCTTACATTAATGAATATCAATCTGGGTAGTAGTTGATCAGTTCACCTGCTTCCTTTCCCCTCCATTTATTTCACTTCTTTATCTCTTTCAATTCTCACACTATTCTTCCTCTTTCTCACGCTTCAACTGGTAAGAAGAAGAACATAACAATGGCGGGTTTTCTCTCTCTTCTAAGACGCGCTTACCTCTCCATCTACAATTGGACCGTTTGTTTTGGATGGTTTGTTCTTCTTCTCTTCTAATTTGCTACTTCCTCCGTAACATAATAACTGTAATAAATAGGTATTATTTGTGAGGTATAAAATATTCATTTGTTGCGTTTATTTTGTTACGGAGTAAGTAGTGTTTTTTTTATCAATCTCACTGAAAATCTAAGTTTTTTTTTTTGAATTTTTGGGGGATAAATTTATACAGGGCGCAAGTGTTGTACTTTGCTGTTAAAACCTTGAAAGAATCAAGCTATGAACATGTCTACGACGCCATTGAAAAGCCTCTTCTTCTTGCTCAAACCGCCGCCGTTTTGGAGGTCTAAGTTATACACTTTTTCTTTCATGATGAATTATTGTTACTGGGTTAGATTGGTATCTGATTTTGTTTTATTTTTCTTTGGGGCATTTCGTCGAACAGATTGTTCATGGTTTAATTGGTGAGTGAAATGTTGGTAATTGGGTATAATTTTTTTTAGATAATGAAGTGATTTATGTTATTGGTTGATTGGAAAGTAATTTGTTTGAGCTTATTTGTGCCAAATTTGAAGGTTTGATTAGATCACCTATAACTGCAACATTGCCTCAAATTGGATCAAGGTTGTATGTGACTTGGGGAATTTTGTATAGCTTTCCAGAGGTTTGAAATTTTGCTCTTTTATTATTTTTGTTTCTGTTTGGTTAAAGGTGAAATTGCATTGCAAACTTATTTGAATCATTTTTTTGATTTCGCAGACACAAACTCATTTTCTTGTTAGCTCTTTGGTAATCAGCTGGGCTATTACAGAGGTTAGTATTTTATAGAGAGCTTTTACTCAATCCATAAATGTTTGAACAGTTTTTTGTTCAAATTATATAAAAAGTGGTATATCTATATAAAAAAGAAAGTATGCACTTAATCGATAAAGTAGTATATTGAAACGAAAAACAACTTGTGATAGTATATCTTAATCCGGTCATATGTTGGGTTTTTATGTACTACATTTATAAAATATACTATTGTTTTTACTGAATATACAACCAAAAATTGTTCTGAACAGAATTTGTTTCAAATGGTTCTGTTGTTAGGCATTTCTCGTCTTATAGAAATCATCTCTTCCTAAAGAATCGATATGATTCGCTTTAATGGAATATTGCGAAATGCACTGAGAGATGATAGATACTTCCATGGAAATGAGGAAATATAATGAGATTTGGAAGAAGAATTGCTTACTTTGTCTTTTGTGCTTAGCTTTTTGCAATGGTCATGGAGATCATAAATGTGTTACTAAAGCTAGACTACTAGATTACTACTGCACTATTCTTGCGAATGTCACAATTTTGCCAATATCTGCTTTGAGATGTGTTGTGTAAAGATTCTTTTGTCTCATTTTGTTAGACTTTTGAAAAGGGCAAAGGCAATGATGAATTTTTGATAAGGCATTCATACTGTAACAAGGGAGTCGGAATCTGATTCTCCTAATGTGGTGATTTGAGAGTTCATTAATGTTTGATTAGAACAAGTGTTGAGGAACTTAGCCGCCATATATCTTATTGTTTACACCCCCATCATGGGCACTGGGCACAGGGCAGTGGTCTTGTGTGTTGGGTTCGTGCAATGTTTATTTGTATGTCGTGTATCAGGGGGTGTTTTAGTTGGTGTTTAGTGGCTTGAATATGAGAAACACAACTATACCTTTATAAGAGAACTTTAAACATGGAAAAGTCATGGGGATCTTGACAAATTATAAAAGAAACTTATGGCCTGTGTATAGAGTTTAAAGGATTTCCAAGTATAACATGTGGTTAGGTGGTGAGGCCTGAGTGTGGTCTATAGCCAGAGCATTCACTATGTCTTATACTCCATTTTGGTTGTTGATTTTTTAAGGTTTGTGTTTAGTTGATTTTTATGGTGTTTGTACCCAAATGGAATGTAGCTGAGGGCTGTGTTTGTCTCTCTTATTATGTCCATCCTGGAAGCATAGGTTGGAGTAAGTCGGAGATCTGTGCTTTTGCTTTCAGTCATCATACCCCAAAAAGTTGAGGTCTTGACTTGTAAAAGGAGTAGTTACATCTTTTGAAATTGATAGAAATGATTGGTCTCAGGGGGAATGAAAGCAATCTGGGGGTGTCATAGTAAGATGGATTAAAGTTAAACCTCATCTTGCTTACAGAGGACAAAATGCAAAGAAAAGGAGGATAATGATCATTTAGCCATGCAAGAGAAGTATCACTGTCTAAGAGATTCACGCTTGTGTCATGACCTTATAGTATCGATGAAAAGACGGATCCTGTGTGAAAGCAGACTTTGATTTGCTTAATAAGTCCCTGCTGCTTCTTTGCTATTAGCAGTAGAAGAAAAAAAAATATAATACTCATTCTGGCCTATTTCAGATTATTCGTTATTCTTTTTTCGGCATGAGAGAGGTCTTTGGGTCTGCACCATCATGGCTTCAGTGGCTAAGGTACCAGCAAATTCAAACTGTTTACTATACGATGTGTTCCATAATTCACTTTCTAGTCGTAATATCTTAGATTTCATTCTGCAGGTATAGCACCTTCATACTATTTTATCCAATTGGCATTTCAAGTGAAGTTGGTTTGATATACACAGCTTTACCATACATGAAGGTGAGACATCTAACTATCCTTGAAACCCTTTCATTTCAGTTCCCTCTAATTTGCCTCGTATATGTTCCTGTTTTGTTAAATTAGTAAAACAGAACTAGCAATGTTAATATGCTTGGATCACTTGCGGTGGTGGACCCCAACGAAAGAATCTTTATATTACTGGTTTAACTTCTGCTGGTGCTGAATGCCTTGAAAGTTATGTAGTCATCTTTTCTATTCGCCTTCTTCATACAGTAATGTGGTGGGATTTTCCATAAGTAGGGTTCACAGAGAGATTTAATTATCCATAGTTTTCACTAGGAATTGCTTAGTATGCTCTGGAAAGATTATGTAGTCTTACCCTGAAATTGCATAGGGCACACCATTATCATTGGTTTCTTGAGTGACAATTGACTGGCATGCTACATTAAGGGAATGTAAACCATTTATATGTGCTGAAAGGCATTTGAATAGGTTAAAAGAAACACCCCCTCCGTGCCTAAAGGTTACTCCCTCCGTCCCGAAATCTTTGGTCCATTCTATCTTTGGCGAACTTTTCTGAAGTTTGGACCCATACAAGTGTACAACCATACCCATCCACCAACTTTTTTTTGGGACGGGGAAATTATTCTTCCTCTATTTTTTTTAGTTTGCACCATTTCATTTTTCACACTTGCGAGACGCTTATTTGAACGTCAATATCTCTAATTGTGTAAAAGTAAAAATTATAAAATTATGATATTTGGAATCTTTGCATTGAGACGAATCTAACAAGACCCCACTTGACTATGCTTTTCTTATATAATGATGCGAGATAGCTTAACAAAGTTGGTTGATAAATAACCTTGACGTTTAGGTCTTAATCTAGAATGACCCTCACGTTTACACGGCTGTCTCGAGTAATTGTAACTCTGAACTTGGGAAATGTCATTAAACTTGACGGAATCGTCAACGACGTTAAGTGTTTGCCTTTTTAAAACCAAAACGATTATATATATAAAGAAATTTCATGTTCTTCATCCCTCTGTCTTGTTTTCATCCCATCTTTGTTATTCTCAGTTTAACATGGATTTGTGGATCCTCAATTCACAAGATAGAGAAGTTCAAATCAAATTTATGAATTTAGGGAAAAACAAAAATTCAAGCCAATGTAAAAACAAAAATGTGGGAAGATGAAACTTCCTCTGAAATTTATGTTACAACTTAGATCTATCAGTTTCAAGCTACATAGGCCTTTAAATTGTCAATGCCAATTCCTTGAATCCACTTCTTGGGCGTCTCCGTATTTGGACTTCCCAGATGGTTTAGAAGGCGGGTTTAAGTTTGTCCGTTTGGGGCGAATCTGGGGTTGAGAACCGCCTTCACGCCATGGAAATGCCTTTTTTTTGGGAAAAGATGGAAATGCCTTAAAGCTGCCATTTTCAATTTACCACTATTCCAATAACAAGCGCTGGTATAAGTCGAGGAATGAGTGAGATTTGGGGCCCAAAACTATTAAATGAGAGGTGGATGTATTCAAGGGGGGTCAGATTTAGGATAAAAATAAAATGTGGAAATTGTCCCTTCAAATCATTGAAACCGAGATCTAGATAATGGTTAGGGAGGTTAGGAAGTGATGAGTTCTTCAAACTCGAATGAGTTGGGTAAGTGGGCATGCTACAGCTAGATAAATGCAAATCTGTTAAAGAAGGGAATGGGCCAAATACTATTAGTTAATCTATCCAACCATGGGTCTCACTGAGATTTGCATTATTTAACTTCAGATAACACAATTAACGAAGATTAGAAACCCAATTCAAACTGTCTAAGATTAACACCCCTCCCACCCCCTAAAAAAAAATCTTAAAGATCAAGGACTTGAAAATTAGTGAGATTACCAAGTTTATAGTTTGCAACAAAGTGATGAAGAAGGGAGAGAGAGCATGAAGTTACAAGAGAAAGGGGATGAAGAACATGACAGAAACAGGGTTCTTTTTTTATTAAAAGAAAAGTTATAATCTTGTTAGTTCAAAATATTTTACATGCCTAACGCCGTCAACAATTTCATCAAGTTAATGACGTTTTACAAGTTCAGAGTTACCGGAGACACGCGTGTAACATGAGGATCATTCTAGAAACAGATCTAAAGGTCAGGGTTACCTCATATAATTTTGCTTTTTTTTTCTACTTTTTGACTCTCCTTATTATGGTTTTAAAAGCAAATTGTGCAAAGAGTTTACAATAGGAAGGAGTAGGCCACATATGATTTCGAGTCACTTTTTTGGAACTTAGCTAAAGTGCCCTACACATCCTTCATTTTGTAAAATCTTACATCTCCACCGAACCAATGTATATATTCTTTGAAATTCCTTTTAGGGTACGATTAAAGGTAATATAGGGAAGTTACTCCCTGAGTAAAATACCGGTTTCATATTACTCTGACTTTAGCTGATGTTTTTGCTGGTTGGTTTTCTGCTACAACAGACAACAGAGAAGTACAGTATAAGAATGCCCAACAAATGGAACTTCTCATTTGACTACTACTACAATGCACTGCTTATTCTGGGAGTATACGTTCCAGGTAAATGCTTTGCTCCTCCTCATTCGTTGCATGTATAATGTATTGTACTTCTCTTCCTTCAGCTTCCAACAGAGTTTGCCTGAGCAATTGCAGGTAGTCCGCACTTGTTCAACTACATGCGTGCCCAGAGGTCGAAGGTCCTTTCAAGATCCAAGAAAGATTAATGTGATAATAGAACATTACTTTGTTGAGATTAAAGATGTAAGCATTTCATGTGGAGTTGTGGACTTTGTAGTACTACTCTCCCTTGTTTAAATTATTTGGATTCTAATTCTTTCTAAATTAAAAATTAGTACAAGTGACCAACTTTTCTCTCTAGCTTCAACATCTTTCCGCGCTAAATAAGAGCAGCGTTCTCCATTTTGGTAAAACCACTTGGTATAGGTCTCACATCAATTCCTTGGTATAGGTCTCACATCAATTCCTCCTCCCTGTTTAGTGGAGAGCTTGTAGTATTTTTAGCTTAATTTGTGTTATAAAACCTTCAACTTTTAGTGAATTTATTACTCATACTTCTTTTATGCATAATATTATTATCATTATGTGGTCCTGAGTTAATATGAGCTACATATTCTTCAATCCAAGTTATCCAGTGAATTGTCTGAGTTAATACAGTGCTTGTGTTTCATATTTCATAGAAATTAAGAAAAATGAACAATGTTATTATTGGTTGTATTATGTAATGATGTACTTCACTTATATTGAAAAGCTAATTTGCCTTTTTAATTTTAATAAAAAAAACTTATGGCTAGAAATAACTAAAACTACATTGAAGCTAATAAGAAGCATTAAATGTTTACTAACATTAAACATAAAAGGAATAAAAGTTTACATGAATTCAAACAAACCAAAATTAACCAACAGATTTACATTAAATATTTAAAATAGAGACATTTAAAATATGAATAATTTTTTGGGACATACAAAAAGGAATACAATCCCTATATTATAGGACAGAGGAAGAATTAACTAATGACTTAAAGAATTCCATACTAGATTCAAGGGTGGATTTTTCTTTAAGGAAAATACAAAGTTTGGATCTCCTAGCTATAACCTACTTCTTCTTTTTAAAATGAATAATTTTTTTCATTTTATAAAGAATTAACTAATGACTTAAAGAATTCCATACTAGATTCAAAGGGTGAGATTTTTTCTTTAAGAAGAAAAAATACAAAAGTTTGGAAAATCTTCTCTCAAAGCTATAACCTAACTTCTTTCTTTTGGTAAGTTAGGTTGTAGTCTTGACTCTTAAAAGAAGACTTTCTTACATTATTGAATAGGATATAAACTTAACCAATTCTTCAAAAGAATTCATGCCATAAAAACAAATGCCCTACTTATTCTATACACTCCTCAGCCCTACAACAGGCCCAGGGCATTTGTTTAGAGGGATAAAATAGGAGGGATAACGATAATGGGGAAAGGATAAATTAAAGGTTATGTTTGTTTAGAGGGATAGGGATTAGATCAAGGGATGGGAATAGGGATAAACACCCCCCTTATCCCATTACTTATATACCTACGACTTAGGAGGGGGTGGTACAAGGAGGATAGATAGAAAAAGAGAAGATAACAACTTGACTTTTATTGAAAATGAAGAAAGAAAGAGTTAGTAAGGGTATTTTGGTTAATTTGTCAATATCCCAATTATATTTTCAAATCATACCAAACAAGGGCAAAGTCTTATTTACATCTTATCACACCCATATTCTCTATATAGTCTAGGGGTTCTAGAGAGAGAGGTTTGCCTTCTCTCTAGAAAACCCCCCTTTAGCTATCCCAAAAGCCCCAAATCAATTTCCTTATAAATTGAAACCCTAGCCTTCTCTGATGAAGAGAGAGAAGTTCTCTCTCTTCATCTCTTCCTAGATCTAGCCATTTTTATGGCATATTTTCTTATTAAGCAGTCCAATTACCCTTGTCCTCAGTCGGACTATGGTTCTCTAGCCCATTGATTAGCTTTTGGCGTCGCGGTGGAGCGTTCGCTGGTTTCGTTCGTTGGCCTTTGTTCTCGGTGGAGGTTCACTGGCTTTCTTTTGCTGGTGTTTCGTTCGCTAGTGCTCGGTGGCGGCTCCGGCGAAGGTGTCTCGGCCAGTGGTGTTAGTGGTGGTTTGTTCGTCGGCAGCGGGTTTATTTTCTGGGTTTTTATTTCTTTTTCCTGTTTTTATGCAATTTTCTGTTTTATTTAGTTTTTTGTTGTTTAGATGTTTAGCTTTGTGGTTGATCTTGTGGCCTCAAGTAATTGTGCTTCTCATGTGAAGATTTGGGAGCTTATACATTTTCGGTGGTGTTTGTCTTGCCCCCCGAGAAGGGTTCAACTGCGATTTGGGCCTGGGGAGATGGCGTGTTACCGCGGCGGAGCATCTACTCGAGTTCATTAGTGCTCTTTTTTCTTCTATATATTTTTGTACATGAAGCTTATTGTAACCACCCTTATGGGTGCTTTAGGGGGTGTCTCTTGTGTAGACACCTCCTAATTTTCTTTCCTTATAAAAAAAAAAAAACACCCATATTCTCTATCCTTACCCCACTCTCTATACGCCTTGTAGTCGTGAAAATAAAAAGGTGAAAAGGTTGGACTATAAGTTACCCTTCTAATAAAAAAATAATGAAGGATATAAGGTATCCGTAGTTTTCAATTAAATCAATCACGTTCTCATATAAATATAGATATGATCATATGACTATGTTGTGGAAGTGTACTTAAAAATTACTCCAGGCTAATAAGTTCATTCCATGATGAACCATTGTATGGCAGCAGATCATTCACCAATCAGCCATCAATCCTTAGATGTACTGGTAGTTATCAACTAGACCTGCCCCACTTGTGGCTGTCTTGTCGACAAAGAACACCATGAATTTGGCTTTTATTTTTCTTGAAAATTCTTAAGAATTCCTTTTATTGACACCCCCAAAACCTATAACTTTTGTAACCCCTTTTTTTCATGGTTGCTAAATGCTAAATAAAAACCCCTTTTTACCATAAAATACAATACACCCCCCAGAAAACCAAAATCCCCCCTACCCTTCCCCTTCCATTCTTGCACGCCCCTCTTAAAAAACAAAAATGGTGGTGAGTTTGTATGTCGAATTTCATTAAGATTAAAGACCACTTCAAGCATGGACTTTCACCTCCGCCCACAACGACACTTGACTTGTATAAAATCTTACAAAAATTAAAGCATTGCATTTGAGAAATTATTGTGTACATAGTGTTAGCTCGATTACATCGCTACTATATCTCGTCAGCGTTCCATTTCATTTCAGTAGCTTGATTCACATCACCTTTCTTAGCTGACCAGAGGATACAAAATTAGTGATATTACAAATTACTTAGGCTTACATTAAAGCTTACACATTATACAGGTTAAGCAACCGCAAGCAAAGGAGCATAGGCCAAATATAGATACAATAACCACCGCAAATCATCTCCCATGGTCTCTCCAACTAGCCAGAGTATGGCAATCTGCACCAATACCGAATATATTTGACAAAATAATTCTAAAACAAATGTCATCCTTTCACCAAGAAAAGGAAGAAGGATGTTTTAGAAAAACATGTAAGAATATCCAAGGTTCAATTATTCAATAACGAAAAATAAGAAGAAAAAAACCCTACAAACCACAAAACGCAAAACAGTCCTCCCTCCACTCCATAATGTGTGAACCAATTTAAATATCTAAGTGCTAAGTCTAAATATTCAAACTTTAGTCGCCTTATCTTAAATTACATTGTAAATATTGTCACATTTGGTAAGAGTAGATTCCATAATTACTAGCATTATGTGTTTGTTGTAATGGTAATATATCAGCATCAACGATCACACTATGAAAACAAAATAGGGAGTAGCATTAACTCTTGGGTGCATGGCTTAAAGGCAAGCTAAGCTAAATCATGGAATTAAAAAGGGATTGAACATACCCCAACTTTAGGTACGTATCGGAGCCTTCGTCACAGTCCTGAGAAGTACCACCAGAACTATAACCATTACTGACCGATTCAGATGACTGGCCTTCCTCATATACAACATACTCCGAATCAGCAGCTTGTTGTGTGCCCTTAGATGCTTCCAGCACCTTAATATCAACAAGTTTTTATGAGAACTTTAGTAGAGCAATATTATCAAAACTATTTCATAAGACCTTTAGCAGAAATGATTCATCTAAAATGGCATTATTATATATAGGGATTATGTCCATCGTACTTGCTGTCTCAGCCACTCATTCTCTTCCATCAATTTAGCGCCCTGAAAAAGTTATAAATATAAGAGGTAAAAAAATGGGGAAAGAAGACGCAACCAGTCAACTTATCAGGAAAGAAGCAGAGCGTCCCTAACCTTTTGCTCGAGCAAGTTAATTTCGTTCGTGATCTTCTCGCCCTGGATAGATATAAGAAAACATATAATAGTCAACATTAGATTTCAAAGCTAAGCGTATCATCCAAAGGCAAAACAAGTTCCGAAAAGGACCTTCTTGTCCATGATGTGTTTCAATCCAAATTCAAGGGACTTTTCCAGCTGTTGCAGCTCTTCTATACCTAATCCCTGAAGCTCCTCTCCTCTCATATGTCTGCTTCCATAAAAAAGAAGATCTTGAAAGGACAAGTAGAGAAGTTCGAAGGAACTCTGCTTGTTCCGGACTATAAAGCACCAAACTTCTCTGAGGTGGAACTCTAACCATTTAATTGACTTGTAGATGGCGGATCATAAAAAGTTGCTTCATTATTTGTGACATGGAAAGAAATGAAAACTCAAAAGTGCTTTACAATACATATCAAGCAATAAAATAATGTAGTTTTTAGCAATGTACTTTCAAATAAAGTAGTGGTCATAGCTTATATATTCTTGATAGTGTAAGGGTTTTATGTTTTGAGACAGAAGGAGTTAAAACCAATATAAGCCTCTTCTACAACAGAGTTTGGCTGCCCATACCTATCCCTCAAGAGAAATGAAACTCCCAAATTAAGAAGTGTCTTGAGAGCCCAAGAAAAGATACTTCACGAGATTACCTTAGCTGTTGGCTTTTACGTGCTATTTCTTCATTCAACTCCGTGTAGTTGCTATTTTCAACAAGCTAAAAAGGAAAACATTGAATGTTTTAGCAAACAGGCAATACATAACGAAATTCTGAATGATGGAAAACATTGTCACATGATCTTCAAGAAGGAACCCATTTAAAATAACAAAAGGATTTACACAAACCTCGAGAGCCATTAGACAAACATCAAGATACTATGGGCAGTAAATAGTATTAGATGCATGTTAAAGCCCGTTATCCCAAATGTTCCAAATTAAACCCCAGTTTTCCAACATCAAATTTCTAAATCCACTTGGACTACTATAAGCTAAAGATAGTTTCGGTAACTCATGTAATTGATGATTAAAAAAGAAAAGCTCATTAGGGTATTTCATTATTCCATGCAAAAGAACACCCAATGTAGATCATAAGTCAGCTTCAGTTACATTCACTTCACATGAATTCAAACTGAACTTATTGAACTGCTAAACTTTATTGGACTTGATCAACACTAAAACTTATTTTATTAAGGTGAAGAGAACACATTCTACATCCCTAATGTACATTTTCTCTAAATTATGGTATCAAATTGGTAACAGTTAATATGTATTTCAGTCCGCGAACATAACCCTACTATAATACTCAAGTATTCTACATAAAACATAACAAAACCCGAGGTAATCCAGCCAGTTCACATCTACGAAGAAAATTTAATGCGAAAAGTTAAATCAGAGATTATGATAAAAACAAATGCTGTGCGCTAAAAACTTAGCTAAAATCCAATTATTCAAAAGAACTTTGAAGCCTATCTCAAAAGTTATGTATCTGGAATCTCATAGGGTAAAAAGAAAATCAAAGTAATTGAAAAGTTAACGTATTTGAACCCTTCCAAAATCCAGGATAAGCTTTTTTTCTATATTGAACATATTATATTAGCCCAAAGGACAGCTTACCTGCAACTTTAAGGACGGTTGTTCCAGCTTGTCCAAGTTCTTGGAATGCAATTTGTGTTTTTCTAGTATAGTCTTCATACTTCATTGCAACAAAAAAGTAGAGTTAATTTCACTATTCAAACATCAAAAGAAACTAGATAAACACCTATTGTAAATGTACTTTTTCAGATTCCCATGCAGTTACATGGCCACGCTTGGGCTCAGCCCATAAGCTTTGATGAAACACATATGATGTTGCGTAATTATATTGTAAAAGTTTAATCAACTGCATAACCTGTAATCTGGAAGTTACAGTAACATTATGAGAAGATAAACTCATAAAAGTATAAGTAGAAACAAACATGTATTTCCTTTTCTCTTGCTACAACTCATACATCTTCAGCCCCCACCAAAAAAAAATACATAAAAATATATTTTAAAAAAAAAGGACTCTTGCATCTTCAACCAGCTTAAGTACTCCTATAGGCTATAACAGTCTCTTCATATACACAGCTTTTACAGTAACAACCTTGTGTAATATTTGAATGAGCTATATCATATAGCCATATAGGACACCAATATAAGAAGGCACGCAAGGGTAACAATCAACATGTTCATTACGTAGATATTAGTTTGCAGGCCCTCCTTATTTGTCTCAGGCCTCCTCATGGCTACAATCATGATACAACCAATGCATAGTCGGTAATTCATAGAATGACAAGTAAAGCAAAATTTAGTGGGTTTTGCACAATCTCAGCCTTTCCACAATAAGGGAACGACGAGTTAGGTTGTTAGGACTAGCTACTCAGATAAGCTCAAACAAAGCAATCGTCAATATAACCAATACTATGCACGGAACAAGGAGCGGATAAGGTCTTTCACTCTTTCTCCATTAGCTTGTTAATCGACTGGCAGCCATAAAAAACTTAACTTGGCTTGTTAGACTTGACTAAATGACGCTAATTGCTAAGTGAGCCTTAGCCATGCAACAAGAAGGGTTAGTATAGCTCAAACTATCAGCTAAAAAACTTCAAATACACTTACTATTTTTTTCCTTCTTTTAAAACAAACAAGGAAACCCATGCGTTAATGACACAAACATAGAGAACTAATCCTTCACGGCTTCACCAGCTATATCAAATTTTACAGCACTAAATAACAACATACAAATAATTATATAAAAATAAAATAAAAAGAACAAAAACTACGGCATTTTAACAATGTATTTCATGTACCACAATAGCAATAGATCCTACCCTCCACACCAGCCTTGACCTCACCCAAGTCCATAGTATATTTCCAATTTCCACACAGTTCATTTCTCAAACAAAAAAAAAGAAAGGATAAAAAACACTTCAACAGGAAAACCCTACTCTTCTCCAACCCATCTACCCACAACTTCGCCAAAAAACTAAACACACATATTTACTATATGACAAACTATTTTAGTAGTTTTTAACTTGCATTAAAACCAAGTCTCATAAAAATCCTAACTTGCAAAGAATGCAGTAAATTTAACCATGAACTGCATGTTCCTCATAGTATTCTAAGCTCTAAAATCTTCTCTTTACAATATAAATATGCAAGAAAGACACTTTTCTCCTCCAGAGACAAAGCAGCAAAATTTGAAGGAGCAACAATCAAGATAGGAAATTTAAAACACCATTAAGCACCAAACAAACACATGCACAAAAAAGGAAGATGAACAGTTGAACACACACACACAGGAGAGAGAGAGAGAAAGAGACCTAGAGCTGGAGTACTCAAAGAGCTTGCCAGTAGCAGAGAAGATAACAAGAGCAACATCAGCATCACACAAAACGCTTAGCTCCTCAGCCTTCTTGAACAACCCTCTTCTCCTTTTTGAAAATGTCACTTGCCTTGCTGTTGTGTTGTCAATTTTCTTGATCTGAATCTTTTCCCTAGCCATTTTTTTTTTTTTTTTTATTTCTTAACACACTCTCTCTTGCTCTCTTTCTCTACTAACCTAAAAAAGGCTAAAATTTTACCTAACAACCACCAACAGTCAACACTACCACTGTGTCTTTCCTCTATCACAGAATAAACCAGTGTATAAAAACACAAATTATGAATCAAAAGTTCAAAACCCAGAAAAACCCATCACCCAAAAACACAATTCTTCAAAAGGGCATGTTCAATTTGATGTTTTGATTTGATAGCAAAAGTGTGATGAAAACAGGCAAAAAAAAAATCACTGCGGCATTGTACCAAATAGGTGGGAGGCATGAAAACTTAAGTGCAAAATGCAGGGCATAAAATAGGGCAAAATTTGAAGGATAAAACCCTAGATATGTCACTTAAACGAAGCATTCAAAAAACCCATCTTTTTTCTAATGCAATAGAAGAAACCCAGTTACCAATTTGGCAAAATTAGGCGTTTTTGACCGTGCAAAAGGATGAAAGGGAAATTTTAGGTTTTGTTCCTTACTTTCAATAATTGCTCTAGCTTACTAATTTATGGGTTTTCTCTGGGTATTCTGGTGCTTCAAAACTATAATGGCAAAGTTGGGAAATCAACCCTAGCAAAGCAATGAAAGAGGAGAGAGAAAATGAAAGGTACATGCCTAAATTTAGTGAAGCAACACTTTTTTGAGGGTGTCATTTCATCATTGTCTTCTTTTTTGGGCTTTACCTTCAATCTTCCGTTTGATAGTGAATTGCTTCATTTTGTTGATGTTTATTTATTGCTAAATAACAAAATAGTAGTAATTGATAGTAGACTTTGCTCTTCTTTTTATTCCTTCTCTCTTATGTGAAGGATAATAAAGGCTACATCTTAATGCTTTTTAGGATTTGAAAATGAAATTGACTTGGATTTGATCCGTGAAGTTGTGCATTTTGTTTAAAGTTGATTTAAAGTAGCGTTGTTTTTGTCTATATAAATATCAAATCTTAAATTGAGGTAAGTATTGTTGTAATGGATTGGATATTGGCTATATATTGCAAATTAAAGAAATGTTATTTCACCTTGTATCTTCATCTTGAAATTTCAAAAACCGACATAAATAAGTGAATTTAGGCCTGTTAGCCTATATCATGTTTTGCATAAGTTGTGAGAATTGAGAAAGGTTAAATATCTTAATTTTGTAACAAGAGTCTACGGGATTTTTTTGCAATTTCATTTGGAGTGGGTACCACAATATTCTCTATTTCACATTAAATATCTAATTGTTAGATATATATCTTTTTTCATTAGTTTGAACGACCCAAAAGAAAAGGAAAAGTGCTCTAAAAACTAATGCTTAAATGGTTGAAAGTAATCTACTCTGACCTTCTCTCCCACAATCAAAGTATCTTTGTCTTATCTTATGTTGTCAACTTGTGATCGCTTTGAGACATTTCACTCAATAAATAAAACTGATATAATGGAGGCATGTGAGAAATATGGCCCAAAAGTTATATATAAGGAAGCCTTGTGATAGGGTGAGATGATTGAATCTGGAGCGTACGATGATTAAGTTCAGTTTAAATGGTGATTGGGTGAATCGACTTACAATTACCAAGCAACTCTTTCTCACTCTTTCAAATAGACACTTTTCCAAATTGTTATTTAAGGTAACATCAAACTGGAATACTAGTCACAAATTAATGGGGCCCATCTTTGTAGGAGAGTTAGTTTCCCATCTGTTTCTTTTGTCAATCAATAACACTTTTTTTTTCAATAACTCTTTAGGGTTGCTTCAAAATAGAGGACTAAATTTGTCTAAACTGAACTTAATTTACCTGAACTAAATAAATTGATTTAAAATTGTGAGAGGAAACTAACTGAACTGAATTTGTCAAGACTGAACTGAAATGAATTTCCATTAATCCTATCCAAAAGAACAGGTAAAAAACTTTAAATGGAGCCGGTGCACACTAAGTTAGTGTACACCAAGTTGGTAATTGATATTAACTTCATATAGCGAGTTTTATAGAGATATATGCATATAGCAACCTTATACAATATAGTGGATTTTATTAACAAAAAACGTATAGTAAAATTATATGCAATATACTAGAGGATTTAATTTTAATGTATTAACATGCAGGAAGATGTAGGTTGTGTTGTATATCGTGACACGTGCTTTAACATATAGAAAGATGTAGTTTATGAATGATATAGTGAGTTTTTGCATAATATAATGAGTGTCTGAATGATATATAGTGGATTGTTCAGAAATGATGTAGTTTCTGCATGATATAGTATGTTTAGTGAATTTCTTCATGATATAAATGGTTTTTGAATGATATTTTTTTTGGGCTCCCTTTTGAGAACCCGTGGTAAGATGATTTTCCTCTGGGCTGCCCTCGCACAGGGTCACTCACCCAGAGGCCCAACAAGCCCCAAATCCCCCTCCCTCCCAACAATATTGAAATTTTACTTCCACCAAGATTTGAACCTCCTCCCATGGGAGATAGGTAGTTTCATACCATCGACCAAAATGGTCCTTGGTTTCTGAATGATATAGTGGATTGTTTAGAAATGATGTAGATTTCGCACGATATAGTATATTTATGAATGACATAGTGAGTTTTTGCATGATATAACGAGTGTCTGAATGATATAGTGGATTGTTTATAAATGATGTAGATTTCACATGATATAATATGTTTATGAATGACATAGTGAGTTTTTACATGATATAATGAGTGTCTGAATAATATAGTTGATTGTTCAGAAATGATATGTGCTTTGGCCGGGTGCAAAATGGGCTACGAATTCTAACCTTCCGTTCCGACATCATATACAAACACGGACCCATGTCTCAGTTACCACTTACCACTCACTTCACGTGCATCTTATCTAAGTAACTGTCTTTTTTTTTAAGGATTAGGGATGTTGGAACAAAACAAGCGATATTACCATGAAAGTGAAGCGTGAGCTTATATGAAGCGCATAAATATTTCCATGAATGACCAATTTCCACGTTCCACGACGTCGTTTCTACTCTGTCGTTTTTGAAAATTGAATTCTTTTCCCTGGTTATGCTTACTCCAATAGAAGAAGAGAGAGAAAACTTTTAAAACAGTAGTATTCACTTTCTCTCTCTAGTTGTGGCAGATTAATTTTTCTCCGATTTCGGAATTCTAGGGTTTCGAGCTTCGTCGGAAGCTACAATGGCGGAAAGAAATCGTTGGAGTTGGGATGTTAAAGGTTTTGAACCGAAGAAAACGGCGTCGTTTGAGGTCTCCGATCATCAGGTTAAAACGGCGCCGTTGGCGCGTAGATACTCGATTTCTTCTTCGATTGTGCCGCCGTCTGAGCTTTCTAAGCATGTTATGGTGTCTAAAATTCAGAAACTTCAAGATAAGCTTAAGGTTCTACACTTCTACTTTTGAAGTATTCTAAGTTTCACTATCATTTTCTTGTCTTTTTTTTACTTAGAAGTATAATTTTTATCATTTGTTTTGAAAATGTTGTAGTGGTGTTTTATGTGAGGAATTATTGGAATGAAAATAGCTGATATTGCCTTATAAGAGGAAATTTTGTAATTTGGAAGTTTTGTGTGCTTTGCTATAGTGAGCTTTTTTTTTGTCTTATTGTGTACGAGTTTAAACTGAAGTTTGGCGTTGATGAGGTATTCGAGTATTCGACGAATCTTTTGATGGATAAGATAGGGATAAGGGAGTGGGAATTCGAATAGGGATGCTCAACATTGTGGTTGCTCGGAGTTTGTTAGCTTAAATGTTTTGCTGCAATTTGTAAAAGTATATTGTTTTGTTGCTAGTCTTAGCTTTACTACTGTTCTGCATTGGATGGCTGTAAGGTTTTAACCTTTATTGCCTATTGGTATTGATTCGAAGTGTGGTATCATACGTGTGGAATGGAACGGGAACTGTGGATTTGAAGGCCTTGGAGTCCGTTAGCTTTATGGGTTTGTTGCATTATGGAAAAGCTTCTTGTGTTGTGTTTAGGCTTAGCTTTGTTAGGTTACATGGTTTTGATACTATGTGTGGTATAGATGAGGATAATATGTTTAGGATGTAATAAGAACTGTGCAATTAACATTCAAGGGCCTTGAAATATGTAGTGATGCTTGACAATTGGGTTACTTGGAATGTTGAAAAGTTTATTGTGAATTGCGTCTAATCATAGATTCAATATTGATGATGGACTTGAGCCTTTTACCTGTATCGATAATGGTTTTGATTGAAAGCGTGGTGTAGAAAAACGTAAATAGGAGCATGTATAGGATGCTATGGAAGTGGGAATTCAAAGGCCTCTAGATATGCTATGATGCTTCACAATCGGGTGACATGGAGCTTGTTAGCTTAATGGTTTTGTTGCAATGTAGAAAAGACTATTGTGTACTTGTGTTTAATATTAGCTTTATTATTTTTTGACATTGAATGAACTAATCGTTTGTCCCTTACTTTGAATGGTTTCGATTTGCATTGTGGCATTAACGAGCATAATATGTTGATGTGTAGGCAAGTGGTGTACAAGGACCTCAAAACAATTGTGATGCTTGACATTTGGGTTTATATGGGAGTTTGTTGTTTGATGATTTTGTTGCAATTCAAAACAATTTATATTTGTTAAAGTCAGCTTTATTGCTTTTCTACATTCATGCTCTTGAGCAGCTTAAGATCACTTTCGGTCCTCTTTCATTGTATTTGAATTGCATGGATGCCTTCCACCTTCTTTCTTTTTTTCTATTTTTAGTTGTTCAAGCGGCTCATATATTGTAAGATAAAATTTGATTGTTCAGGCATTGAGAAATTTTATCCATGTTTTATGTGTCTTACTCCTGTCCTGACTTGCTTTGAGACACTGTTTAAGAACATTTGCTTGATGGGTATAATTTACCAAATTCATTTGTAATATGTTTCATTTTCACTCCCTTCTGCTAATTAAATATGTTCGTTGAGCCTGTGACATCCGGGCATTATTATTGTTTATGGGGATATGAATACTTTTTTGATTTGTGAACTAATATACTTCCGTCTGGACTCAATAGAGTAGGGTCTTGGAGCATTAGATATTCTGGAATTTTCCACTCTAAAAGGATATTGTTATTGTTGGGATACTACTTTTCCTTGTTCGCATAACAGTCCTAGTTCTTGGTTTGGCGTTTCTTCATCTTTAAGTTCTCTATCATCACCTATTCTACATGATGAAGTTTTGATGGGTGGTAGGGCAGGAAATAAGCTGCACTATTTATTGTTTTCCTTCAGTATATGGGGTTATACTACCTGTTTTTGGCTCTTGCATTAATAGTCCTATTTGTTGTTTTGGTAGTATTCCCAGTTCATATACAAGGTTTTTGACTCTACCTGGTATACTTAATTAATTTCTTGTTGGTACTGGGTAAAGAACTAAGATATTGATCTATTTCTTGTTTCCTGTATTTACTAGAACTAACACTTAAATCAATTATAATTTCCTTTTTCTTCTTTCCAAATGTTGAGTTGCTACGAAGAGAAAGACATTTTTTTAGAATCAAGATGATTCAAAGAGAAGAAAATGAAAATTGACCTATGAGGCCACAGTTCACCAAATCCTTTACCCCCTCTGCTCTTTTTTGTTTGATTTTTTGGTTATGCACAATGGGTTAATGGTTCATTTATTTGGGTTAGCTTCTCTTCTCTATTAACATTAATTCTAGCCAGATACTAGGAATTTCCATTTTTAACCACAATTTTATTTGCTTTCTATAGGATGGGAGGTGGGACTTTTAGTGCTATTTCATGGGGACGCTAATGAGAAATGCTGCCAATGTTTTTCTTTCTAATGAAAGGATTCTAAAACATTAATGATTGAGCAACAAGTGAAAAATGTTAAAACCTCAAATTATATAAAACAAAGTGAGTATCCCTGCAGAATTGACACTTTTCATGATGGTTGAACCATACTGATTCCTGAATTCTTACATTTCTCCTCCAATCTCTTTGTAGAGATTCAATTTTTGATTATCTTATGTTTTCTCACTCTATTGCTTCTTCCTTATACTTGAGATGGTGAAGTTGCAATGATCAATCAATTTTCATTATATCCTTTGCTGTATATATTTAATTATGACAATATGTTGACAGTTTGCAAAAGAAGATTATGCAGTCTTGAGGCAGGAGGCCAGTGATCTCCAGGAGTATTCTAATGCTAAGCTTGATCGAATAACGCGGTATGTGGGAGCACTTGCTGATAAAACCCGTAAACTGGGTGAGTAAACCTTTTGTTAGAATTTCTTGGTGACGTTGAGCTATGGTATTTTCTGACTTCCCTATGGTGGTCACACATGCATCATGTAATTCTCTTGCAAGAAATTAGTAGATATACAACATGTTGCTCGTTTCGGTAAGGGGATTAGTGGATCTTTCCCTTTTTTTTTTCAAAAAAAGGTTCCAGTCCACAGGTCAATTATTTCTGTGATCGAAGGATGTTTTCATGTTTGCACTGGAGACTCCCATGAGTTAACTTTGTTTCCTTTTGGAATGTTTACTATACGTCTGCAGCATGTCTTCTTTTTTACAAGTTATGATTTACAAAATACAGGATTTATTATAAGTTTAAGCTGTATTCTTCCTCAGATCAGGCTGCCCTGGAAGCCGAGGCAAGAATTATTCCTTTGATAAGCGAGAAGAAAAGGTTGTTCAATGACTTGTTGACAGCCAAAGGTATTCATAATCTCTGTGAGTTATCCGTCACTGACATGGCCTTCCTTCCCTTACATTTTCTTTTGTGTCATACTTTCCAAAAGCATGACATATTTTCAGAGATTATGGTCATTGGACAGTGTAGGCATGTTATTTTATGGAAAGTATAAGCAAGGTATCTTTGATTTTTCTGCTAAATATTAACAGGGGTAGCTTTATGCAGGAAACGTAAAGGTATTTTGTCGCACTAGACCATTGTTTGAAAATGAAGGCCAATCTGTTGTTGAATTTCCTGATGACTACACTGTCCGTGTTAATACTGGTGATGAGACATTGACCAATCCTAAAAAGGATTTCGAACTTGACCGGGTGTATGGACCTCATGTTGGACAATGTAAGCTGGATATAAACTAGTTTACTCTATATGGGGCAGAGGCCTATAGGTTCCTAAACATTGAAGCTTTTTTTTTTTTGGTGCAGCTGAAGTCTTCACTGATGTTCAACCATTTGTACAGTCTGCGTTGGATGGCTATAATGTATCTGTATTTGCTTATGGGCAAACTCATTCTGGAAAGACTTATACAATGGTTTGTTTCACAATCTCCTCTCTCTAGTCTGTGTGTCTACATGCATTGTTGAATGCAATACACCTCCATTTTTTTAATTAAGTGATTGACTTCCCTTATTTGGAAAATGGAAATGTCATAATAAGTGACTGACTTCCCTTATTTGGCAAAAAAACTTCATCTTTATCACAAACTGACATTACAAAATGTGCTCTTTCCTTTGTTAAGTGTGGTCCCCAACTTTCTCTCTCTAAGTTTTTTAAGAATTGTGTCATTTCTCTCTCTAAGTTTTTTAAGAATTGTGTCATTTCTCTCTCAATCACTTAATAAAAAACGGAGGATATACATATCTATAATGTGGATGCTATTGGCAATTTAAATTCTTTTGTGTGTTGGAAATTTGTACTAAAACTAATTTGAGCTACATTCAATATATATCAGACTATGCCAAGTTGTATTGGCTTACAGCCTACTACACTTGTTATATCCCCCCTTTCCTTTTTTTGGCCTTGGAGACAATTTCAAGATGGCACTGGTCTGGTCAGTCCGAAGTTCGGCCCAGCACAATGATTCGTGCTGGGATGCCTTCTTCATTTGAGCCTGGCCCGGCTCAATCCACGACACTTACAAGCTCAAAAGTGGCATGAAAAATTCCATACCCTGCACACCAAGACCGACGTAAAAATCACAAGACCCAGGATGGCCCGACTGGGCACGTAAAAAGCCCATGCACATTCGAGTCTCTTTTTACCATTACCAAGGCTCCTGTGGCTCTCTTCTGCCCATTTTTTTTCAGTTATTTTCCGGAATCGCTTTCATTTCTTATGTATAAATACACCCTTCTTACCTTCTACCCTTTTCTCTCTTTCCACATCTAACAATACTTTTCTAGTCTTCTTCATCTTTTATCTTTGTTCTTCTTTCACTATTTTCAAGTTTTAACTCTCGATATTCAAGCTAAGTTCCTTTTTTTCCTGGAGGTATGAATCAAGTTCTCAATGCAGAACCCCAAGTACCCAACTACCCCAAAAAGTGGCCAACTTTGTAGAAGTGAGGACATAATTTTTGTCAGACCAAACTTTTGATGATTGTAAATGGAATCATGTGGAGAAATATTTTTGGCTAAGCTCATGGATTGAATAGGGCTTTGGTGGCATGTAGAATTTTTTTTAGGTAAATAGTAGCCACTAATCAAGGTCCTATCGGAACAAATCTCAGAAGTCGAAACTTGGTAGACGGAAGTATGCTATGTTTGATTTTGAATATATTGCAGTACTAGTTATCAAAGCTATACGATGCGTGGCAATGCGAGGGTGTTTTCTATTTTCTTAAATATATGTTTGGAATTTGATCTTTGTTACTACACAATGACATACATTTTATCATGAAAGAGAACAATTGAATAATGGTGAATATGATAGTAACAACCATTTAGCTATTAAATATTGACTATGAGTATTGATTCTCATATACTTCCTTTATTTGCCAAAGATTGCACCATCTCAACCAAAGAAATCGTGCACAAACAAATAAGAAGAGAGAGAAAGTGGAAAGGACATTTTAATCTACATATTAAGCAATTTAATAACCCATCCACCCCCCTAACCTCCTCCCTCCCAAACCCTTTAATCTACCACCAAACCCCAAGTTCCGCCCCTGGCCATCGCTAGTGACCTTCATGCCCACCCATCCATCACCACCTTTTCTTTTCTCCCGTCCTCATTCCCATACCATTTCACAACCACTGCATCCAACCACCTCTTTCCGTTTCCTCTCTGCCGTTTACACCATTCACTAATTTGCAGAAAAAATTACAGGTAATCACAAGAATATGTAAAAAGGTAGAAGAATGATATATGGCCAGAATATGCGAGGAAGCGATGGCCACCTGATTTATCAATAGTTGAATTTGCCCGACTCCTATCCGCGTCCCCATCGTTGCATCCTTATGTTATATAAAAAGTATACCACTATTACAATGTGATTTGACTATGTTTGGATATGTCACAGGAAGGATCTAACCACGATCGTGGTTTATATGTTCGATGTTTCGAGGAACTATTTGATTTATCCAACTTGGAGAGCACTACTACTTCACGATTCAGTTTTTCTGTCAGTGTTTCTGAGCTTTACAATGAGCAGGTACGTGATTGTCACACTGATGGTTGCATTGTATTTTGACGCGTCTGTCTTTAGCTTTACAAGCCTAAGTCCATTCCCCCCCTTTTTTTTCTGGAATCATAGGTTAAGGATTTGCTTGCAGCATCAGGAAGGAATGCACCAAAAGTCCGCATGGGATCACCAGGTTCATTTATAGAAGTTGTGTCAGAGAAAGTCGATAATCCACTGGAGTTCTCCAGATTACTAAAAGAAGCACTGCAGAGTCGGGGCCCTGATGTATTGAAGTTCAATGTTTCTCATTTGTATGGTTCAAATTTTATTTTTTCTTATTATTTTGACAGACGGTTAAATATTATTGTTTCTGTGTGTTCTACCTGCACAAGTCTCTACTGTGGTGTTTGTTTCGAGGGTTCTGGGGCTTGGGATTGGAATTAAAAGATGGGAGTTCCAACATGTTTGTTTTGTGGGAAAGGGAATAAGGGATGGGATTGTGAATGTGAATATAACTCTTGTATTCCCATCAAAATAAGGCATGGGGGGGATGTCTTATAGATGGGAATCGGAAAGGGGGGTAAATTTTAACGAGTCCCTACCACTTGCCAAACAAGGTAATGAGAAACCCCCCACACCCTCTAACCCCCAAACTCCCATTCCCACATACGAAACCCCCCATGCGTTGTTTTGGTGTATATCAGTGTATGTCATGCTTAGCAGCTGGTAATAAATTAATTATGTAACGTCTGTCTTCACTGCCTTTTGTTCTCTCAGGACAAGGCATATTGGAGTCTTTAAACATTTGGTATGCTTGGCTATTGCTTTCTTGTATTGAATTTTTATCAATGGATTATCAAACCACTTTATATGGCTCTAATGAGCATATAAATTATAAACTCTTTGACTTGTTATCTTAGGTGATTTAGCATTCCTTTGATTGATATTGTCATTTGTAATGAGCTAACGTACTGGAAGGATTGTGATTTTTTTCTTTGAAACACTGCCTCAATAATCAATATGATTCCTTCTTCAATGCATCAGGAATTTTGAACTCTAACTGTGCGCTTCAAATGCTATAAGCCGTTTAATGACTGAAGCTGACATGTTGTTTCATATTTCTGTTTGAGATGATTTTTACAATTTGAATATCCCCATAGTCTTATATACATGTCTTGGTGGTTGTTCCCAGGATTGTGACCATACATATATATTATAACAATGCAATCACTGGAGAAAACTTATACAGCAAAATTTCACTGGTTGACTTAGCTGGAAGCGAGTGCTTGGCAACAGACAACGAAACTGGCGAGCGTGTAACTGAGCTGTTGCATGTTATGCAATCACTTTCAGCGTGAGTTGTCTCCCTGTTGGTGACTTTAGTGTCAATATAGTGATCTTTCATTTAATGTTTACAAGTGGCACACCGCACATATAAGTTTTATATGTTGAAACTTGAGAACATTCTGTTTGGAAGCATGTGGTTTCTTCAATTACTTATTGCAGAATTTTAAGTTTGTGAGGTTAGATATTGAGTTGCTTTGTTGATTTTATTCTGCCACCGAGAAAAAGTGGGTTAGTAAGTTTTGTTGTCAAATGTTTTGGCACGTCTTGATTTTGTCTATGACTGAATGCACATTGGAAGCTTATTCATATTCTCCTTTACATAGGGGAGATTATCTTAAATCTTAATGTTTCCTTATATTTTGTATCATCTTCAACTATGAAAATTTAAAATATTATGGTATATGATGAATATCACCTCATTCTTATACCTGTACTAGGCGTTATGGGACAGACAACTGAACTTTTATTTACTTTATATCATTGTAGCTTGGGTTTTTAATCATAATAACAATTTTATTCATTGATTGCGAAGTAAGGTTATACGGGTCTTCTTATATGGAAGTATTTCAACATCATTATTATTGTGGCAAATGGCAATTGATCTCTGTGAGCATTTTAACTGTTGCTAATTGATGTGTACTTTACAGATTGGGAGATGTTTTATCGTCTTTGACATCAAATAAAGATGATGTCCCATATGAAAATACAATTCTCACCAGATTCCTTGCTGACTCAATAGGTGAGAGTTGAAAAATCTTTCATTTGAATCTAAATGAAGATTATTGTTATTATTATTGTTATTGTTGTTAACTTGTTATTATTATCATTATTATGATTAATTTTTTAAAATTCAACGTTCTTGATTCACTAATTAGACCTGCTTATTCCTAGCCTCCTAATATTTTTCCCATTTAATTTACCTTATGTGGAACACAACTACTATTGTACTTTTTGGGAAGTCCATGAAGATTTTATTATTTTCTTATTTATTCTAGTAAATTACTACTATCAACTATGAGAAAATTTGAACGCACTGGAATAGCTTTAGTGATGTTCCCCTGAAATTTTGTCCAATTTCTCCCTCTTTTCCACAATAGTAGCTCTATGATAGGGAACTTTGTGCAAAGGGTAGACTATTATTTGTAAAAATCATCTGTTGCTACAGCTGTTTTACCTGTTTACTAGGTCCGCTTTGAGAGTGACTATTTAAGTGAGGTGTTGGGCACAACCAGTTACCCTAGAAGCATACTTTAGCTTATGCAAAACACTCCAAACGTAGTACGCTCCTGTTCTTTGCTAAAACATTACTTTTTGGAATTAGTAGTGTTTTGACTTGTTTTCGCCAATTTAAAAAACAATAAGAGCTATACTCCAAAAGCTGATGCCAAATAGGCCCTGAACAAAAGGGAGGTCCTAATTGCAGACAAATTCTCTCTAAATAGTGAATATTGTCTTTTTGGATGAAATTAATGAAACATGACTGTAATTTTTTCCCTGAGGTGCAAATTATGGCAAATTTTGATTGCGAGTTTTGAATTTCTATTTGTGAGAAGGATTTTCAGACTATAAATTATGAGAATGGTCAATGATTTGTCTAGAACAGTGATACAAGGAACGCGGGACGGAGCCACGTTTTCCGATCTAGGTCGTTTGTTCCCGATCGCGGAACAAACGCGACCCAGATCGCCGGGGGTCGCGAACCAGTTCGTGCATCCAAGCGAACCCTTTTGGCCGGAGAGATTGAAGCCTAAGTCGAGAATTAGGGCAAAATTTCAAACCTAGAAATTGCAGAGGGAAGAAATTGCAGAGGACAGGTTGAAGGACGTGAACAGTTGAAGGCTCGAAGTGAAGAGGAAGAAGATGGAGAGTTGGTGGGCCAAAAGACTTACTTTTTTAATTTAAAAAGAACGTGGGCCAAGGCACCTAAGGAAGCTTTCTGTTTTATTTTCTTTTCAATATTACTCACGTGGGCCAAGGCACCTAAGGCACCTAAGGAAGCTTTCAATATTATTTTCTAGCACCTAAGTACATACTAAAAGACAAAAAGAAAGAAAAGGGGGTGTAGTCACGTGGAATGGTCAGTTGGTAGCTGACCATTCAGTATTGTATTCTTCTCTCTTTTCCTATTTTTTTTCTTTTCTCTTTTTTTTTCAGTGTGAAAGTAATAGATCTTTTTTAGTTTGTAGATTTAAATTATTTAAATTATCTTTTTTTAATTATACTTTAATAGGATTACTAAGAGTTCTAATATTTTAAATTTATTGAAAAAAATCAGTAAAAAAATGACCCAACGTTTCCGATTCACCCAAGGTAGCGTTTCCCGTACCCGTTTCCGTACCACGTTTCGCATCGACTCTCGTTCCTTGTATCATTGGTCTAGAAGACCATTAAAAAAGTAATTCTGTTTATTTGGGATTGATGGAGTATTCTGAAACCTGATCAGCATAAGATCGTCCATTCTCTGTTGTACATTTGGCTTGTTTTGCATAATGGAGGGTCAGAACTCAGAAGTGGTGAGTGGGAAGAGGAAATGAGAGAGAGAATGAATTTTCTGAATAACCCATTTGGGTATTGGGGAACTTTTATGTTCTTTGTATAGTCTTTGGAGTTATGTTGCATTATTCCCTTGTTTTTCTCTGATTTACATGTTGGCCATTCTCATTAATTTAGCTTCCTTGATTCGAGTTCACATTTTGTGAATTTGATTGTAATAGTTTACATTCAATTTGTTGCAGGTGGAAGTTCCAAAACCTTGATGATTGTCAATATATGTCCAGATGATTCTAATTTGCCTGAAACTTTATCATCCCTCAACTATTCTTCCAGAGCCCGAAGTGCTGTTTTAAGCCTGGGAAATAGGGACACAATAAAGAAATGGAGAGATACTGTAAGCTCATATGTATTAGAAACCTTATTCATGGTTCGGTAATATATATACTACTGCTACTTTTATTATGTATTTTATTTTGGGTTTTTTTCATCTTAACTATAAGCTATTCTTTCTAAGACTAGATTTACCCACTTTCTCCAAGTAAGTTGTGGATATGCAAATGCTTGTAGGCTAATGATGCACGGAAAGAGCTCTATGAAAAAGAAAAGGAAATTATTGATCTGAAGCAAGAGGTTATGAGTTTTCAGCCAACACTTAAAGAAGCAAATGATCAGTGTGTCCTCCTATTTAACGAAGTTCAGAAGGCTTGGAAAGTTTCATTTACTTTACAGTCAGATTTGAAGGTCTCATCTCCAGAATCCTTTTTAACCAAAATTTTCTTTTGGGTTTATAATTGCTTAGTCATGCAGAGTCCTTGCAAGTTGCAACATTGATGAGAAGTATAATTTGAGTGAATTTTGTGGCTACTCTTTTTCAGTTAATTCGCATATGAATTGTGTATATTATCAAGTGAGCTCACAGAAGTTTGTTGTTTTCGTTGCTTCTCAAGCAAGGTTCAAACCAATGAATGCTTTGTGCAATATCTTCTCGGACCATGAACAATTGACATGTTTCACTGAATTGTAGATGCACCCCTAATACTAGATGTCACTACTTCATCTTATGGTGTCCTTTTTTTTTTGCTGCTTGCTTATTGTAAATACCCCAACTATTTTTTTTTCTGAGGCCTTAAGCCAGTAAGCAACTATTTTTCTTGAATTAGACATTAACTAACAAAACAAATCACTAAGAATTGCATTCTGTAATTAAATTAGACAGTTCAAATGCAGGCTAGTCTAAGGTTCAGGCATGTATTTTCTGTCCACTTGGCAGGCTGCCAGGAGGACTTATCCTCTTACAGACAATTTCTGTTTGTGCCTTCGCAGTTTCTGGCTGAAAGGGTTAACATATTTAAATGAGACTACCCCTGACAGCTCTCAGTTATTGCGAGTTGGTCGAGACTTGAGACTTTCATTGACTCTAGTTCATGAGTTTATTTAAGACTGATTCCGTTAGTCAACTAGCTTTATCATCTTCCTTGGCCATTTTGCTATTTTTCCTAGTAAGGTTGTTTGCCTTTTGGTAAGCTTTTTGTGGTGTCTTTATCATTTGTTGTTGCATTCTTCTAGTTGCTGGAATCTGGATGCCTTCTATTCTCTTGTGTTGGGAGCATTCACTGATAAAGACTCGTGACTGTTTTTGTTATAGCATATAAAATGGCAGCAGGAGTGTAGGACGGGTGTGGGCATGGAATTTTTTAAGAATGAATATTATAAAAAATTTACTCCCATTGGGCTTAGTATCTCAATTATACAAATTTCTGTCACAGAAACGATTTCTCATGACGATTCATGTTAGCCGACCCAAATCATTTTGGGGTTAACGCTTTGTTGTTGTTGTTGTTGGGATTATGATCTCAATTTTACATTTTCTCTGATATTATGTTGTCTATCCTGGGTGCAGTCGGAAAATATTATGCTTGCAGACAAGCATAAGATTGAGAAAGACCAGAATGCACAACTACGGAATCAAGTTGCTCAATTATTGCAAGTTGAACAAGAACAAAAGCTGCAAATACAAGAAAGAGATTCAACAATACAGTTCCTGAAGGTGGGTGCTGATTGGTATTGTCACTTGTCAGGTTTCTCACTCAGTCACACTTTAATAAAATTTTCCCTTCTTCAGAAATGCTTCTATATTTTGTTATATAATCTTGAAGTACCATCTCACTTAAAATTCAACATTGTGTACATTAACATAAACAATGATGAGATTCCGGAATACTAGCTATCTCATTATGGGATGGTTGACATATAAGCCGGTGACGGTGAACAACTTCCCTTTCTGGAAATCCTGGACCCCTCCCCCCCAAAAGGCTAAATAAACATGCCTCCCGAGTAAGGAATCACTACTTATGAGAAAGGCTTCATTATGGTGCTGATAGCGTAATCCTCTTTTCACCCACTCTGTATCTTACTGATCTGTTTGTTCTAGTCATCATTGCTGTGCACCTTTGATTGCAACAGCTAGATAAGGAGCCACAAGACCACTACTATCTGCATTTTGGGATGTGATAGTGTATTAGTGTGATCAATAATAGAAGAAAGGGGAACTAAAGATTGAGTAGACCTATGTGGTCCTTACCAGGACGATTAATATTTGATCCTGGTGGCACTCAATTGTGGTCTTGTGGGCATTGGTATAGGCCATACCATCAGGAGGGTGGGGCATGTTGGGTTGTGTTGAGGGGGGATTGATAGCTGCATTCTAGGCTCCATACTGTGAACTTTTTGCAATTCCTGCTCATTCGATTGCTTTTCTTTTCCTTTTTTTTTCCAAAATAAATGAAGGCAAAAAGAGGATTAGTGTTCAAAATTCATCACATGCTCTTTATCAGTGAGCTTGTTAATAGTTGCATCAAAAACTATACATATGAGCCTCATGTAAGGTTTGATTTGATTTCTTGGAGTTGTAGCATATACACAATGTCGTGTACATCTGAAGTTAACTTTGGCTCTTGCTTTTAGAAAATAATCTTCTATTTCATGCATATCCATTTCAATGTCTTTCATTGAGCAGTAGAGATAGAAGGAGCAGACAGACATTTGTATTATCCCATTCTTCCTTTCCTTTTCTGGTGTTAATGAGGCAAGTACAAATTTCATCTCTGTGCTTATACAAGGAGCCTTTTCCTCATTTGTACAGTTATTTTCAAAATATTTTATTCACTCTCTTATCTGAGAAAAAGTGTGCATAATTTTCAATGGTGCGAAGAAGAATGATTAGGCCATGTATTTATTATTTTTTATATGTGGCAGCCTGCCAATGTCACAAGTGATTTTGCGAGGTGACTCACAAGACCGCTTTGCCAGTTGTTTAATTGATGCATCTGTGATTTAAAAAAAAAAACTTGTATATATGTGAATTTATACTAATTCCAACTATATTTTTTTCGTTAGGCTAAAGTTGAAAGCTTAGAACAACAACTAAGCGAGGCCCTTCAGTCTCCTGAAAGTAAATCAGAGAGTGTGGCTAATTCAAATGTGAAAGTGGCAGAGGATAATGTGGACTCGTCGGCTGTTATCAAGAAGCTTGAAGAAGAACTCCTGAAACGAGATGCACTGATTGAGGTCTGTTTCATTTTCTCTTGAGTTGGCTCTCAAATACTAGTAAATAAGGTGTCTTCTGCTTTTAGTTTTTTTCGTGAACTCATTATCTTCTCATAGTCGTTTGGGGTTTTTAATATTTTGTGTGAATAATTGCTGGATGCGTTACTTTGTGTAAAGTGTTGTCATTTACATCGGAAAAGTATTGCAATTTGCTAGGCCTCTAGCATGCTTTCCTCCAGAACTTTCCTTCTTGAGAATTGGCAAAATTAGGATGCCTCAACCAGGTTTTACTATGCGATCTTTCTTTTCTTATACCAGCTCTGTGCACAACCAACAGTCTGTTATGGAAAAAGTTATTAGTTCATGCTTGTCTTAGCAACTGACAACACTTGAAGAATTTTGCTCACTCTTTTTCTTTTTTTTGGTGACCACCTGTTGTAATTATCACTTTTTGAAGCCTCTGGCATCATCCACAATATAATTGAAGAATCTCATAAGCAAATGAGAGGAACAACTTACATATTGCCCCACTTTTTAGAATTATTGTTCCCTTTGCTGTTGTTTTGAAATTAATAAACACTTGAGTCTTGTTGTAAGAGATCATGAAACATGTAAGAAAAGTTAACTAGAGCTTGTGTTTGCCTTCATGTTTATTTTGCTTCAGTCTTAAGTCTAAACTTCTTTTCATCCGATAATATTATCCTCTTATTTTTCTATCACAGAGGTTGCATGAGGAAAATGAGAAGTTATTTGACAGATTAACTGGAAAAGCGGCTTCGGTTGAATCCTCCCAGGTAGATCAACTGTTCCTGTCAACATTTGCACACACATAAATATATGCATGCATATAGACATTTGTATATGCATGTCTCTTAGTCCTAGGTGCAGAAAAGCTTCCTAGCTTACAATTTGAAGGATTTACTGCATTTGATTTTGACCTATGTTATTTTTGTTCTCTGTCCCATTTGTACGAAGATGCCAAGATAATTTCTGATGTGGAAGACCAATTGTATTAGGTACTTCATTAGCCCATTGGCTAAAATAGCTGAGAATAATTGATTATTCTTTAAAAATTGTAGCTTGACAAGGTGAAGGATTACAAAAATAAAATTTATTTCAGTTCATATGAGATGGAGGATGTACCTCACATCCTTTTTGAATGATGTAGCATTGGGATGTCATTGTTGCATAGTGATCAACCATCTTTATAAATATATAACTTGGAATCTTATACTAAAAATGACTCCTCCTGTTGGTACGATCGTGATGATTGTTCATTATGTAGCATCTTGATCATGAAGAATCAAACACACAAAGAACCTACATATGTCTATATATAAGTGAAACTTATTGGTAGCATAAGGTGCACCAACTGAGCAGGCCATATCTTAATTTAAAGGTTTTATTGTTTAAATTAAAAGAGTTTGTGAGAGAAAAACATTACAATTAGCTTGAAATAGACTTTAAAATGAGGTCCACTGATTTATAAATAAAATCAACTACTCCCTCCGTCCCATAATATAGTGCTTATATTCCTCTTTAGGTGTCCCAAAATATTGTTCTTGTTTCTTACATTTCCATTTATAAAATGCTATGAAATCTCTAAAGTACCGTCATTCAATAAAAATGTTTCCAGTTTTCTCCTTGGTTTTTCTTTGAAAACTGTATCAACTTTTTTTTTTTTTTGGAGAAAAGATGGTCCAAAGACCCTTTCCCAATGTACTCATCTGACTTCTTTGCCATTCATTAAAGATTGGTATTCATTACGCAGCCCCTCTCTCCTCAGTCCTCTCAATTTACTTCATTGTAGACTTCTCTCAGCTTATTTTACCCCATATTCAGATTTTGCTTTCTCTCTGTTCTTCCAAAAAAAATGTAAAATGGTTCTCTCATTACATTATTCATGCATACCTTCATTTTTTGGCTGAATTTTAAGTTTCTTTTACATACTTCACATTTATATCCCTAACTTAATTTCATCCCATACTTCATTTTTTGGTTGACTTTTCATGAAATTATTTCTTCTTCTGCATTTTTATTTCCTTTGGTTGAAATTCTTTCTTCTTCTACCTTTTTTTTTCTTTGGTCGAATTTCCTTTTTCTTCTTCTGGGTTCATTTGGTTCTTGTAAATGTTGTATATATATATGGTTATGGAGGGGAAATATTTTTGGAGTTGAGGAGGGAAAGGACTTCATGGTTTCAATCTGTGAAAATGAGGAAATGTGGTTGCAATCCGTGTGCTCCTAATATCTGTAAATCTATTGATGGATAAAAATGCTTATTGTATTCTTATTGGTTGTTTTGAGTTTGTTAGAATTAAGCTAAAGTTTATGCCTTTAATTTTTTAGTGGGCTGTAGTTTTTGAATGCTTTTTTTTTCTCTATAAACCCTCCAAATTCCCTCAAATGATCCGTGCCATTTCTGCTGTAAATGCAAGTACAATTCCAATGCATCTCTCTCGTTAAAACATAATCATATCATGTTCCCCTTTTCTTAATTCCCGTGAAATATGAGAAGTAAGCACTATATTATGGGACGGAGGGAGTAATAAATTCATGTTCATGAAAGTAGGAGAACTAATAAATTATTATACAAAATGTCTTCATTAACGAATTAAAAAAAATGTTTGCTATGGGTAGAAATCTAGTTATTTAAGAATACGCTTAGGATTAGGACTTATATAAAATTAGGAAAAATTGATGTAGTACTACAACTTCATTTTAGGTTTAGAATATGATTTTTTATTTTTTAGCCCATGCATCTCACGGCTTTGAAAAGTAGGTGTATATTAATTGCATAATTGGATCAAGGTTGTTCTCAAATTACTTGCAATTAACAATGTTATAAATAATCAGCATCTTCTATTCTTCTCAAGAGAAACCTCCCAAAATGTCAGAACATTTTCAAAGTGCATTGACTTATGCCAGTCAAAAGAGAACAATTATTGGGTTATTTTGTAATTTTGTTAGACATCTCGGTTATATCTTTAATTATGTTCATATTTAGTATAAAAGAGGGGGGGGATTTGGCCAAGTTGGCTAAATTAGAGATAAAACTGTCTTCCACTGATTTTCGGGGTTGTTGGGGAGGTTCGGTTGTATTTCAGGATGGTCGGAATAGTTATATTGAATAGGGATTCAGAATTTCCAAGACAAAATTATGGATGTTAAAGTTTTTATCTTTCCTTTTTGTGATAGAAAAAATTATTATATGTATTGCCATGATATTTATTCGAAGACTGCTAGTGTCCTACTGGAAGCCATCAAATTTAAAGATAAATTTTTGTGATTTCCTGCTGATTCTCTATGAAATGGTATACATTGTTTTCTTCTTTGCTCAAAATTTCAATCTGGAGTCGGGACTATATGTTTTGTAATTACTGTATATGCTATTTCTGACACTTTGTTGATTCTATCCAGGTGTCTAGTCCATTAGCTAGACGAGAAGCGAATGTCCAGACTCAGGACTTGGCCAGGTACTTTTGGACATCAATGATCCCTTTTTATTTTTCTTGTTTGGATCCGTTTCATTGCAGCCTGTAAGCGAGTTTCTTCTGGTGGTGTGGAGGGGGGGATCAGGGTGGTGGTTCTGTTCTACTTGTTCCATGATTTAATTACTGATGCCTGTTTTCTGACTTTTCCTGTTCTTTCGCATCACATGAACCTTGCTTACTTTGCTTGTGATGAGTGAAATGATCCAATAAATCCATATTAAACATTTTCTTTCTGTTTGTGGCCAGGAGCAATAATAGTAACAGTACAGCGCGTTCTCCTCAAGTGGTGTCTGGGTCGACAGCTGGTGGTAAGGGGGAATTGGCAGTTGCTTTGGTTAAACCTGGGAATGAGTTAGCAAAAACTACCCCAGCTGGAGAATATCTCACTACTGCCCTGAATGACTTCGACCCTGAACAGTATGAAGGCCTGGCTGCTATCTCAGATGGCGCAAATAAACTTTTGATGCTGGTATACTCCAGGGCACGCTTGCTACTTTGGAAATTACTTGTTCTGGTTTTGAGATTTTTCATTGCTTGCCAAAAAGGTCCTTTAGGCAAGATCCAATTTCCATGAAGGCTAAAATTCTTGTAGACTAGGTGTAAATGTGTCATTTCCTTTAGAGACTTCAAGACCTCTTTTTATCTTTATTTTGTTGTGTTGGGTTGGGGGTGGGGTTAGGACTAGGGTGTGGTGGGGAGAAAATGTATAAGGTGTTCATTAATCAAGAGATAAAAAAGTGTCAGTGTATTTTTATGCATGCGCAGGGAACAGAACTATAGATCCTGTTTTAGTTGCTCTATTGCAAAGATGTATACTATGAATCACCCTATTTTGTAGCTAATCGGAAATCACCTTTCTATAAGCTTGAGATGAAATCACATTATCATGGAGAATGGCTGCTCTCAGGAAACCTTATTTCATAGCAAATGTCATCCCTAAAAGAAAATGCTGTATGTAACGCAGTGCATCTGATTCGGATACTATGATTTTTTTTTCATTTTGCTGCTCCTAAACCACTTAATCCAGACCACAATCACCCTCTTTCTCAAGTAGACTAGTTACTGTGCACCTTATATGGTACTTTTTCAGAAAAGGATTGGTGAAAAAAGATTGAGAAAGTAGATTCATTAACTGCACCACGTAACTGCATTTAGTTTATGTCTTGTTCTTCATATCTCATAGCATATTCAAATTTTGCTTCTTCTGGTAAGTATTATGCTTTTCCTCTCTGACATACAATGTGCTTAAGGATGGATTTTTAACTTCAACAAATTTATATAGGATGGTCTTGAGTATATGAATTATATTTCTTTAATGTGGTCGTAAGCATATCAAACAATTTGTGACTTTTCAGGTTCTTGCAGCTGTCATAAAAGCTGGTGCCTCTAGAGAGCATGAAATTCTTGCAGAGATTAGAGATGCCGTCTTTTCATTTATCCGTAAAATGGAGCCAAAGAGGGTGATGGATACTATGCTTGTATCTCGTGTAAGGATACTGTATATAAGATCTTTGATTGCTAGATCTCCTGAGCTGCAATCGATCAAGGTATTGTTGTCTGAAGTAGAATGTTTAATCAAGGAGAATATCTCTGAAGTATAATGTTATTATTTTTCTTGATTTATAATCTTTGCTTTGCATACACCTCTGCCATAATCTATGGAAGCTAAGATTTAGTATATTTCTTCTTTAGGTTGCTCCAGTTGAGCGATTTCTTGAGAGAGGCACTAATGGAAGAAGTAGGAGCTCTAGTCGTGCAAACAGTCCTGGAAGGTCTCCTGTGCGGTATGATTTGAGCCCTAGAACATCTTTGGTTGAGGGGCAAATTCAAGGATTCAGAGTGAATATCAAGCAAGAAAAGAAGTCCAAGTTTTCTTCTGTGGTCTTGAAGCTTCGGGGCATTGATGAGGTAAATGTGTTTATTTGATTTCCTTCAACTATGTGGTTATGATGATAGTTTATGCATGTCTTGAATTTCCAAGATGCAAATTTCGTTTCAACAATGAGGATGTAGTGTAAATGTAGTTGTTTGCACCTTAAACATGTTTGTGTGTGTTTCCGCATTACTATAATGTTAATCTTGCAGTTCGATAATAGTATATACTGTAGTACATGGTCACTTCATTGTGCTTATACACAATGCTGCTCCTTTAATATACAATTTTTTTTGAAAAACATTCCTTGAAATATGTTGTTTTCATTACAAAATTTTGTAGGAAACTTGGAGGCAACATGTAACTGGTGGAAAACTCAGGGAGATAACAGAGGAGGCCAAAAGCTTTGCTGCTGGAAATAAAGCTCTGGCTGCTCTCTTTGTTCATACACCAGCTGGAGAGCTACAACGTCAAATTAGATCATGGCTGGCGGAGAATTTTGAGTTTCTTTCCGTCATTGGTGATGATGCAACAGCTGGTACGACTGGCCAGCTAGAGCTTCTCTCAACTGCAATCATGGATGGTTGGATGGCTGGACTAGGTGCTGCTCTGCCTCCCAGTACTGACGCTCTTGGTCAACTCCTATCTGAGTATACAAAACGGGTTTACACATCTCAGCTACAACATTTGAAGGTATACAGTACAGATAGGACATGTTACCTTGTAAAAGTTTGGATAGTAGGCCAAACTGTGGCAACAGCTAATAGCACATACACAAAATAATCTAGAGCTGTTCATTCCTCTAAATAGGATATTGCGGGAACATTGGCTATGGAAATGGCAGAAGATCCAACTCAGGTGGCAAAACTACGCTCAGCTCTTGAATCTGTTGATCATAAGAGGAGGAAGGTAAGATCATTTTTATTAGTAAATAGACTTGACTATCACGATTCGCTGTTTTGGATTTTCTCCTGAAGATATGATTCTCATTTCTCAAGGACCGGTAATCATTGCTGGTTTTGATATTGCGTTTGATGAATAATTTTACTAACTGTAGGGGTTATTGTGTTTGTAACATTGTATTGTCTGTTGGATTTGTATTCCTTCTCTTCAACTTTGTTTGGTTGAATTCTAAGAGTTGAACCAGTGTGGAAGACCTTCTGGTAATTTTAAGGGGGGCTCTTTTTCTGTTGGCTTTGGGTCTAGAGAGGGCTTTACCTACATTTCTTTGTCAGGTATATTTAACATTAACGTCTAATATCTTAGCTCATGGAAAGACTAGGTCATTAATAATTACTTAAACTTACAAGAGGACTGTGGTTGCAGTATGAAGGTCTTATAATGAGTGGACTTTGGAACTATGTCGACTACAAAGTGAACTAGCCCTGTTTTGTCCATAAATTGCCTGCTTTTGTGTACAAGACATAATATATTTATTTTCCATGCCACATTCAGATATTGCAACAAATGAAAGGTGAATCAGCTCTACTGACGTTGGAAGTCGGTGGCTTGCCAGTACCTAATCCTTCTACTGCTGCTGAAGATGCCAGACTTGCTTCTCTCATCTCCCTTGATGGCATATTGACGCAAGTTAAGGTTAGTTATATTTTTCATCATGTAATTTTTATTGATAAATTGATTACCAAGGATATGAAAAATGAGTGAGCACAAATGCCATGGATAGGATATAACAAGACAAGCCTCCATAAACTCCTTGAGTAAAAACAAGAAAAGAGCAATGCTTGCTTCTCTGGATGAACTTGCTGAACAAATGCCAACACTTCTTGAGATTGACCATCCGTGTGCACAGAGGCAAATTGCTGAGGCTCGCTCAATTGTGGAGGTAGTGGTTTTCTTTGGCAACTCATAATAAGATGTGTTCTCTTTCACAATTATTGTCTTTCTTCTCCTTTTGTTATTTTATTTGTTGAGTGCATGATATATAATGACTCAACGGCCAACGCTTTATCGTACTCCAATTATGTATTGTGTATTTTTCTATTTTTTATTTTCAAAAAGGTATGTCATTGGCTTATGTGAGTTATGGATCCTGACTCTTTCACTGTTGGTAATAATTTGCTCAGTCTGCTGCTGAAGAAGATGATCGTTTCCAGTCTTCGAATGCTCTTAAACCATCATCAGATTCTGGGTATGCTGCTGAAACTGATGTATCACAGTGGAATGTTCTACAATTCAACACCGGGTCTGCTACCCCATTTATCATCAAATGTGGAGCCAACTCAAATTCAGAGTTGGTGGTTAAAGCGGATGCTAAGGTTCAGGAACCTAAAGGTGGTGAAATAGTGAGAGTTGTTCCAAGACCAACAGTTCTGGAAAATATGAGTTTGGAGGAAATGAAACACGTATTCTCCGAACTCCCAGAGGCTCTAAGTTTGCTTGCCTTAGCAAGAACTGCTGATGGTACAAGAGCTCGGTATTCCCGACTATATAGAACTCTGGCGATGAAAGTACCAGCTTTGAGAGATCTTGTTAGTGAATTGGAAAAGGGGGGAATCTTGAAGGATGTGAAGCAATGAGTACATATGCAAATACAACTCCTTAACTCATTGTAATGTATGTATTGTTATTGTCTTATCTTTTTGATGATAATCTCTTCTTTTTCATGTACCTTTACGTGTATATGATCTATGGGATTTCTTTTTGAGACACTACGAAATTATATGTAAATTTTGCAGGATTCTTCATTGTCAATGAAATCCCCCATTACCGAGATTGTTGACGAACCATATGACTTTTGTACGGGAATGTGATTTGATTGTTTTCTTTCTCCTGAATTTGAATTGTTCTTGCAGGCTTGCAGCCATTTGCCCATCACCCTTTCAGTTGTGGAACTCTCTTTACAGTTATAACAAATTTTGGAATCAAGCAACGTTTGGGATTATAAATATAGCGAGTATACTTATATAAATGATACATGTACATTTCCATAATTTTTTTGCTTGATTATGCTATTTATATTAAGTAATTTACTATAAATAATCATTTTTCCTAATCTCACTTTGTTAAAGCTTCAATTTGATCAAGGATTAACATCACAAGTTGAATCTTCATCATTACCAGATGCTAGGAGAAAATTGAAATCTAATGATTACACGGTATAATAGATCTCTCCTATAATACATTCCGTTAGCGAGATGTTCTATAAAGTCTGTTATATATTTAAACTCATTTTTTGCGATTTAAAACTGATTAATTGAAAAAAATTTGTTGTTATAAAGTAGGAAGATAAACTTAAAACCCATTTTTTCAACTTTATAACAAGAAGTTTAAACACATTAAATCTTGTTAAGACCCAATATGAGGTACAAAATGTATTAAGACAATTCTAAAATACAAAAGATGAGGGTATGATGTAAATTTTCAACAAACACAACAACATTTCGTACAAAATTGCTGTAAAAAGTATATCGAACTATGGTCTAATCAAGGGTTAATATAAGCAACGGGGTAGTTAAATTCAACTTATAATTACAATAATTTGTACTTCCTCTGTTTTGAAATAAGTGAAACATTTTATTTGTTTATGTGACAACTTTCTGAGAGAATTGTTTCATCTTTTTAGGGACGGTGGAAATTGAGAACTTGAGAGAAGTTCAACTAAATTACATAATATAGTTCCACTAAAAATTCCACAAGAGTCTTGTTTCGCCAACTTGGGTTAGGGGTGCTTATTGATCGAGCCGAGCCTGAACTCTTGTTAGCTCGGCTTGTGTTCGTTTAAGTTTATTCGAACTCAAGTAGAGCTCGAAACTTGATGAACCGAATTGTGACAGAGCCGAGCTTTGACCAAGCGTTGACCGAGCCGTTATCGAACTGTTCATAAACAAGCTAGACCAATTATTGTCTTTAGTTTACTCATCTTCTTTATATTTCTTTTTTAAATAATTTTGTTTTTTGAGTTTATTCTTTGACAATAAAAGTTTAAAACTATTAACTTGTTATTGTGTAATATCTAGAATAAATATATTTATGTATATATATACATAATACATTATTTCCAAATATGTAAAAGTAATTGAATATGTTCACGAGCTTTTCGAGCGAGCTTGTCATAACTCAGCTCGGCTCGTTAAGGTATCGAGTCGAGTCACAACGAGCCGAGCTTTGACCTAACCGAGCGCGAACCGTTCACGAACATGCTGTTTATCACCCTTAATTGGGGTCCTTCAGCTTATGGAAAACAAAAAAACAATACTTCTCTTTGTTGAAAATCGAATATGTTCATGAGCTTTTCGAGCGAGCTTGTCATAACTCAGCTCGGCTCGTTAAGGTATCGAGTCGAGTCACAACGAGCCGAGCTTTGACCGAACCGAGCGCGAACGAACATGCTGTTTATCACCCTTACTTGGGGTCCTTCAGCTTCCGGGAAAAAAAACAATACTTCTCTTTGTTGAAAATCGGCCATAATCCAGTGAACTTCCATTGTTGTTAGCTTAAGGTCGAGACTCGAGACTGCTAAATTCTCTACTCTTCACTTATCTAAAAGACGCAAAAATGTCGTCGATGTCATGTACAAAACTCACAATCTGGACAATTTGTGCAATGGCGTTGCAAATAGCAGGTCTATCTCTTTTCGTCCTCGGTTTCTTCCCCGTCAAGCCTGCACTTTCCGGCGTCAGGTTCTTCTTCTCATGCTCTCTTTGTCTATATATATTTCTCTGCATCTTTCTCTCTCCTAAATGTAGTTATTTGCTTGTAATTTAGTGGTCCTGAGAGTTATCAACCTCCTGGAAACGACGCCGTTGAAGATTTCGATGTCTCCTCAATCTCTTCTGATGATCTTCGATCTCGTTTTCTGGTTTGATTCTTTTTTCCCTCCTCTTTTGGTATTATTTCATTGATGTTGGAGTTGAAAATTTGGTTTATTAGCTTTGAATATTGTTATATTTGCAAATGCTCAATTTATGAAGTGAAGTTGAGGCTCTGAATTGAACTAATATGGACTGAAATTGTGTTAACCTCGAGGAAAAATCTGCGTTATTGATAGTGTTAGGGGTTTTTAATTAGAAAAAAGGTTTCTATTGGAAAAATTGATTAATATTTCTCTTTTATATGTGTTTTTGTGAATTGATCATATTGAATGGTGTAGGAGCTCTCTCAAGTCCCTCCTTCGTATGGCCGATTAATACTCATGGTACTGTCTTCTTACTTATTCTCTTTTTGGCGCTTATATAAGCAATCTCCGTCTTTGTGGCGCCTATAGTTGAAATGTGTTCTGTTATTCACAATATACAAGCATGGTGGTTTAGGTTGTTGATGGTCTTCCAGCAGAATTTGTGCTCGGGAAGGACAAAAATCCGCCTATTAAAGCTTTTGTAGATGCTATGCCCTACACACATTCGTTGCTTGCAAACGGAATGGCACTTGGGTATCATGCCAAGGCTGCACCACCGACTGTGACTATGCCTCGCTTGAAGGTCAATGGTATTGTTTATACGGCTTGAGTTTGAACGGTAGTTTCTGTCTAGGTTAGCTTTTCTGCTCACCTTGGTTCTATTTTAACAGGCTATGGTTTCTGGTGCTATTGGGGGATTCTTGGATGTAGCGTTCAACTTTAATACACAAGCTTTTTTAGATGACAATCTTCTGGGTTAGCTTGCATGACCTTGTGACTTTTGTTTCATGATGATGAGATAGAGCAGGATTATGGGGTGATCTTTGCTTGCCTGTCTTTTTGATTGCAGGTCAGTTTTTTAGAATTGGCTGGAACATGACTATGTTTGGTGATGAAACTTGGTTGAAGTTGTTCCCAAAGTTATTTACTAGGCAAGATGGAGTTAGTAGCTTCTTTGTGAGTCTCTTCCTCGACTTGATGTGGTAATGTATCTAGCTAGCATTATGAGAAATGAATAGAATGAGCGAAGAAAACAGAAAGGTAGGGGTAAAAATGAGAGAACACTACAAAGTTTTGCAATCTAAGGCGAGCGTTCACTTAGCTGCTCCTTTTCCTTTGCATTTTTTTCTATTATTATCAGTCACTACTCACTAGCAAGTCGGCTGGAGTTCATACTGCAGCTGTTATCTCTTATATTTTCCTTGTATTTTGGCCTCTGGCTGCGCATAGGTGAAGGACACCATTGAAGTGGATCTCAATGTGTCTCAACATTTGCCTGGAGAACTTAACCGAGATGATTGGCATCTCATGGTAACTTGCAAGCCTTTCACTTAATGGTAGTTTCTGTTCATCTAGCATCAATGAGAGTTAAAGTATGTTGATTGGCAATTTAGATGGCAATGGGTTAGTCGTTAATTTTAGTATCATCTTTACTTTTTGAAATATAATATCTTATTTGCTGTTAGTGAAATTAGGTTACTAGTTACTTCTTCTGTTCTGTTTTATTGCAACATGGGGGGGAGAAACTTTTTTTAAGGTGATGAGAGAGATAAATGAAAGGGTCATGTGATGAGGAGAGAGATAAAGAGAAAGAATATTCAAATAGGTAATGTTGCAAGTTGCAACTAAATTGAAATACCAAAAATTGGAAAGTGTTGCAACTAAGAGAGAATGGAGGAAGTATAATTTAGAAAGTTTATATGTATTTATTTCACAAGACCATGAAATTAAAATGTATGATGACATTGGTGGAAGATGGTTCCCCAAAGAAGGGGAGGAAATCTCTAGTTGTTGTCCCTCTAGATCATGTTGCAGATGGATATTTGGCATGTAGCTGAGTGGAAGCTACCCCCATCATTCCTTGGCTGATGGAGAAAATATTCATAGTTCACAACTCACAAGTCTTTACTGTAGTCCAGGTCTCCAATTTAGAACAAACTTGGTTTCAACAATTAGATGACTGATTACGTTATGACGCCATAAGGGGGCTATCGGCTATGTAGGTTGATGTGTTTTTTTCTTCTTATATTCAGCTAGCCTTTTGATGTGCTCAAAGCATGGGTACATCATGTGTTGGATTACCTAATTTTTAAAACATTGGCCTTTAAAGTTTATGTGGAGTAAGTACTCTATGTGTAAATTCTCTCTTTTTAGATTGTGATAGGTTATAATAGTACTGTAGAATAAAATAAAAGGTTGATAGATAACACTGACTTGCACAATAAAAAATGATATCACCACAAAGTATTTACGCAACCCTAGGGAAGAGAGGAACAAAAGTAAAATTCCAAAGGCCGCAAGTAAAACGAACTTTCTCAAACATCATTGCTGAATTTCTCATTGTATGATCAAGAAAAGTTCATTGATCCAAGAATACAATCTAAACAATCAAATAGATGTACTTAGTAGAGAAGGAAGGAAAAGTAACTGAAAAATATGTCTCTTGTTATTGTTCAATACGTATAATTGGCAAAGAATTCTAGATTATTGTAACTGAAATAGATAATTGTAACTGAAATTCTATTTAGTACAATTACTAGGGAACGGCAGTGAATAATATATGGTGCTTTTTTTAAAAAATATATTGGGTTAGTTTTTTTTTTCCCTCTCATTTGTAAAGAATGACTATTGTCATATAGGGTATAGATGATATGCGTCATTTGAGGTAACTGCTCTTGATATAGAGGCTTATTCTCAGTAAACAACTGGAAACCCTTTTGCTGATCTTTACAACATATTTCTAGATCCTTCATTATCTAGGAGTGGATCATGTCGGGCATATTGGTGGACGGAAAAGGTAGTTCTTTTTTTTCTCAATTTCTGAGTTTGTTGCACATGTGCATATCTATTTGGATTCTAATATATCCTTTTCAAACAATGCCAGCGTCCTGATGCCCCAAAAACTTAGGGAGATGGATGATGTGATCAAGATGGTTCATTTGAATGGTATTCTTTCCAGCAACAGCAAGCAAGGAGATACCCTTCTGGTTTGTTCTTACTTATTACTGCGTCCTGCTAGTCCTCAAATGATCGATTTTCAGTAAATGATTGATTTTAATACTTTTCATGGTTTTTCATTCTCTATCACGATCTATAAGATCTTGTGGAATAATTTGAAATGCTTCACCACCATAGAGAACTTCAGGGATTTTCAGTGAATGATTGATTTCACTACAGGGATCCATGTCGAATATTGAACATTTCAACATACACTTGACACTCATTTTGGACCAGATTATACTTCGTAAAAAATAGCCAAGTCCGACACTCTCAGCTGCTTATTTTGAGTTCCCTTTGACCATTAAAAGTCATAGTATTTTGTTGCATTCTTACATGGACATCTTAGTTACAAGCATTTTTCTATATTACTAAAATTTTCTGTTGTATTATCCTCTTATATTGAGTGTTTCATTTAGGAAAGATGAGTGAATGTGCTGCATTATTCTTCTACTCCTGCCACTGACTGATTTATATATACAAGTCTGTGGAACTAAAGCAGTTATTATTAACCATAATCACTGTTCTTGTTAATCTTCTTGAGGCATATTGCAAAATCTGCTTTTTATGCATGTATATATTTTATTGGTCTATCTCAACGTGCACTACTACATTTGCATTATTGTGTAATTCATGAAGACATAATGATGATCCTCTTTTGCTGGTCATTTTTGATGCATATAGAGCAGCTGATCCTACTATTTGGTCAGGGAAGTGTTACTTTTCTTTCTTGCTTATTGTTTCTTCTGACAGGTCTGCCCTTAAATTTGCAGCTTGTGGTCAGTGATCATGGTATGACTGAGAGTGGTAATCATGGTGGCTCTTCATATGAAGAAACTGATTCTTTGGCTTTATTTATTGGTCCCGGTCCAAAAGTGATTAGAGGTGACATGGCAGCAATTCAAGGCACTATTAATCAGGTAACATCTCCCAATAACTATGTGTGCTGTCATGTATGTTGGTGACCATTTAGATGCAGAGATTTATGAAGTAGCTCTTTGTCAGTTTTCTTTGCGAACATATTCTGATTTCTAAATTATATGGATAGACAGCATTTTTTTTCCTAATCTAATGCTTATCTAACTTAAGAGATATGTGCCATCTAGGAACTTTTGATTGTTGCTCATGTAACTTAGTGCCTAAGCATTGCATGTTTTCTCCATTCTAGGTTGACATTGCTCCAACCTTAGCTCTCCTTTTCGGTGTGCCAATTCCCAAGAACAATGTGGGAGTTGTTACTGTGGAGGCTTTGCTGTCTTTAACAGGTGATTATTTCAACAAGCTGTCAAGAACCTTTGGTTACTTCACTTAATTTTCATGAAAATATATTGCAATATATCATTGCCGAAATAGCTGCTTGTAATACTTTGTAATACTTAGTTTTTATGCGCATTCTTAGATCTTATTTTGCTGACCAGATGGCCGACTGCTGAGGGCACTTGAATTGAATTCATGGCAACTACTGAGGTTACTTGAAGCCCAGTTGCCTGGTCTATCTAGTGTGATTTCCGCTTCTGGTTACCCTGATGATAGCAGATGGTCCAAAGTGAGTCAATGCAGTGGTACAGTTGAAGAGATACTTTGTTGCCTATACTCTAAAGCTGTTTATCTTCACAGTTTTTGGAAGTCTACAGCTTCAAGGTTGGTCCAAAAGTTGTTATAAAATGAGAATGTTTGTTTTGCTATTCCAGGAACTTGTCTGATCTTTTTTGTATTCATCCTGTACAATATTCTCTCAACAGTTCCAAGGCTGCCCATGACTACAATCACACTGTCTCTGCATATCGCGACTTTTTGATGACTGCAAGTGAGTGGCTAACTCGCAAAGTCACCGATGTATGTCTCAGCTCTGCACTGCTTCTCAAAATATCACCTTTTGACATTTTCCAGAAAATTGCAGGTGTATATACCTAAAAGGGTGGGGGGGGGGTTAGCATTCAGATTAGAGAAAGGGATTTCTATTCTTTTCGTGGCTGGACCATCCTACCCAAAGTAATGAGCAGGCTCTGGATTGGATCTGCTGGATGACCTAAAGAAAGCCTGTTTTTTCACCCAAAAAACACTTAAAAAATCTTAGAATAAAAAAGAAATAGGTGGTTGTCTTCTTATTTCTTCTATGTTCCATTGACTAATGAACTGTTTCATCACTTTCAGAAACCTTTGGCTCAACTTGCTTGTGGTATTCTGGCAATGGTTCTTTCTTCTCTAGTATTTCTGAGACTTCTGTTCTGTTTGCGAAGAGACGAATGCCTTCAAGTGAGTCAAGGGTCTGTTGACATGAAGAATAGTATGCACAACTGGAGTTTGGAGGAAACTTTTATTGTGGCTGTGACTGTCATCCTTGTTATGAGCATGGGATCTAGTTCTATGGTAGAGGAAGAGCAATATATTTGGCATTTTCTGACATCAACATTATTCTTGATTCTATTCCGTAAAACGATAAAGTCCCTCCTTCTAGGAGGACGAGACAAACTTAATAAAAGCAATAATAATTCAAGGTTTTCACAAGTGTGTTCAATTCTTGTGATGTTCATTTGTGGAAGGATCTTAAGAGCCTGGCATCAAGGTGGTGTGAACTGGGTGCATCTACCTGACATTTCAAAATGGCTTGAGCAGGCAGGAAGCAATCAGATAAAAACAATCCGAGTGGCATCAGGAATCCTAGTGACCAGCTTGAGCTTATATGCATTTTCTAGGTCAAGGTTGAATAGATTTTTCAGCAAATTCCTCCAGTTCTTCTTCCTACTATCAGGATACTTAGTTTTGCATCATATCATGATATATCAGGATAATGTATTGCTAGTATCTGGTCATGGCGCAACCTATATGGCTCAAATTATCTATGCTGTTCTGACCATTGCAACTGGTTTTACTGTATTAGCCTCGCCATGGCTTTCTCCTGTCTCTATATATAAAGAGACGACATCTAATAGTCAACTAGCAAGTTCTAAAGCAGTTAAGAATCAGATAAACCATCTGTCAAGTGGGCTCAAAGAGTCTTTCTATCTGACTGGTTGGGCATACATGATATCCTGGTCTCTCCTGCAGCTCTTGTTGCAGCAACCAATTAACTCGATGCCAGTCTTTTTGCTGCTGCTGCAGATTTCTGCGGCTATGATGTACTTTTCCTGTGATGGAACGTGTCGAAAGCCATGGGTTGAGGTAAATTATAGTATGATGTTATCCAAGTTCAATTTCTTACAGCATTTGGAACTCCCTTTGATCTGCACAAGTTTGCTAAAAGGATCTCAGTACTGAAATTTACTGTTGTTTTTATGAAGCAAGATTATTCGGATAACAGCGTTTAGTACCTGATTATGATTTTGCCTCATAGGTTGCAGCATTGTATTTTATTGGGATGGCCGGCCATTTTGCTTTTGGCAATAGCAACACTCTTGCCACCGTTGATGTTGCTGGAGCTTTCATTGTGAGTCAGTCGATAATGCATGTGCCTGCATCTGCATTTTTCAGTGCTTCAGATTAATCTGATTACTGATAGCATATCTATAATTATTTTGGAATTCCAGGGCATCTCAAGTCACTCAACCTTTCTTTCTGGTATACTTATGTTCTGCATCACTTATGCGTCACCGATGTTGGTGCTTCTTTCTTTGATGATGCACATCTCTTTGAAGGATGAGTGCTATGATGAACTTGACCATACCATGAATCTTGGGCTGCTTCTGAAGTCGATGCTTGCTATTCCGTTTCTTGTTCCACTGAGCATAAATTCTGTTCTCTTAGTTGCATATACTATAATATTGCTCCAGATGAGGAACCATTTGTTTATCTGGAGTGTCTTCTCTCCCAAGTAAGTATCCGCCAGAGCTATCAGTGTAATATGTCTGTAAATAATGTGCATTCTGCTGGCATTTTATGGAGTTAGAAACTAAGTATGACCCTGCACAAGAATTTTTTTTTCTCGAGGTACAAAAGAAATTAAAAGTGAGAAAATAATTGGGTAATGCATGTGCTAAAAGACATGCATGAAGTTATTTTAAAAACTTTTTGGGTGGATATGAATGGAGTTAGTTATCCCCTTATGTGATAATTGACACTGTGCATGCTCTTAGGTACCTGTATGTATGCGCAACAACAGCTTGTGTATACATTGGCGTATTCGTTGTGGCTGCAACCGTGCTTTACATATCATTGGTGTATACATGGCGTACAAAGAGGACAGTGTCTATGAGAAATAGCACAAAGAAGGCTGTCATTGATTAATACTTTCATCTCAATGGTTTCTTCAGGTCAGACATGCTAAACATCTTACACATTTATAGTTCCCGTTAGAGCTCAGAATTTTGAATAGTCTTGTAGAAAATCCTGAACCCTAGAAGGGGAGAGGGTGTTGCTCAAGATTTTTCAGGAAGCAACATAGACCATGTATACAACTAGAGAACCAGACTCTGTAGTAGTGGCTTTAAATTTTCTGTTATTGTTGAAAGTCTGAAATTTGCTTACTTTTCAAAATGTTGTCATACGGAGAACAAGCTCACCAATGGACGCGAGAAAGGAATTGGTGTGAGACGCATACCAAGTGGATCTGCCAAATTGCACTCCTCTCACGTTCACTAGTGAAAAGTTCTCGATTTAGTCTCTTATACTCCTTTGTGTTCCCCTTTTCTTTTTATATTGATCCACATTGAGTCAATAAAGGAATGATTCAGATGGTTCTCCAACGATCATATGAATTACCTTGTATTTTTCTCCTCTAACTTGTGTTGTTTGTTTAACTAGTAGTGGTTTGACCACCTAGTACAAAACTTGCGTATTGCCAAATTTGTGCATCAAAATTGATCTTCACACATAGACAAAGAATTTTTAGACGTTATATTAAATTAGCCATTATTTTCTTAAATTTCATGTAATCATAGAGTAAAACTGAGTTATCTTTTCTCTTTTGTGCAAAATGAGAGGCGGATCCCCAAAATTAAAAAGAAATTGCTAGGTAGAAACAAGATGTGACAATACCTTATACTTCGATTTATGCATTGCACGGATTTAAAAGCAAGTAATACATATAAGAAGAATATATGAGATTTTTTTAGGAATACAAAAAGATAAAAATAAAGGAAAAAAGTATCATAATTACTATATTCTTACATGCTTTGCACAATCTACAAACAAGTTTAACGGCCTTTTTTGCTCCTCAATTGTTTGGTTTTGTTACCTGTAAATGGATTTTGCAACTTTTTTTTTCAAGTAGTGCCCACACTCGATTTTTTTTTTCCTATTTTCATACATCTTTCACTTGATTTTTCTAAAATAAACCCTTCAATCCAATTTCAAAAACAACGTACCAAATTTTCTTAGAATCAATTCTCAAATATGAATTTGGGGTTTTGGATTACATTTCGCTCAGTATAAAATTAATTATTTGCCAATATAACCACTCAAGGTAACATTTAAGTTTCAGTTTTGAAATTTAGGGTTCTTATAGATTTTTTTTTCCAAATAAGTTGAGTTTCTTTTGTTTGAAATTTGCGCTTCCAATTCAAATACAAGTATGCTTGATCGGGTATAAGTGGAGCATAATTATATTTTTTTAAATGTAGTGGAGGAAGATAATATTGCACTGTAGAAATACATCACAGCTTTACCTATTGTGCAATTGGGTATAATTCATTCCAGTTAGAAGCCCTAGTTTCACAAAAAACCTCAATTTACAAAACTCCCAATTTGCGAGGAACCCTAATCCACGAAAGCGAAGCAACAATTTCACCTAGATTAGTTGAAATTTTGTTGTAGAGGAATATTACGAAAGAAATCAAACTCCATTAATCATTTTCCCTCAAAAAAAAAGTGTGTCTTGGTTTAACATGTTACACCATAACTTATTGTGTAACATGTATAATTGATAGATTTCAACAAGAATGACGTGGACTATAAAAATAATGACATGAATCTCATTTCATTTATTTCATATCATTTGAATTTTATTTACAAAAGAAGTGGTGGTTTATGGATTGTTACACCATAAATTATGTTGTAACAGTTACACCCAAGAATTTGTTTTTTTTTTAAAAGACCTTCATCAATCATGTTGTAACAGTTACACCCAAGATTTTTTTTTTTTTTTTAAACAGACCTTCATCAATCATCTTTACATTTATTTCAATCCTTGGAATTCTTTTATTTATGCCATCTTATTAATTCTTAGTCTTAACACCATTTTCTTTTTATATTATGGATAGTATTAAATCCACTAGAATCTTCCAAATAAAAATAAACCCCCCAAACACAACACGTCTCAAATCCTCATTACATTTGCCCGTCATTTCCCATTGACTGCGACTCTGCGAGACGACCTTTTCTCGTCTCTCCTTATTTTCTCTCCTCCACTTTCAATCTTCTTCTTACTCACAACTCACAAACACACCCTTGAAAAAAATCCACCATGAACAGACAAAATCAAGCTTCATCATCACTCTACGAAGAAGATGAAGAAGAAGAAGAAGAAGAAGCAAATTTATCTCCAACTCAACTTCTGCAACTCGCAGAAACTCATCTTCGTCTTCGCAATTACTCTTTATGCCGTCAATACGCCCTTGAATCTCAACAAACAAATCACCCTAATTCTCTCTCCAACCATCGTCATGCTTCTCAACTTCTCGCCATTTCCAACATCCTTTCTTCCCCAACTAATTTCTACTCAATCCTTCAAATCGACACTTTTTCCAATGATCTTACCCTAATTCGCTCCCAATTTAAGCACCTTCTTTTAATTCTCGACCCTATTAAAGATAAATCTTCTTTGGTTAAAGAAGCTGTTAATTTGGTTTGGAAAGCTTATGATTGTCTTTCTGACCCCACCAAAAAAACCCAGTTTGATTCTCAATTTTCTGGGCAAAAGGGTGGTTTTAATGAAGTTGAAGAAATGGGTAGTTTTTGGACTTTTTGTCCTTACTGTTTTTACATGTATGAGTATTCTAGGGTTTATGAAGGGTGTTGTTTGAGGTGTCAGAATCAGACTTGTAGAAGGGCTTTTCATGGGGTTGCTTTGAATTCTCTTCCTAAGATGGAGTTGGAAAAAGGGGTTTATTTTGGATGTTTTGGGTATTTTCCATTAGGGTTTTCTCCTGATGGTTTGGAGAAGGGTAAGAAGAAGTTTGATTCTTGGTCTCCGATTGTAGGGATGTTTCCTGTCAGAAGAATTGGGAAGACTCGTGCTGGTAGAGTTGATTTGAATCATGAGGATGATGATAACAATGGTGTTGGTGTTGGTAATGAGTTTATTGAGATTCAGGATGAGAGCGACGAGTCGGAGAATGATCAAGGGGTTAATGGTGGTGAGAGCAATGTGGGGAAGCCGAGGATGATGAAGCGAAAGTCGGTGGCGTGGAGTGCCAGAAAATTGATGAGTAGAGGGAGGAGGAGTAATGAAGGTGTTGCTGCTAATGGTTCTGGGGGTTATGGGGAGGAAGGTGAAGGTGGGGAGTATGGTTTCGGAGGTGATTATGGCGGTGTAAGGGGTGGAAGTGGTTTTCAATCTGATGACATGGCGTTCTTCGAGGAGAATGGCGAAATTTTTGTTGGTTTTGGGCCTGATGGTGCTCTGTGATGGATGAATAGTGGAGAATGAGGTGCAGGTCAGTTTCTTGGTATGCTTCGGCATTGAAAATAGCTAATGTAGATATGATGAAACATATGAAACATCGTAGTTCTTGGTTAAGTGGATGACAGTCCAGAAAATTTTTGGGTTAAATGGTTGTCTTGTAGATGGCAGGAACTTAGCTTTTGTGTTTTAATGGAATTAGCCAAGGTTTACTGTAGTTGGTTGCCCTTTCTGGGGATAAATTAATGCAAGTTTAATTCAGACTTTGTTGAGTAATTGCCTTGGATTTGCTGCTTTTTTTTTACTGTTTCAAGTTACTAAATGGTTGTCATTTCTGTCAAAGCTTAGAGTATGGTATGCACATGTACATGGATAACAAGCTAAATGTACATGGATAACAAGCTAAATGTACATGAATAACAAGCCAAATGAACACATGTACATAGACAACAAGCCAAATGAACATATGTACATCTCTTCTGATACATGTTCATTGGTATTGGTCTTTGTGTTCATAATCTAATCCTTCATGTTCATCGTATGTATGGTTCTCATCCTACGGACGTGTGTATGTACTATTGTAGTTTCATAGACTTGTTTCTTTTAAAATTTGGTAGTTCCTGTACTCTAATTTTAGTCCTGTGTGAGCAACTTGTGTGATATGAAAGTTGTTTCTCTGCTCAAATGGTATATCTTTTCATTAAGCCTGGCAAATTTTTTATATCTCGTTAGTAATCATATTTATAGTTTCATGAATTATGTTTTCTAATTGCTGATTTCCCTATGTTTTCATATTGACATTATAGTTGACTTTGTTCATTTGTGTTCATACTTCAGAGTCTTTTTGAGAGATTAAATAAAACTGAATCACATTGTTGGTTACTAGAAAAGCATATCTGAAGTTTGTGTTATTGATTTACCCTTCCATGGTTGTGATTTGTGAATTACCTCTGGGATATCTTTCTCTTTGCTAAACACACTTTTTCTTTCAGTTTCTTGCACATGCATCATCATATTGTGTTAATTTCTTGGTCGAATATATAGGAATCTTGTATTATAGCTCCATTATCATGCATTTTCTGTAGCATAACAGCTATGTTTAGTATATTTTGCTCTTATCAGTTGTTTATGGTTGAGCATATTGTCTATTATAGCTTGCTCAGCATTCCATCAAGTTTAAATGAGTAGAACATAGGGGGTAGGGGGTTTATACATCCCATGGAACATCAGACTTGGAAATATGAATCAAATGGGTGGGATGAAAAAGTGTTGAATGCATATACATGGACAGAAGAGTTGGAAAACAGAAAAACTGGTCAGGATTGTGTAAGAAATATAGGCCCGTCTAAGTGAGATTGTTTACATATGTAAAATTTGTCATGGCACGTCCTATGATCCTATCCCTGTATAATGAAGTTCCGAACAGGCGAACATGATGATTTAGAGAGTGAAAGTTACCTGGAGGAGAAAACCCTACTATGGATAAAGGATGGGTCTTTGAATGGAGGTCTGTTGAAATATCATTGTATCATCTTATTTTTCTCTTGAAGGCTCCTACGAATGTGGAGCTTATCTCATCATTGATTTGCTGTTAGCTTCCAGCAGCCGTGCAACCTACCCTTGTTGTCTGGTTTGATCCCCCGAGAGCTGATCAATGTTTCCTCACCATGTTCCTGGTGAAGTCTTTCTCTGCTTTGTTGCGAAAGATGCCTTAGATGCTACAACATTGTAAAATGCTGTTGATGTTGGATTTGTATGGTATTCCTTCCTTTCCTGGTCGCTGGTTTTTTTCTTGGATCCCAAATAAGTCATGTAAAAGCCAACCATCATATCTGGTGCGTAGTTTCTTTCGATACTTTGAAGATCTTGTTTGGTTATTGATTCCTGTTTTTCTGCTTTTGTGAGAAAAAAGGCGATAATGTATGCGAAAGACTAAGGTTCTGGTTCTGATTTTCCTTTTGCCTTCCGTGTATTAATGCTGTTGCGCGTGTGTATGTAGATCAAGTCTTAATAGCTAAATTTAGCCTTGGAAATTTTTGGAACTTAATTTGTTGTAGGGTCCATCCCACCATCTCTTGTTTAGGCTCTGTTCATCAAACTTATAAAAACAAGTTTTAGTGAAAATAAGCTGAAGAGAATCAGGGGCGGCTAAGGCCATGTGCAGGGTGAGCGACTGCACAGGGACCCCAAAAATATAAGGGCCTAATTTTTTTAGTTGTCTGTCCAAATTAAAAAAAGAAAAAATAAATAAATCTAACTACAGGTGTTTGTTTCCAATTTATCAAGTGTATATGGGATGCAGATTCAAAGAGGTTAATTTATATCTGGTGTTTTGTTTCGTTTTTCATATTCTAAAAGAAGCCATTAATGACACTTCCTTCTCTTCCTATTCACCAAAAAATATCAATCCTTATAATTTAATTTAGCACAGGACCCTTAAATTGTACAAGACGACCCTGAAGAGAATGGGAGAGCCTTAGTGATCATTCATGTTCTTAAGCGAGAATGGGAGAGCCTTAGTGATCATTCATGTTCTTAAGCGTTAATGTTGAATAATGTCCTAGACTATGGTTTAGATCTTCATGAACTATCTTGAGTTGTGTTGTGCTGTAAATGAATGGAATCTCTACAAGATTAACATGTAAATTAGTGGTTCTTAAGATCAGCTTATATATTCATGTGTAAGTTCTTAAGTAGAGTTTAAGCATAAAGTTGAGCCTCAAGTTTTGGTGTTTTTCACCAATTGGGGACTCAAGTTTATTTTTTCACCAATTGGGTATTGAGACCAATTTGGACAGTAATTATAGCTAATCTCTTTGGTTTAATTCCCTCATTATACCCCAAACCCATAAATTTCTCTCTCCTATACCAAATTAAGCCCCAAACCACCACCACTGTCCTGTTGTCCGCCACCACAACCACCGCCGGCAACGCCAGTCCCAGTCACCGCCACACGCCCTCCAACACCCTCACACCAACAACAGCAGAAAACGAACAACCTCAGCAACAATGGTGGTGGTTGTTGTTCGTAATTCTCTCGCACCACCTTCTTCTTTCGTTTGGGTTGCTCGTTGATTTGGGTTGAGTGTCGCCGATTTGGTTGTGATAGAGGTGGACGGTTGGTGGATTGGTGGGCTGTGTGTGTCGTGGTAGGGTTGGATTTGGTGTTGGTTTGCGGGGTTTTGCTCGGGTTTAGGGTGGGTTTTGGGGTGGGGGTGGTTAACGATGGTGGTGTTGGGTTTGCTGGAGTGGTGAAGTGAGGTGCAGTGGTGAAGTGAGGTGGTGAGTTGAGGTGGAGTGGTGGCCGGTGGTTGTAGCTAGGTGTCTGGTGGTGGTTGTTTTGTGGCAGATGGTGTTTGTGTGGGTGAGTGTTTGTGGGGAAGAGAGAGAAATGGGTGAGGGGAGGAGAGAGTTGATTAGGGATGGTTATGGTTTAATTAGGGGGTTATGGTGTTTAATTGTGGTGAAAATCAATCAGAGTACCCAATTGGTGAAAATAAAAAATTGAGTCCTCAATTAGTGAAATATACTAAAACTTGGGGCTCAACTTTATGCTTATACCTTGTATTTGCCTCCAAGATCTTAGGTGTTTGAGCTTTGACCTCCTTTTATTGTGTCGTTTCGTGTTGGGTGGTAAGTTCAAGTATTCGTTCCTTTTGATCCGCTAGTCATTCAAAATGAACTCTTTTCTGGCCAACAAATTATATATGTTCCTCACCAATGTATTGAAAACAATATTTTATATTGTGAAATTGTGAAGTGAATTTACAATAACTTTAATTTGGTGGTGAGACGATAACCTATGTGAACGTGAAGATTGTATAACTTGAATGTTGTGTACATTCATATTGCTCTCTTTTACCTCCTCTGCTACCGCCATTAATTACCCCTTTCCTTTTCTGAAGTGTTGGTGCCTTAAGAAAAGTAATACTGAAGACATGAGATCAAATCTTAACCAAAAACAAAATTTCTCATGAAAAGTGCATATGATGATGAGAAGTTGAGTTCATCTCTATGCAATATTCCCTTTTATATTTTTTTTGTGGGTAAGGCTCTGAGACTTCAACTTTGTTGGATCGACTCATCTACAAACCCATTTAAGCCCAAAGTCTGCACCAGAGATACCATTTGCTAGACTGGGCCACAAGATCAAGCCCGTTTCAACTTGCACTTTCCAGCACAGAAATGTTCATTCCAGTTTCTTCTTGTTGCAGAATGCAGGTGATATATTCTATGATTCTTAATCAACAATAATATATCGCCAATCTATACTCTAGCATGTTATGATGTTGATTTCTAAACAATTGGTAATGTAAATTACTGAAGTGTCCTAATGTCAGAATAATAAGTACAGTGTCAATTACCCCACCTCTCCAATTAGAACAACAATATAAGTGAGATATTAAATCAAGAAAGTAATATTTCCTCATGTTCTGAAACTAATGAAACACTTCCTTCAAAAAACTCACATAAAAAAGTTTTATTTCATAATGGAGGAAATATATTAAAATGAAAATATAGTATATTTTTGAAATAAAAATGTCGTCGTCTTAATATAGCAAATAATTGTTAGTTATGTTAGTTTTTATATACATTTGTTATACTACCTCTGTTTTTTTTAGTTGCAACATTTGATTATTTTAATACACTCACCAAAAAGTCAAATGTTGCAACTAAAAAAGAAAACTAATCAAATGTTGCAACTAAAAAAAACAGAGGAAGTATTAACTAGGCATTTCACTAGTGTAGAGCAACAACCATATCTCCATCTCTTCAATTTTTGTTTAAGATGTTTGATTGAGAGTTAAGTTGGTACTACTTCTTAAGGGTGCTACTTTTTCTATATACCTGTGCTTGGATATAACTTGACTATTCTTTTTTTTTTATTAAAAATTACATTATTGATGCATATCAATTATCATTATTATGAAATTATGAATATGAAAAGTTAAGTTACATATAAATATGGCAGCAATTATATAGATATCCAGACCATAAGGAATCACTTCTGTTCCTATTTTATCATCTTACAGATGTATTTGCATTTCTTAGATAATTACGGCTATCAATCTCTATTATATAAGCCAAGGGGGAGCAACGGTGTCCCCCTTGGAATTTACTTAATTGTCCCTCCACAACATAAATATTAGAATTCTAATTAACCAATTCAATGCATAAACTTGCCAAAAAAACAATCAAATCTCTATTAAACCCAATCAACTCATATAAAAGCTCAATCATATAAAATTGCCAATAAAAAAGATTCAATCAAAAAGATTCATAATCAAGAAATTACCAAACATTAATACCACAAACAATAACAAAAAAAATACACGACATTCTCATTACATAGACAACTCAATTTAAACTCAAAATAATTTTTCCATAACACAAACACAATTACAAACACAAACTCCAAACAAAAAACAATCAGTTCTCCTCATAGATTGGAGCTTCACGACATTCTCAAAAAGGTCATTCTCAAATTAGCGGATACTTTACTGTTAATCAGGCACATAGTTCGTTATTGAAAATAAAAGTATGTGTAAAGTTCTATGTTCGGTAAATCTTAAGAATTAATATATCTAAATTCATTTACAAAAAATTTATATTAAAAATCACTCACAAGCTTTGTTAGTTTTTTGCATTAGCGAATTAATATATCTAGATTCATCTAACTATTAATCTTTCACATTTTAAGAGTAATCATAAGTATAGTACATATGGAGTATATAATAACAAGTTTTGAAGTTAGCGCACGCATCGCGTGCATATAAGACTAGTATTACATAATGGAATATGTAGTTCCATACTAATTAAAGTAAAACTTGAAGTAGATTTGTGAAAGATACTTAATTCCTTGATTCATCATATTACAACCTTACTGTTAGATACAAAGACTAACATAATCTAAGCTTAATACTAAGGAAACGTTTATACACTTTCCAAATACAATAATACAAGAATATTATCTTAACTAATTTAGGATGAAGAATATATGGGCATATATTCTATCACACCCCCGCAGTTGAAGCGGGAGGTTCGCAGACGCTGAGACTGTCCCTGAAATCCTGAAAGAGTATCAAAGGAAGACCCTTTGTAAAAATATCGGCAATCTGATATCGAGATGGGACGTGTAGAACACGAACCTGCCCACGAGCTACCTTTTCCCGAACAAAATGGATATCAATCTCAATATGTTTTGTGCGTTGATGTTGAACTGGATTACCCGAAAGATATATGGCGCTCACATTATCACAATAAACTAGAGTAGCTTTCGGGATAGGGCAATGGAGCTCGAGGAGTAAATTGCGTAGCCAACAAGATTCAGAAACAACATTAGCTACGCCGCGATATTCAGTCTCTGCACTAGAGCGGGATAAAGTAGCTTGGCGTTTTGCAGACCAATATACTAAATTGTCTCCAAGAAAAAGACAATAACCTGAAGTGGATCGTCTAGTATCTGGACATCCTCCCCAATCTTCATCGGTATAAGAAACGAGAGTGGTAATGGAGGAGGGGTAGAGATGCAGACCATAATCAAGAGTGCCCTGAATGTAGCGCACAATGCGCTTGAGAGCAAACATGTGCTCTTCCCGCGGATCATTCATAAATAAGCATACCTGTTGGACAGCATAAGATATATCTGGTCTGGTGAAAGTGAGGTATTGAAGAGCACCAGCAAGACGACGGTAATGTGATGGATCCGCATAAGGTTGTAATACTAAGGAAACGTTTATACACTTTCCAAATACAATAATACAAGAATATTATCTTAACTAATTTAGGATGAAGAATATATGGGCATATATTCTATCAATTTGGACCACTCTTTAAAAAAGATCTGAAGTTAATAGGACCAAGCTACTAGCTTAGCTTAAAAGTTAAAACTAGATTTAGTTGCTTTTGCTACTTCGGTATAATCGTTTGCTTAAGTCTTGAAATCTTGATTGTAACAAGAGATAGCAGTGGACCAAGCTATCAAGTAGGTTGGGCCTACTGGATTTGGGCCGGTTCTAGATTGAGTCGAGGATTTGTGGTAATGGACCCGAGCATGCGTGCTCTTGTTAAGTATCCGATTCATGGGCTAATCCATCGGTCTGCTGTTTTGTCTTTCTCTGTATATGTATTTCTTTATCTCAAATTAGTGAGAGCATTTTTTTCCCTTAGGTCCCGAAATACTTTGAACACTATTTTATTGTGGCATGATTCCACCATTTTCTTTTAAAAAAAAAATGTATTTCTTGCCTTTTTTTTAACTACACCACAATTTCCTGTCACATTTACTTTAATCTAACAATTTGTGTCATAACTTTTTCCGCATGATAAGTGTTCAAACTAATATAACACAACGTGAGCATTTTTTTTAATAAAAGAAAAAATATCCAAAGGCTCTCAAGCAAGTGTTCATCTGGCAAGATATTTGAGATTAGCTATTGATTCACCTGCCTTCTTTATCGATTTGAGTTGAGTTTTGATTGCCTAGCCATTGTTTAACTTGCGCCATCCCTGTCCACTAGCCATTGTACCTCTAGGCTCTAGGAGTAAGAGTTTATGTCTATAATAGTCTCTTGTTATTATCATAAAAAAGTTAGATATCTAACTACTTGTGCAAATCTTTTAATGAAATATAATTATAAGACCTTATGATTTTTTATTTTGAAATACTAAACAATGGTGTTATGTTGGATTAATGGTTAAGCTTTTATTTTTCAATTCTAAGATCATGTGTTCGATACCTTGTAACTACACAACATTATTTTTTAAATTGAGAGTTTGACTTGAAAATAAAGCATTTGCATTAGAGCCTTTGAGAAGAGTGCCACGTGGCACACAAACTTATTACTTAAACATTATTAGTACAACTAATTATGAAAGATCAACATCCTGAGTAATTAAATAGATATCTTATATAAATATTTTTTCTTTCATTTTTATGGGTGACAAAAGAGTATTTTGAAGCGTCACTTGTAACATGATATTATATAAGCATTTAGCTATATAAGAGGAGGAATACACATAACAAGCTACAATTCTTACCCATCCAGGGGGAGTATATATTGATTTAGCACTCAATCACACCATTACATCAAGTTTATTTCGTTCGATGATTTCAAAATCGGAGTGGTCAAAAGTTGGTGGGCAAGAGTCAAGATTATCTATGCCACATTCTTGTCAAAGAAAAGCTCGAGCCCTTTTCACACATCTCTTTCATTTCACTGTCTACATCATCACAAAGTTAGAAAGACAATAGTAACAAAGACCATAAATTAGTAGTGGTTTCAAATTAAACAAAATCACAACACATATTCTTGGACCAACATACCTTTTAATGATGCTAAACCGCTTCTTAATAGTACTAATATTGGAAATAACTAATCTTTAATGTACGGGACTCTGACATGATCACCCCACTCATTTCGATTCCAAGTTTATACAATTATAAGCAAGATGGAGAATTGTAAAACATGATGGGTTCCAAACATACTATAAAAAATTCCATATATATATATATATGATTACTGGTTCACCAAAGTTAACATTATTCATATCTAAATAAAAACCCTACTAATATATCTAGGACCTTAGGGCCCGTTCGTTATCGTTTTTTGTTTTCAATTTTCAGTTTTTTTGAAAACTAAAAACCAATAACAGGAAACCAGAAAAAGTGGTTTTCACTTTTTAGTTGTCAGTTTTCAAAATCATCATGTTCCCAATAAATTTGACTAATTTTTTATTCATTATAGGACATATATCACATGACTTTGAAAATCAAAAAACCAAAAAATAGAAAACCGCAGTAATACCGAACGGGCCCTTAGTAATCTCACAGTTAACCGTTGCATTATGCCTCACTACCTCATCATACTTGGAATATACATAAATTATTATCTCAACTACTCCTCCCGTTTTTATTGGTTTAGCTCCTTGCTTTTTCATTATACATATAAAACATATATAATTCTAATTTTTTTTCTCAACAACTTGACGCAATTGGAATTATCAAAGGAAAAGCAAGTGCAATTCCTAGAACGAACAAACAAATTTACAAGCGATAAATCTGTCGAAACTCCAGAATCCACCATAAAAGAGTTACTCTCAAATATTATTATCAGAATAAATGCTGCTTCTTAATGATGGCTAAAAACACTTAAATAGTCTAAACAAAACCCTACTAAAAAAAATTAGGCAAAAGTAAAATCCGGAAATTATTAAAATGCTGTTTTCGGGCCCTAAACGAACTCAGATGGCTTAAAAAGCCGGTAGATCACAGCATAGCGGTGAGTTGGACTCGTTGGTTCGTTTTCCATTCCAAAAAGGTATTTTATTAAGCATTCTGACACCAGGAACCTGACAAGTAGAAATCATTTCAGCCTTTTTCGACGATGGACTTGTTCGTCAAACTTGCAACTAGCCTTCCTACATCACAACTACTATAAATCTATAAGTATAAGCTTATATGCAAGTAACGGGGGGATAAAATATTTTCAATTATACACGTAGGTCGGTCTCTCGCTTTAAAAAACAAGTTGAAGACCAGATTAGGAGTACAATAGAACTTTCATAATAATAGGGGTCCATTAATGCCTGAAATGTTTTGGTAGTATCAATATCAAAGACAGAAAGTCCTAAGATATGATTACCTCATACCATGGGATTCACGTACTCTTTTAAAGAATTGAGAAGTGGAACGAACTATTTTGGTGATTGAATTGGAGAGAATAACAAAGGACAAAGATAAAGGGGCAAAGCTAAAAATATTCCTCTCAGAGGTCAATCCCTTCTTATCACAGTCAGAAAACAGAGCTGTGTTGAACCAAACAGCTACTATTCATCTGCTTTATGCTAATGATTTTGTCTCTCAATGACTTCAAACTCTTCAAACTAGGAACTTCGCTAATTTCCCGGAACAACAAAAGGAAGGAAAATATTGCTATCACTTATCATGGCATGGCTAGCGTAAGGCCCTGTTCTTTTGGACTTATTTTCAGTTCAGTTCAGTTTCTCCCAGTTCAGTTCAGTTTCTCGCAGTTCCGTTCAGTTCAGTTTAGTTATTCTATGCATTTCATTTTATCGCAGTTCAGTTCAGTTTCTCGCAGTTCAGTTCAGTTCAGCCCAGTTCAGTCCAAAAGAACGGGGCCTAAATGTCTAATGGTTAATCTAACATGGGGTTGTCATGGTTAAAATATCTGAATATGAGAATTCTACATACGAGAAGAATAATTTGCATCAAAAAAACATACGAGAAGAATAAAAGGAAGGAAATTATTGTTATCAATTTATCATAGATGCCTAAAACGTTAAAGGTTAGATATCTAACACGGGATTGTCCTAGCTGAAAATATTTTGCTTGTCTAGTTTGCTCTAAGAAAGGCGAATGCCTTCACTCGGTCAACCGTCTCTAGAATTGCTGCCTTTTCCGATTCTGCTTCCACTCCGCCTACCATCCAGTGGATCTTCGCCTGGCTAGGATTCTTACTCTCGAACGGGGGAATGAAATCTTTTAGATTGTTGACCCGACCTCCGAGTTCGTAATAGACTGAAGTAATGTTCAGCCTATTACCAGATATAGGTATGGAATGATTTTGACCTACCTGGTAGATGTGTGCATTTGGCCTCTACTCATACCTTTGCTATCTATGCTCCAACCATGATAGCAATTGGTGCTTCTTTTGGGGGATAAACCACTTCTAGCTTTGATTCACCACTAGGTATGGAAAGAAATGTCACGAAAACCGATCCATCGTTAAAGAAAGGCTTGTCTATACGTCTTGTTAAGTTTTATGCTTGAGCTATATAGTATATATATAAGCCACCAAACTAGCTAGGCAACAAACAAAATTTCCTAATACAAAGTAGAATGCATTTTTCACACTATGAAACTACAACTCCTAAATGCACATGTTTCCGGATGCAGGAACAATATTGATATCTAAGTTTTAGATATCTTAGGCTTCGTTTCTTAGATGGAAATAAGTTTACCATGAAAATCATTTTTGAAGGAAAAACACAATTGTGCATATATATTCTCTTCTTGGTGCTTTGCATAAAAATTTTAAGAGAAAAAAAATAAGGAAATAATGAAAGGGTAAATATATGGGAGAAAGGACAAATAAATGTGCATAATAGAGAGAAAATTGTGGTATTCATTCATATGAGGTTTTTTTTGTCAGAAATGACCTAATAAAATACAAGTTTTGTAGGAAATGACCTAATAAATTTTTTTTTGTCTAAAAGGACCTATTAAAATACTTCCGATTGTTAATAGGAACCAGTTTATGAATTTCAGGCCAAAATTACCATATTCCGGCGTTGACTTTTTGCAATTGGGACACCACAACTACATTTGACAGGAATTTTATTGCTTGAAGATGATTTTGCAGACATTTTCCTCCAAATTCTGAAAAAAAATTATAGTTTTTTGGCCTGAAATTCATAAACTGGTTCCTATTAACAATCAGAAGTATTTTAATAGGTCCTTTTAGACAAAAAAAAAATTTATTAGGTCTTTCCCTATAAAACTTGTATTTTATTAGGTCATTTCTTACAAAAAATCCTTCTTATAAGAAAAAAAATATATTCTATTTCACCGTACGAAAATTTCTTTTCCATCCTTTACAAACTAAACAAATGAAAATATGGAAAACCACTTTACGAAGAGAATATATTTTGTCGAACCAAACAATATCTTAATGGAAATAGAAAATTGGTGAGCCTCAAATCAAGTGAAGTTGTAAGAATGCCTCTAGACTCTACAAACTCATGTTTGTAACATGTAAATATTAAGTATATCCAGTCATTCTATTTCTAAGTTTCTAATAAATTTTCCTTCACCAATTCATTGCAAACGCACTTCAACTTTGGTGAGCTTATCGAACGTTATTTCGTACTCCTGTCTTATTATCATCTATCCAGAATTTATAACAGTTATATGTCTTATACTTTTTCTTTATAGTTTCACCGAAAAGGTCAAAAAAAAGGGCAGAAAACCAAACAAAATATACTCAATTATCTTCTGCGCTTGCTGGATAAAGTGAAGGAGGAATGTCTGCTACCAAAAACTGTTACATTTAGGGGCCAGCTCACTTTGATGTTTCCCGTTTGACAGTGTTTTTCATCAAAAAAGTTCAGATGTCTTCGTTCCTTTCTTATTCTTTGAAATAATAATAGTCCTATAATTTAGTACTACTTTTGTTTTCTTTTACTGTTGAGTCATTTTTCTTACGTTTCTACTTTTTATAAAACATGTACAATTAATCCACATAACAGGGTTGTTTTTAATCATAATAATAATAAAGATTAGGGTTTATAATAATGATTAGGGTTTTTTTTTGAAGACAAATGATTAGGGTTGTTGAGGCTTTTAATGTCCACCCTCTTTATCCGATTTCGGCTCCTCATAGATATAATCCCTTGTTAACATTCTTTAAAATATAAGATACGTGTAGGGGATCACCATGTACCTTACAAAAAAAAAATATTGATAACAATGGTTAAAGAAAGAACATGTTCACAAAGTTCTAGGTTTAATAGCACAAAACATGTTCACTTAAAGCTAAGTTCTTCTCAAATTATTAGATTACGTATCAGCATATATAAGTTTAGTTAAACAAAACCAAGTTAATCAAATCCAACAAGTTTAAGATAAGAAAAATAAATTTAAATTGAGTAAAAGTAAATAATAACAATAATTATCAATATTATTATTATTATTATTATTATTATTATTATTATTATTTTAATTATAAAATTTTAGTTGATGTAAAGCTCAGACCTCAGTATCATAGTAATCAACTAATTATAAACAAAAATCAATTATTCATCCCTTAAAAAAAACTTTTTTTCTAACTCCCTACCCCTCAAAAAGTAGCTCCAACATATATAAGAAAACTAAAAAATACTCCCTCTTTTGTTTTTAGTTCACTTGTTCTGATTATGTGCGTTTGTCAATACACTTCTTTGACCTTAAATATATTTCATTAGGTATTGATAAGAATTATAGCAATTGAATATTAATAAAATATTCATTGAGGTGAATCAAACAAGACCGCATATGACTATATTTTTTTTCTTTTATATTGAGAATGAAATTAGAAGATTCTCTTTAATTACCGATAATTGACAATTCGACATGAATAGGAAAAATCTTCCTCTCGTACTTTATATATTTAATTTGTTGTCAAAAAGACGATTTACGTTGTCTTGTTAAGATTATGTTAAAAACAAAAGAAGTATGTTAAAATCAAATTTACCAGCTAAATCAACGGAGTGTCAGTTACTACTCACTGTTTAGAACAAATGAATAAATGATAAATCTAAAAGTAAGTTACTTTTAGGGAGGAAGTGTGGGACTATTATGATTAGTAGAAAGATGAGAACGTGCAAAAGTGTGTTTCAGAATTGAGAAAGTTTAGTGTAAGACGACCTTAAGCAAAGTAAACTTTTAGACTAAGGTAAGAATAATACTAAGTTCGATGAATATATCTTCTCTTATGATTTGCAACCCTTTAAATATTAAGAAAAGTTACAAAAGGTATAGAAATGTAGTCGATCATGTGAAAGTTGGTTAGATTATCTCAATTTAGGCTTTGTTTATTTCGACTGAATTTAGCTAGATCGAACTGAACTAAATATAGAGCTTCTTTTTTTTTTTTAGAGAAGAACTAAGTATAGAGCTTACTTGAATTGAATTAAGCACAAGACTCAACTAAATTGAGAAACTGAAAAAATAATTTCAAAAGAAACAGGGTTGTTTCAAAGTTTCAACTATTCATTTTTTTTTTTTGACATCAATAACTATTCATTAATATTTACTAGATACTTTATCCATTCTTTTTCTATTGCAAAATGAGTTTTCATATTGTCAGTGCACAAGTTTAACCATTACTATCTCTAATTACATTTTAGTAAAATTATAAAAGTTGTTAGTTTGGATGGATATACCGAGACGAATAAAAACAAGACTTGCATGACTGTGTTTTTTCCTAACGTAAAAATCATAATATATATATGGTGAAAAGGTATTGTGTGAATTAGTGTAGAAACTCATATATTGCAATAGAAAAAGAACGAAGGAAATATATAACTATAAACTATCGATGGTTAATTAGTACTATGTAATACATTAGAATCGATGAAAGTACTAAAAGTTAAAATGGATAGTACTTGTTCAACCATAGGTGAAACTTACGAGTAGGGGTATTTTGAGAAATTCGAGGAGGTGAGATTTGAGCAGGAGTCAAGTGTCTGAGTAGAGTAGGAACCCTGCAAACAGGCCCGGCTCATTACATGTTCAACTTGTTCAGTAGAACAGGGCCTCAGAATCTTGGGGGACAAAATTTCGTGTGAACCAACCGGCAAATGGAAGATAATTTCTACAAAAAATTCAGTAAATAGGAAGAGTAGTGCACTGGAAAGAAAAAAAGAAAATGCTTCTTCTCCAATCTAGCTTCCACCCCAAAGTCCAAAAATTCTCTCTCCTCTACTTATTTAAAGTTTTCAATAATTTTCATAATTTTGTTCAATTTCCCATATTAATGACTAAATTAAAGGTATTAGTTACTCTCTTTCTTCAACAAATCATTTCATTTCAAATATTAATTTTTCCCAAAAATACTTTCCATTACATTACTCATTTTTAGCGGGGAGAAAAAAAATCTTATTTATTTTAAAAGTCTTCAAATTTAAGGTAAGTTTAGCTTTCTTTGCCATTTTTCTTTGTTTTGTTCAATTGACTTTTCATGTGAAATTCAATTTAGGTGTGAAATTCAATTTAGGTTATGATTTTCGATTTTGTTCGACATTCTATTTTTTTAGAAGCGGTAAAAAGGCTAACTGAGTTGTTCAGGAGTCACATTGTTCATTTGTTTGAATTTTGACTGGTTTTCTTTCATTCAATTTTGGGAGGGTCTTGTTTTGGTTCATTTGAATCCATTTTTCGGTCAATCCCATTTGGGCTTATGCACTTATGCTATACTATGTTACGTTATATGTATGTATGTCAGTTTTTTTGTGGGTTTTGTTAGTAATCTCCATTTTGATATTTTCAAAGAACAAAAAAAAGGTTTTTTTTTAATAATTTGACGATTCCATCTCTCTTCGATTTATGGTGAAATTTTACAATATTTTTTCTGCTGTAATTGGTAGTTCTTGAAGGGCCTAATTTTAAAGTATAGCACAGGGCCTCCATATGGAATGAGACGGCCCTGCCTGCAAAACAAATGTTAGACTACCTGGAGGGTGGATCTGGGATCATCCCTCCGATGCTTGAGTCAGTATCTGGTCAACGGGCCGGGTAAAGTTTAGACAAAGAAATTAGAGTGAGAGAGAGTCTGTTGGTGAATTATTCATTACCGGTATTTATGGGGATCTGGTCCCTATTTATAGCAAGCGAAAGGGTGACATCATGATAACAAGCATCGATGATCCCAGTGGGAAGGGCTGGCAATAACCATAATCTGGACTTCCTTTTAGTCAAGGTTATTTGGTAACTTCATTTTGGTATGTGGGTCAGACTGTACTTGGGCCCAAACAGTACTCCCACCATCCTCAAATATATGTCTTCCTTTGATTTTCTCTTTTTAAATTTAATGAATACATATTTGATTGTAAATTTTCACCATCATGAATATTAAAATATTATGTCTTACCCTTCATTTAATACATACTAGCCTTTTGTGCACGCGATGCGTGCGATGATATTTTTAGGCCTAATACTAAGTAGTAAACAAACTGAAAATGCAAGTTAGTATTTAAGTTCACCTCCATTTTGTGAATAAGATTCTTCCATGTTCTTTTTATGTTTTTATTCATTTTTGTGATTTTGAATAATTTTTTGTTTCTCAAGTCTTATATGTGCATGTTCTTTTATAATCAGTATGATGTTCTTACTAAATATCGTCATGTTCTTTTTTTTGGTTTTATTCATTTTTGTAATTTATAATAGTTTTTGATTTCTCGCAGAAAAATACAAAATGTTGTAAAGTTTTAAGTTGTGAGAAAAATTATAAAAGATTATTTCCCACAAAAAAAATAGGTTATAAAAATTTTGTTTTCACATATTATCCTTTTTCTTAAGGGAGTAATATGTTCCTTTACTAATTAATTACGTAGTGTTCTTTTCATATAAATATTATATTATAATTTAACTTGCAATATACTTTTTTTACATAATTAGTGAAAAGTGGTTTGTTAGTGGAAAATTGTGATAGTAATTCTTTGATTTAGATAAGAGTAGTTTCTTTTTTTATCCACATGATGCGTTAGTAGTTAAGGTGATAGATTGAAATTCCTTCCAAATGAATCATGATGGGTTGGTTTGGGTTATTTTTATTTTGAGCAACAAAACTTGTGCACTGCCTGTCTGCTTTAATTTAGGAGGATTTTTTTTTAAAAAAAATCTTGCTTGTTAACCGGGAACAGTTGGTCCATATACTTATTTGCCACTTAAATCGGTGAAGAGTGAAGACCCATCAGACCAACAAAAAAACATTTCTCCAACTATTCATTCTCTCTCTCCTCTCAGTGTATAATTTCAGTACTTTTCTAACATTCATTCTCTCTCTCCTCTCACTACAAATCTACAACCTATATTTTGAAGGAACCTAATTCATATTTGAAGGAATGTAGTTCATCCAAGTATGCAATATACAATAACAAAATCAGACGTTTCAAGTCTTAAGCAGTAAATCTAATTTGCGAACAACATCAAAGAAATACATGCAACAATAGATTTTCAAGTCAACGTCAAAGAACAACATCAAAAAATCAAGCATTTCAATTCAAGTCTTAAGTAGCAGTAGATCTAATTGGGTCGATTTTGTAACAAAGAAAGGTAATTTCTTAAATCATGGATTTCAGTAATTTCTCTATGATCCCAAAATTGTAACCGAAAAGTATAATACAATTTCGTTTTTTTCCTTGTCTAACTTCTAAATTTCGATTTCACAAATTGATATTTAAAAATTTTCATCATTTTAATTTTTCTCCTTTTCTAAATGTTCACACTTTGAGTTTCAATTATATTTGAAATGAAATTTTAAAATTTTTCATACACAATCGATTTTGCATGAAATGGTCATTTTAATTTTTCTCCTTTTCTAAATTTTAACACTTTGAGTTTCAATTATATTTGAAATGAAATTTTAAGTTTTTCATACACAATCTGATTTCGCATGAAATGGTCATTTTTAATTTTTCTCCTTTTCTAAATTTTAACACTTTGAGTTTCAATTATATTTGAAATGAAAAAAAAGGTTTGATATTGTTTTGTTTTTCAAAATTTATTTATGAACATGGATATTTTGCAAAAGTTTTGGGCAAAAATTTTATATTGGAATTTTTTTAAAAAAGAACTAAATTTGCAACTTTTTCATCGGTGTCATAAATGAATCAAATTTCATACACATCTTGTTTTTCGATTTTATATGAAAATGAATCAAATTTAAGTCTAATTATATAAAAGCCCTTTTCAACTAATTGCTATTATCTCCATTTTTCAACTACATAACAATCGACTAATGTGATATAACTTTAAAGATTAAAAGAATTATGTACTGTTTGAAAGTTCACAAATCGCCGACCGACGAATGTGTGATATCCTTTGTCAAAATCTTATGTTTTTCTCGATTTGTGTTTATAGGTAATTTTTGTGAGTATGTAATTGTGAATGGTTATTGAGAACAATGATTTATAAGTGAATTTTGTGAATGTTTTTGTATGTATTGACGTCCTAGTATATTAGTTTTAGTTTGTAAGTTAATTTTTAGTTTTTGTAAAGTTTCCGATCATTTGAGTGATTTGTAAAGTTTCCTCATATAAGTGATTTCTGAGTGATTGTTGAAAATTAATTTCCGGTGGCTTTGTTTGACCCCCATTTTGGTATTGAGATTCCTTTTGTAATTTAGAAAGGAAAGGGGGGCAAAATTGTCAGTTCAAAAGAGGACACCATTGCTTCCCCCTTCCCTTATGTAATAGAGATATTTTCTCTCTCCTCTTCCTCCAAAAAAACCCTAATTTTTTCTTTTAGTTTGGGGCTACCATCATCCTTTCGATGGTGGTAAGCCCCCAATTCTTCTTTTTTCTTCTAGTTTTAATTGTTTTTGTTATTAATAATATTCCATTCTCTCTCTTTTTGAGAGTTTTCTACCCAATTTTTGGGTTCTTTCTCTCCTCTTATGGGAGTTTGGAGTTTAGTTTTAGTCTCTTCCCACGTGGAAGTTTAAAAATTGGTATGAGAGATTGTTCCTATTGGTTGAAGTTCAAGACCATCAACATCGAAGTATTGGAAATTCGGATGCGGTCAACCTGGTTAAATCAAGAATTTTCTTCCCCAAACTATGTCAGAATGATAGACTTCCCCATCAATAGCTGCGTGATTCAAAGAATTAGGGGCTGCCATTTGTATTTTCGATCTGGTTCATTGTAGTTTCTTCGAAGACGAATTTGATTTGATCTTGTGTGATTATATCTTATTTTTCTTTAATACTTATTGTAGATGCCGTTTGGCCTTCATTTAATGAAATTTCTCTTTCAAAAAAAAAAATGTAATAGAGATATTTTCATATATCAAATTTTGGTATTTCTTATACGTATATGGTTAAATCTATTACAAGTTAAATGTTTTAGAGATTGTGAAAATCAAAGGGACAAAGACAAGTAGACAACAATTTAAGCATGAAGAAATGTTGTGTGATTTCAGCATTATGGTAAAAATATAAAAATGAAATTACAATAGCAGCTCGCTGGGCTGAGTAAGAAAATGATTGCCCTTTTTTGTATTTACTTTCTTAGTCCCGGCATTATCAGTTATCACTGCTGAACCAAACACATTTCTTGCAGGAATATTCCACTTGCCTTATTTACTTTTAAGCATGTCTTGTTCTCTGCTGTAATTTCTTCTCCATTGCTGTTAAGTGTGAACTGGCCACCGTTAAGAAACATTTTTTTAAAAAAAATTAAAATTTAAGGGTTTTAGATCATATGTCAAAATAAAACACTTCTAACATAGTATCGCTCTTTGTTTCCACTTTTCAGTTTTTTCTTAAGCTAAAAAGAAAAATATGAAAACTAGAAAAAGTAGTTTTCAATTTTTTGTTCTAAATTTTCAAGATTGAAATGATTAGTATAAGTATAGCTAATTTCAAGTTCATTATATTGCATATATTATATGACTAAAAAAATCTTAAAATCAAAAACCGCAAAATGATAATATAATAATGCCGAACGAGCTCTAAAAACGGAGAGAGTTTTTAGACAATAAATAGTAAATTTGAAGGGGTAATTTTTAGGAAAACATACTTTCCGTCTTCACTAGATTTAGATAGTTAGTACATTTGTATATGTAAGTTTTAAGAACCATATATATGTAATCCGTCAAGATATTTTTATTAGGGCCCACAAATCCACCTACAACTCCACCATTAGTATGATATTGTCCGCTTTGGGTCTAGTCCGTACGGATTTGTTCCCTTCTAGCGATAATCCGTCTAATCATATTGTACCACCGCCAACCCGCGAAACACACGGCCTGACCACCACTCCATGCACCATATTCCTTTGGGCCTAACCCGCACGGATTTATTTTTGGGCTCCTTCCCAAAAGGCCTCATACTAATTTAGTTGGTGAACTCTTATAAACTAGGTAACTCCTTCTTATCTCTCCAATGTGGGACTTGGGATGTATACCCAATAATTTTTATGGTGGGCATAATAAAGATGATTATGAAAATCTGTTAAAGATACATTCTCTTCTCCATAAAAAAAAATTCCAAGTTATAAATTTAGGTAAGTCCAAATAAGTTTCAACACCTTATAAAATAAAATTTAAATAAGATTAGATAATATTTAAATAAGTGTATACAATATTTCAAAAAAAGAGTTCAAATAAGTTCAGTTAAGTTCAGATAAATTCAAGCTAAGAGAATTAAGGTGAAAAAAATACACCCTTATTCTAGACCCATATATTTAAAATTAAATTTATTTTGGACTACTAGATTTTTATGATCATATTTGCTTATGACCACCATAAAATCATTAACTCCATAAACCATAATTGTGAAATACTCATGTACAGAAGTACATAGAAAATGTATGATGAAGTTGGGGATGTTGTTTAGTTTTCTTATTTTCTACTACGAAGTCATTAAAAAAAGTTAGTCCAACAGCCAAAAATCGCCAATCAAAAAGTTAGTCCAACAAAATGACAAACTGGCCAACAATAGAAGAAAAATTAAAAGCTTTGTTCCAAGATCTTTCCATCCTGAAGTCCTGAACCAATTCCTTGTCAGTAAATTCAAAAAACAAATTGTAAACTTGCAAATAAATACTACTTCGGCTTTGTACATGTATGCATATGAGACCATGTTTTCTCCACCTTCTCTCATATGCTTATTAGAATTTGATTAGTTCATATCAGAAAATTTTGAACAAGACCTTCTTACATTTGTTCACTTATTCAAATATATTTAATTTTGTATTGGTAAATAATATTATGAAACCTATAGCTACATATTTGCAAAATATATTTTTGAGTCAAATCTAACAAGATCCACATAAGTTGTTGTTATTGTTGTTGTTATGAATTAGCCTCAAATAATGGCCAAAGCTCAATCAGACATGGATACTAACCGAATCATACTCAAAAGATTCACCAGATCACGTTATTTTAGATGAAAATGACATAGCATAACTCCTTACCAAATAATATCAGCAATATCATACTTAATACAATAATACTTAATGGAAACTAGCCTCTATCTTATCACATTTTATTTTATTTTTGGAAACTGCCTTTAGCTAGTTAAAGTGGAATGAAGATGTGCATGTTATTCTGGTTCCCTCTAGGGTTTCTCGAGGGTTTCTCTTTAGGAGGGTTTTTTCCTAGCCTCCATTGCTAGGTTATTTTTCTTCTTTTTTTGAAGATTTTTCCTTCAAAAACCTTCAACTCGTACAATCCGACCAGATCCAAAAATAATCTTGATTCATATTTGGCCCGACTTGTATTTATCGAATCCGGAACCCTTGGACAGGTCTATCTATAACAAAAAGAAAAAAAAAAGAGAATCAAGAGAGATCCAACCAAAAAACATGATCGTACTATAAGAAGAATATCTGAGTGTTTCACCAATTAAAATACTAATATATAGAAGCTCTGAAAATAGTAGGATATTGCTCTTCTAGTCTTCTATAAGTAAGACTTTGCAAACAAGGGCCACCAGTTCACTCTCTTACACTTCACAACTTCATCCTTTAGCATTATAGCCAACAAGCAACTTAACAAGTTTCTCAGAGATTCTTGGAAAAAAGAGAGGTATATTTATCATATTCTTAAACACCATAAAAATCATATTCTATAAGATTCACATATATTCTGTTCAATAAATTACTTATATCCCACCATAATCACTAATTATGCTGTCCTTACCAGAAACTAATGCCTTAATTAGAGTATCACTTTCATGTATCTTTAATCATTTTATATTTACTCTATGGTAGTTCATGCTATAAGTTTTATTTGTTTACATAATTATTTGTGTTTATTTTCTTGATTCATCCTACATTATCTTACAGGAAAACATAATGTTGGTGAATACAATGGCAAATTTTTATGAAATGAATAATTGTTCAAATATTATTCATCCAAATACCAACTTAAACACTTCAAACAATAATAGCATAATAGCAAGTGCAACCAATATTCCTCCCTTAATGTTATGCTCTTCATCAAAGGCTGCACGGCTATCTCCTGAGGCTAAAGCTCTTGCAGCTTGCAAGAGCCACAAGGAGGCCGAAAGACGGCGTCGCAAGCGCATCAATGGTCATCTTGCCACCCTCCGAACCCTTCTTCCTAATCTCATCAAAGTAAGTCGAAGAAATCTTTATCAACTTCATATCAAAAAACGTTTTCAGTTTTCTTTATATAATATCATGTCATTTAAAGTTTCTCTATGGTAGTAATTCTTATAGTTCAATATTTACAAAGCTCTTGGATGGTTACTAATTGATTAGTAGCTTTCGTTCTTTTATATTTCTTGTCCAAAATGGGTATACAAGAAGGTAATTAAGATTGATATAGACAACATTTAGTTTGTGTTTTGTAATACAAATGCTAATTATATAAGAAAATTTGCCATGTAAATTATTTTATATGACATATAAAAACTATACCATTAGATTTATCTATAAAAAAACTTTCATAATAGTATTAATTTTTCTTCAACATTATATATTAGTGATGGAAACAAACATTTTATAAACAATCCGCAACTTTTGTTAAAAAACGGAGGATATATATATATATATATATATGTTGAGAAAATGTAATACTACACTAAATCTTTTTTCCTTTCTAAAATATAATCTTTATTAATATAAATCGTCAACAAAGACTTTAGTGGTTGAATTATTCCCACAAGACCTTTTTCTTTCATTTAGTACCGTTTTGAATGTAGATAATCCTATAAAAAAAAATTAAAAGATAGGAACTGTATATAATTTTATTTTTGTTCTCTAAAAAGGTGAATCATCAGTCCCAATTATTGTCGAAAGATTTTGCAGGGTTGTACTGTTGCTGATTTGTTTGTTCGTTTCACCTGTCCTTAATTGCAAGTTGTTATATAAAGACAGATAAGTAAATTTTGCATGTGGAATGTAGTTGAACAAAATACTAGAATAGAAGCAAAACATGCATGCATTTGGTATACTCCATTTACTTCAACTTTCATTTTCAACCAGATTTCATTTTGGACTATAGGAGTACTATCATTATGTATTTTGTCCAAGGCACAAGTAGAAAATAACATACCTATAAATCTATAATATCATATGTGATGTTGATATGACATGAGAGTATAAATGTAGTAACATTTTTAGAAAATGCAATTATTTTGAATAGACGGACAAGGCCTCAGTGTTGGCAGAGGTGGTCCGGCGAGTGAGGGAGCTGAAAAAGGCCACCTCGGATTTGGCTACGGATCGACACGACGACTGCAACGGGTGCAATGCTTGTGTACTCCCAGGGGACATGGATGAGGTTAACCTCCAACGTAGTGAAATTGACAATAACACACACATTGCTACATTGTGTTGTGAGGATAGGCCAGAGCTCATAGTGGACTTGACAAGAGCATTAAGGTCAGTCAAAGCCAAGGTTGTGAAGGCCGAGATGGCCACGGTGGGGGGCCGGACCAAGAGTGTTTTGTGGGTTCGAGGCGTTGGTGGTGGCGCGCCTGAAGGGCTATTGAACCGGGCCTTGAAAGTGGTGGTGGACAAACCTTCCTCTTCTTCTGCTGGCTTGAGCCATGGGCTAAGGATGCATAGACAATATTAGTGGGTTCCTGTGTTGGGCTTCAGGTAACATTGGGCCTGTCATGGAAGGTTTACTTTTGGCAAATGTAATTGGTAGTTAAAGTATACAGTTGGAATACTAACTTATATATGTAGTACTCTTATGTTTTTCTGACTGCGCATTAGAACAAAATTAGTAAGGTAATGAGGAGATAGAAGTATCATATAAATGAAGTTTGTACGAGTTAGTATCTTTATATGAAGTGATTAGGATGATATTCAGAGTTGTGATCAAAGTCTGGAGTCTGTTACATTACTAGTTGTTGGTCCACACGCAACAAGCCCATAGACTTTTAAGGCAAACTGACTACAAGTTCGGCAAGGTTTCATCTTAAAATCAATTGGTAATATGAGTAACTTACTACTTACTAGACTTATAAAGTAGTCTCCTCAACCCTACTTTTACCAACGTGGGACAATACTTTGCACACACTTGAGAAATACAAGACTAGTTTCAACTTATATATTTATATGACAATTAATTATGAACTAGGAAAACTTATATATATAGACTCGGCCACTTGGGGATTACAAGTTATTTATTTCACTATATTATATATGCATGTTCTTATGTTTTAATGTGTTCCGGTGGAAATGATATTGTATCCATTGTGGCTTTTGCTTTATATGAAGTATGTAGTTCATAGTTATCTAGCAACCATTGTACGTGTGGTTTTTAAGAAATACAATATAATACTACTATAGTAACTTTAACCTAACAAAAAGAAACAAATTCATCGTCGTATGGCTGATCGGCGATTACTAGCGATTTCGGCTTCATGCAAGCGAGTTGCAGAACATATACCTACAGTTTAAGATGCAGTATCAATAAGCCAATTGCAACAGGTTGCAAATTAATTAATTTTGTAAAATAGTTTTTGAAAACTTGATAAGAATATACCAAACTAATTAAGATATATTGTTGTATTATATTATGTTAGAACTCCTCAATTAGATTTTAATGCATTGATCAATATTCAATATTTGTATAGATTACAAGTAATCAATCCTCAATCAAACTCCGATACGAGATCATTGAGTCTATCATCCTTAACATGATTCATAGTCCAAGGCTATTGTTTGCTCATTTGCTCATTTGAAACCTCCAAATGAGTGCTCCAAATGAGCAAATGAGTTGCAAAAAAATAACCTTGGGTGTACCATGCTCATGGTTCACCCGGGTGTATGATGAAGATTATAGTCGGTCATGTACATTTTCTTGATTCGTCTATGTTTGTTTGATAACCAATAAATTAATCTATTTAATTTGTCAAATATTTCTTAAAAAAAGGGTGATTCAACAGAAAAACACGTACCAATGTTTACAGTAAAATCAAATATATTTTTGCAGATGTGTAATATAGTAAGGTGGTGAATTGGTGATAGTAATATGTTTTTGTGTAATCTTCTAACAAATATTTAACATAAATGTTAACGGTGGTCTATTATTCCAAAGTGAATGTTTTCACTTTGCAACTTTTCACTGCGAAAGATTACTATTGTGTATAGGAAGTAGTACCGTCGTTAGTTACATTTTATTCCTCTCTTGTCAGTTGGGACTTCAAACCCAGCCACACAGTTCAGCAAAATATCAATTAAACAATAACTAATTAAATAAATAGTAACAAGTCCACACTAATAATAATAAGACAGTTAAATCCTTCCTGTCAAAAAAAAAAAAGGCAGTTAAATCCTTTCTTTAATTTTCCTTCACCATCCATAGAGGAAGAAACTTTTTTGTGGGATTCTTTGGATATTTATATCTAAGGCAAATGATACAGAAGTCCACAATAATTAAGCTCCAACATCATCATTAGTCATTACGCATAATGCTAATCCTGTTGCCAATTTTTTGACTTTGGCAAATTTGTTCCAACCCATATTTGGAAAAGATGTTTTACAGATAAGATGTGAAATGGAACATTAAAAAGCTTTAAAATTGTGGAAATGAGCAAGGAGCAAACAAATTAGCCTTGGGTGTACTATGTTTACAGTACACCCGAGTGTATGATAATTTTTTAATAATCCTGTACTTTTTATTGTATGCTAATTTTTAAAAGTTCAAAGTATTATTCATTAACTCTAAAATGCGTCTCAATTTTACACATACTTTGAACGTGATAAAGAGTTTTGTGGAATGTGTTTTCTGTCTTTTACATTGGCTAGGCACCAAGACTTAAATACAAACTACAGCAAGTGACAGCACACTTTACATCTAGGAAAAAGCTAAACTAAGAAGCTAATAAAGCTAAAAGGAAAGTATAGCTAATTTACACCTAGCATAATCACACGCCTAGGATATTAACATAACTAAATTATTTACACAATATTTTCCTCTAATACGTGATGTTATTATTTTCGTTATTGTCTCAACATATAACACTGTTCAGTGCTTCATACTATGATACTATCCCACCATAACACAAGGTCCATCTAGTCAGACAAAGCTTATCTACCATTTGACACAACAAAACATTGAAACAACATAACTTATATGATATTGAAACAACATAACTTATATGATATCATATTAATATATATACTAGGCATATCTACTACATACATCTTATGAAATAATATAAAATATATAAGTTTATTATACATAATATTAACACACAACCGTGTTTCAAACGATTTTTTTTTTTGACGACAAGAACAAACATAAATACATAAAGATAACTTCATCACTAACCATATTTCTTTCTAGCTCTAACAGCCAAATCATGTGCTTCCTTCACTCGATCCCTACTAACTTTTACAATATTTATTAATTCTAAACTTTTACTAATCTCTTTTGCTTCCTGAATTATACTTCTTAGTTCATATCATGGCAAGTTCTCCTTCCAAGCCTTCTCCAATACCCATGAATCTGACATAATAATCACTCTTTTATACCCCCTTATAACAGCTTCCTTCAAATTAAACCATGTAGGCATGCATACCCTTCCGCTTGCGTAGCCGAATAAGAAAGTATATTAGTACTTCCCTGAAAAACCCTTTACCTGTTTTCAAAACCCACCCATCCAATGCCTGTTCTAGGAATCCCCTTTTTTGATTTTTTCCATGCCCCATCAATAATTAAACTGCATTCATCCTCCTTTTCCTCATATGAATCAGCTACCAACACTTCACAATCTATCTTCCTATCCCTTTTCATGTTCCTCCTTCTAAACTCCTCCTCTTCTTGTGTTAGGAATCGGGGTGTTGTAGTTTGATTAATGCGGAACAAAATCAATGAAATAATAAGGATGAAAAAAACAATAAAGAAGAGAAACAAAAGAACACAAGGATTTACGTGGTTCGATCAAAATAGACCTACGTCCACAGGTGGGGGATTCGAGCTTCTTCACTATGATTGAGAAAAACAGAGAGAATAATACAAGGAGTTCTAAATTCTAGAGGCTAAAGGTGTTTCATAAGTTGTGTTACAATTAATGAGCACTAAGAGGTCCTATTTATAACATAAGGAAACCTCGTACAAAAAACCCTAGAAAAAACTCCATAAAAAACCCTAAAAAGAATCAAATTCGGAAAACCGTAAAACCGCGTCAAAACCAAGCCGCCCGATCGGGTCGGGCAACATCCGCCCGATCGGCCGGTCATTAAAATCAAACTGGCTGGCGTTTCACGCCCGATCGGGCGACATCCGCCCGGTCGTAATTCGCTAGGGCGCCCGATCGGGCGGGATCCGCCCGATCCGGTCGGGCGGAATTCCAGCTCGACAGCGCTTCGTAGAACAGCCATAACTTTCTCATTTCTTAGCGGAATTGGGCATATGACCTGTTGTTGGAAAGCTCTTTGAACAAGCTTTCACCTCCAATTTGAATCACATCAAAAACATTTATAGATTGAAAGATATGTGCATTCAAAGTCAGCCTTATGCCATTCACAAGATTTCAAGTCACAATTAACATTTTGAATTCTTAATATTTTGTTCATTATTTCCATAGGATGAGGCTTACAATTCCTGCAAAACAACATCATTTCTATGCATCCAAATTGCCCATAGCGTTACAACAAAAAATCTTGCTCTCACTTCCTTTTCCGTCCTCTTTCCATAAAAACTTTAGGAAATTAACTATCCAATTTTTCATATCTATTGCATGGACTACAGGAACCCTAATACCCAGTTGCGACCCCAACCATACTCGAGCAACTATCTCACAATCCCTAAATAAATGATCCTCCGTTTCCACACCTTTTTTACACAAAACACATTCTTTTCTAATCGGTATATTACGCTTCCTCAAATTATTTGTCACCGCAATCGCATTATTAATCATTCTCCTGTTTTCAAACGGATTTAAATCTAGTTATATTGAACAAAGAATGTTGCACTCTGAGTCTCTGACGGTAACGATGTGCAAACATATCTCAAGGACCATTTCAAGGAATAAACATGTAAACAAACAAGAAAATCCAATTCGTAATAAATTAGGGATTGCAGTGGGCTTGCAAGCCCCACCCCAAAGGCCCGCAACTTGATGGGTTCATCCATGGATTGACCCAATTCACGTGGAAACACAAAAAATGGATTGTGGGCTGTGTCCCTTTAGAATGCCTTCGTAACACAATTACACGAGGCAACCCATTGAAATTAGTAAGTTAAAGTCTTTCCAGCCTAGTTGATCCACGGGGGATAATGGTCAAAGAAAAGCTTTTGCAAATACTTGTTTTATACTTATATAATTTGCTTTAGCCATCATTTAGGTAAATATTTAACTTTAAACATCTAAATCAAAGTATATCCTAACAAGAGTAACAACCACGTCTATTATTATCTATCGTACATATGTTTTTTTTTATGTATCGATACTTACGTGATTTTACAATTGTTTTGTCATATTTATCTTTCTTTATAAGAAAAAGACTTCTTAATCGTTCAAGGGGACAAGCTAGACACTTTTTTATAGGGGATAAATAATTAGTTCAGTAACAACTAACAACCATCTTTCTCATAATTATACTTTTATTTCTAATTTTGCAATACATAATTCAAATCAATTTAAAAAAACCAAGGAGGGAGGCTAAGGCCCCCTTCTATCCGAAAAAGTATAACACGTTACACCCTCCATCTTGCAATGGTGGATGGCCCATATTCCACGTCAACCACATACAATAAAAGAATTCCAAGTATTGTTGATCTAAAACCTTGAATCTGCAACCTTAAGTATGGATAGCAATGACTTACATACCCACTAATTCACAATGATGTTATGGCATATGCACTCAAAAATTAAAATAAAATTATTGATATTTTTCTAAAAATCATGTGTTAAGTTATTGTGATTTATACTATATCAAAAAAATTGGTTAATCAAGCATTTCTAGTTAAAAAAGATAGAATTTTTATTCAATATTGAAATTCCCTTGAACAAAATATCTCAACAAATTATACAAGTACTGGATAATTTTTTTTAAGGAAAGCTCGAGTGCTTGACATGACTTCTTTTTTTTTGGACATGCATGTCTCATAAGTAATATTTATTCTTTCTATTCACAACTTTATTATTCCACGCCAAAATAAAATGAAATACAAACTGATCACTAATCAGTGATCACAACAGCTTTCCATCACACATCAAATATACTATTCCCTCTGTGTCTGAAAGTTCTTCCTACTTTGAACAATTTCCTCTCACAAAAAGATTTCAAATAGGATCAACAAAAGAAAATAGAGGGAGTACATAACGAACCAGTGCCACGCACTAACTATTGAGTACACTTAAAATCTTCTTCCAACTTTTGGGCATAGAAATTCATACGAATAAATCAAGATGCCGAAGCTAACTAGTAATTAGCTAACGGAACACTATGAAGAACAATAGTTTCAACAGTAATGCCAGGACCAAAAGCCAACAACACACCCCAATCCAATCCTTCCCCTGTAGTTGCTTTGCACTCTTTAACCGACCTCTTCCTCATCTCATCCATTACAAATATCACACTCGCACCCCACATGTTACCAAACTCGCTAAGGACGTGCCGAGTTGAACTAAGTTTGCTCTTCTATAGCTTGAGTTCAGCTTCTACCTGGTCTAAAATCGCCGGTCCTCCTGGGTGAGCGATCCAAAAGATCGAGTTCCAATCATCAATTCCAATCAGGTCAAGCGACTCAATTAACACATTTTTAATGTTCCTAGATATGATTCTAGGGACATCCGGATCTAATTGAACAATCATTCCCACCTCACTTAAGCGGGCTTGGATGGAGTCGCTTGAATTTGGCAATGTAGTTTGGCTGGTAAACATAAGCTCAAAAATCGGGGTCTCCATTGGTTCATTTGGGTCTGCGCCTATGATCATTGCCCCAGCACCATCACCAAATATGGCTTGTGGCACCAGTTGGATATCGGTTGGTGCTTGGAAACAAATTGCCGTACTCTCCGAGCAAACAACCAACACACGAGCTCCGTGGTTGTTCTCTGCCATGTCCTTGGCTATACGAAGGACTGTACCACCTGCATGGCAACCACCCTGGCGTAGAATAAAGCGCTTCACTGATGGATCGAGGCCGAGAAGGTTGCTGAGCTGGTGATCGGCACCGGGTAGATCGACGTCCGAGCTAGTGGCGAAGATCACGTGGGTGATCTTTGACTTTGGTTGACCCCACTCTTCAATAGCTTTCTCAGCCGCCTCTTTGCCTAGATTCGGAATCTCCTTAGCTAGTATAAGTTGACGTGTTTTTAAGGAAGAGTTATTGTAATCACTCATATGTGGATTTTCTTTCAACATCTCTTCAGTTACGTGCAAGTGACGTTTTTTTACCATTGATTTCTCGCCTGCACATAAAATCCAACTGATTAACAGAACCATTTCTTTTTCTACTTCATCTCTAAAATAGTATATGTTTAAGGTCACTAACATCACTCTTGTCAAAATACTTTAATTTGCTTGTTTATAGAATTATAGGACACTTCTTCACACTAGCTTCCTAAAATCCTACTAGTTAAGCTAGTTAAGCTTTCTTCAAGGATTACAACCACCCGACCCTAGTCACCCAAATGCTGCTTAACTACTGAACCTCTTTCAAAATTATTATTTTTTTTAAAAAAAATTAAGATCGATTTATCTCTATTATATATGGGAACTCTTAAGGACTTTGGTGCCCACTCTTTTTGACCAATATACCCCTATCTAAAAACAAAATATACAAACTGTAGTCCTCTGATTTGGGAAAAAAAAATCTCTAAAAAACCCGCACAACAGTTACATTCCACGCACGCATAGCGTGCATATAAAGCTAGTTTATTTTAACCAGAGATGGCCAACAGTGCGGGCCAATCCACCCCAGCCCACCTCATGTGACGTGTGGACCGAGTTCGCGAAAATCCTGGTCCATCCCGACTCAAACCGTCAAATTAGTGGGTGGGTCGTGGGTCAGATTTTTTAAGCCCAGCCCACGAAAGCCCGCTACTAAAGCCGCCCTGCTCGGACCGCGAAACCGGTCCAGCCCGATCCATGTACCGGACCATCCTAGCCCAAGTAATTATTCAACCAAATTGTGTATATTTTAATCAAATTGCATATTATTATAATTTTAACACCCGACCCATACGGAGTCGTGTCTATCTTCACCAATAAGCAACCAGATTCCATGGCCAACAATTATCCTCAATAACAACCACAAGTTCTTGCGGCACATTTTATCCTCACTCATGTGTACCCTGAGAAACTTCCCAGGAGGTCACCCATCCATGGACTACTTCCAGCGAACTAACCACGCTTAATTATGGAGTAATTAAGGAAATAAGCTCCCTAAAAGAAAGATGCATTTTGTTGGAATGAGTAGCCTGCTAAATCCCTTTAAAGCAATCATGAGGAGAATTACAATAATTCAATCAAATTCAAAAATAATGAAATTATTCATTAATATAATGTTAATAATTGTATACTATATTTTAATTAATTTTAAAGGTTTTATGTAACAGTAATGAATAATTCCAATTATTAAATAATTTTGAAAAAAAATCATGTTGGCCCGCCATCTCGGTCCAGCCCACTAGGCCCACGAACCACCACAACCGCTTCCCGAACCGTGAAAACCGGTAACAGACAGCTGTGGGCCAAGATTTTTCTGCCGACCCAACTCGTGAATTTCACAGTCGGGTCTTGGGACGTGAAATCTCAGCCCAGCTGGCACCAGTGGCCATCATTAATTTTAAGTCAAAAGACATATGTAATGGAAGTAATCTATATGACATAATTACAATAACATGCAGTAATTACAATAACAATAATGATAATGCGCATTCAAGAAAAATAATAATAAGCGGTAAAAGGTGCAAAAAGGGTAAAAAGATAATGTTTATAGTAATCCATAGTTGATGGAGTGTTACATTAGAATATATGTAAAATCCGGATGGAAAAAATCTTAATCTGGTAAAAATATAGGCTTATATGACACTAGCCACTAGGGGTGTATAAATATCCGATCTGTGATCCGGTCGATCCGATCTGACAAACTGGATATTCAATCCGGTTTTTTAGTGTTCGGATATTTCAGATCGAATATCCAAAAAAAATCAGATCAGGTGCAGATCAGAACATTTTTTTCGGATAATCGTAAATATCCAAAATATGGAAATTCAATCGGATATTTTAGGATATACATTCAAATATCCAGTTACATGACCGGATTTCCCAAAATATCTGGGGATTTCATCCGATTCAAAACTTACTTTGCAAGTTTTTCATTGAAAAATCAATATTTTTTTCGTTATTGGATATCTGATTTTTCGGATCGAATTCATATCACATTTTCCCATATTCGAAAATTTCTGATCGAATTATCCGAAATAAACACTATAATTGGTGCCCATATAAGTTTATTTAACCTAAATGCCATAGCACCTCTTGGAAATTTTCCATCTTTCATAGCCGGCGCCCACAAGAATTGAAATCTCTTTATATAAGGGATTAGCATGAGTAGGGTACCCGAACTATTATTGTTATCAGATGACGTATCCGATAACCTATAACATTAAAAAATGACACCATGAACTGATTCCATAAGTTCAGATAACCAACATTTTGGATCAGATATCAAATACCTGACGTAATATATATCCAAATTTAAACTTGGACTTTATATATTAATTAGTTATTATAATATTATTGTATTCAACACAATTACCAACATTACCATATGATTTCGACTATAATCCTAGTACAATCACTATTTACTTATAAATAATATAATGATTATTAAACACTTTAGGAGTTTAGGTTTTCAATAATTATATATGTTGGAAAAATAAGAAAAATATTTATTAAATCGATATCGAGTACTCATTACTTTAAAATGATATCCATAACTATCACTGTGGTTTTTTTGTCCGTGACAGAATATCCGAGTTTTGAATAATCTTGCTCAGCCTGTAGACCCCCTTTTGATTCTTAAGATGGGACCCAATTAGAAAAGAAAAACAAAGTAAGAATCCAAATGAGTACTCCCTTGTTTCTTAATAAAATTCTACTCGGTTACTATCGATACACACTTTAAAGTAAATTGAATTGGAGAAAGAGTGTAAAAAGTGGATTCACTTGGTTCTTTTATTTTTTTAATGAGGAGAGAAAGTATGAGTTTATTATATTTTAAGGGAGATAGAGAGCATGGAAGAGAGAGTGTAAGCCAATGATGATTAAATTATTGTATATCTTTTGTCAAATGAGGAATAAAATATAGTGAGTACAAATTTAAAAAACGAATGGGAAATGATTGTGAATAGAACTTTAAGAAACGAAAGGAGTATATAAAAAGCCTTACATATGCGTTTGAACTTGGCCTTAAGACCTGTCATATTCTCGCTCTCTGTAAGGCGAAAGTAGAAATCAGGATAGTCTTCTTGATACATTATGTTTGGTGGGTTGGCGGTCCCAATGGCTAGGATTGTGGCTGGACCCTTTGCTCGCTGAGCCGCTCGAATTTCTTGGATACATGCCATACGTGAATACGTGATACGTAGCTAACAATAAGTAGCCTTTCAAAGGTTGGTTTTAAGTTTTAACGTTGTGCAAGTATATATAAGAATTAAGAAAGCTAAGATTAGGTACTTATTGCTTCTAGGTTGCATGTACTCACTGGAAATTTCCAACTCTCTTTGTCTCTACTTAAGGCCAAGGGGGTGAGACCTGATTGTAAACATTGCGTGGAATTGAAAATTTTATTTTTATTTTCTTTTGAAGGTTCGCGCGGCGTGGGAATTTAACAATATATACCATACGTGATACGTCCGTACCTCGTGTTTCAGGTAGATACCGGATCATCTTTCTTTATTCCGGGTCTAATCACCAGGCGCTATAATTTTACAATAATGCTTCGTCACCTAGATAATGAAATTTTGTTTTCTTTTGGACGGCTGAATGACATCTTATCTACTTACAGGGAAGCAATTACTATTAGTATATGGTGCACATCAGCGCATGGAGCAAGATTCGGATCCTGTGCCCAAATCAAAATACAGAGTAGTAATAATAAAATGGGTGAGCGTGGATATAAGACTGATAAAGTATAAAACTATTCTTAGGACTCAAATTATTAGTTTAAGCTTTTGGTTAAGTTGATCATTTAACGTATTAAACCCTATTCCCTCTTTTCTTTTTCTATCTCAAACCCTAGCCTCTCCTACTCTTTCTTCATCAGTTAGGGGCTGCTATGGATGATTTCATCCATGGTAAGCCCCTTTTCCCCTTTTATTTTCAGTTTTTTTGTTTATTTTCTTGTTTTGTTTAATAAATTAGTCTCTCTTTATGAGAATTTTTTCAAACCCTATTATGGGGATATTAGTCTCTGTTTTGGAGATCTCCTTCTCCCCTATGGGAGTTGGGAGTATGGTTTTTTTGTTTCTAGATATGAGAAATTGTTCTCATTGGTTGAAGTTCGATACTCAATATGAAGGTATTAAAATCTCGAATGCGGTCAACATGACTCGATCAAGAATGCTCTTCTCAGACTATGTAAAAATGATAGACTTCCTCATCAATAGCTGCTTGATTCAAAGAAATACAAGGGCTATTGTATTGCTTGATCTGGTTCATTGTAGTTTCTTCGAAAACAAATTTAATTTAGCCTTGTTTAATTGTATCTTGTTTTTCTTTAATACCTATTGTAGATGTCGTTTGGCTTTCAATTAATGAAATTTCTTTTTCAAAAAAAAAAAGTTGATCATTTAACATGGTATCGGAGTCAGCGTGACATAAAGGTCACATGTAATATTTAGCATGGAATATTTAACGACATGTAATTACATAATGTTCTTTTATGTAAGACACAATGTTCAAAATTAAGATACAATATGCATTTGAAAATTAACATATAATAATCAGTATTACAACATATATATGTTGTTTTTTTACTTTGCATACAATGTTTTTTTTACTTTGCATACAATGTTCGAAACTATGACCAAATATAAATTTTAATGAACTCGATGTTCTTATTTTTCACCCACTTTACTAATGTTTGATTTTTTATAATATAACCCAAATTTAATTTTCTTTTTAGCACTGCAGTATATGTTTTTAACCTAATACACAATGTTCAAAAATTAAGACTAAATGTACATTTTAATGAATGCTTCCGCCATTTTTCTTACTTGCAATATTTTGACTTTTACGCTTGTCAATGCACAGCTTTGACCATTAATATCTTTAATGTATTTATTTATATTTGTGAAAATTACACAAAGTTGAAATCTTTAAATACATATTGAGATGAATCCAATAATATATCGCATGATAAAGTTTGCATTATATATTAGTTACAAATTGCGGTCAAAATAAGCACATAAATAGTGAAAAAGTCAAAATATTACAAGTAAAAAATAAAGTATGATGTTCTTTTATTTTGTCTCACTCTACAGATGTTTTTTTTTTTGAAATGACACTCTACAGATGTTTGATTATTGATAATGAGATTCAAATTTAATGTTCATTTTATATTAAGTCCTTAGAATGTTTAATAATGTAAGGAAAAATGTTCAAAAATTAAAATCAAATATACATTTACAATGTAACAATATTATAATTAACACTGTGATATATTTTTACCTCATACATAATGTTCAGAAGTTAAGACTAAATGTACATTTTAATGAATTCGATGTTCATTTATTCTATCCCACTTTACAGACATTTGGTTTTATTTTGATTTTGAGACGATCCAAATTTAATGTTCATTTTAAATCCTCAAAATGTTCAAAATTAAAATCAAATACTTCCTTCGTTCCATAATAAGTGAAACACTTACCATTTTAGAACGTTTCAAAATAAGTGAAACATACCTTAAATGGAAAAAAGAAAGTGACAAAATGACAAAAGTACCCATCACAAACTTATGTGGTTTACTTTTCTCTCTCCTCCTTTTGACAATAAAAAGGGTATTTTATGGCTTTTTGGCTTTTGAAAATGATGTTTATTAAATCTTGTGCCCAATTCCAATGTTTCACTTATTATGGAACGGAGGAAGTATACATTTTACAATGTAACACTATAATAATCAGCATTGTAACATAGAAGCTTCAGTTTTAAAAATATATAGGAAAAATTGATTCTAATAATCCAACCTTTGGGCCGTTCGCTCAAAATAATCCAACCTTTTGATTATTATTTAATAATCTAACCATTTAGGACAATTCGCTCATAATGCACTGTGACCTGTTGAAACAGGTAGGTGACCATTAGAATAGGTTAATTGCACACGTGGCTTGCTCTGATTTATTGTGATCTAATTAATCAATGTTAATCTTAATTAAGATAACCAAACAACACCCCACCCCCCACCACCACCACGCCACTCCCAACAACCCCCATTTCACCCCACCACCACCACCGCCAACAACCCCCCACCACCACCACACAACCGCAGTACCAACCACCACGCCCACCGCAGCACCAACCACCACCGCCAACCGCATTTCACCCACACCACCACCACTGCCAACAACCCCCATTTCACCCCACCCCAAACAACACCACCACCACACAACCAGCAGCACCAACCACCACCGCCCACCGCAAGTACCAACCACCACCGCCAACCGCATTTCACCCACACCACCACCACGCCAACAACCCCCATTTCACCCCACCCCAAACAACACCACCACCACACAACCGCGGTACCAACCACCAATGCCACCGCGGCCAACCACCACCGCCATTTCCCCCACACCACCACCACAACCCCTTTCACCCCACCCCAAACAACACCACCACCACCTCACATCACACCACCAAACAACACCCCACCCCACCACCACCACGCCAACAACCCCATTTCACCCACACCACCACCACACAATCGCAGTACCTTTTGCACAATCGCTCCCACCACCCCAATTCAAAATTCCAAGATGGGAGGCGTGGCATCGGCAAGAAGAAGAGAGAGAGAGATTCGAAGGGGGGGGGCGCCTTGCGGGATTCGAAGGGGGATGCGGGGAGCGGGAGGGGAGGGGGATTCGAAGGGGGATGCGGGAGAGCGGGAAGGGGAGGGGGGATTTGAAGGGGGATGCGGGGGGGGGGGAGGGGGATTCGAAGGGGGATGCGGGGAGCGGGAGGGGGAGGGGATTCGAAGGGGATGCGGGGGAGCGGGAGGGGAGGGGGATTCGAAGGGGATGCGGGGAGCGGGGGGAGGGGGATTCGAAGGGGATGCGGGGGGAGGTGGGGGGGGGGGGGGGGTGCTCAAAGTGGGGGGTAGGGGGAGGCGGGGAGGGGGGCGGGGTGCTCACAGGTGGGGTCCGCGGGGAGAGCGGTGGAGGGGAGGGGGTGCTAACAATGGGGGTCGGGGAGGGCGGGGTGGGGGGTGAGGGAGGGCGAGGGGGGGGGGAGTAGGGGGGAGGGAGGGGGGTTCCTGGTGAAATGATGAGTAAAGGGTGGTAAGGGGTAGGAAGAAAGATAGGGAGGGAGGGGTTTGAGAAAACAAAAAGAAATATGGAAAAAAAAATTAATTTTACAACTTCAAGAGGTTACCGGTTTCATGGATCATTATGAGCAGATACAACTAAAAGGTTGGATTATTAAATAATAATCGAAATGTTGGATTATTTTGAGCGAACGGCACAAAGGTTGGATTATTAGAATCAATTTTTTCAAATATATATTTTACTAAACTTTTGAAAATATTTTAGTAGATCAAGTTTTTATTCCTAATTTCAGATACGCAAAAATCCTGCTCATTTCAAGTAAAAGGCTTCATTATTTTTTATAATTAAAACACTAACAGTTTATATTGTGCAGGCCATTGGGATTCTGCAGGTGGTAGGCGTGTGCAGGATGAAATTTGCAAACTTTGACTCTTAGCCTAGTTTATCCTGAATCGGGCTTATACTGAAACTTGTTCAAATTTCAAAAGTATATAGTATTCCCTAATCCCCACCACTTATAGAGGCATAGAGCACTCCTATTATCCTACAATTATATATCTGTAGAAGCCACTGAAGGAGACGAATTATTAATGTAACTTGCAGTTTCGGATAATCGGATTATTAATGTAACTAATAACTTGCTAAGTATTTCTTAAAAAAAAAAAAAACAACTTGCAAACTATGATGTAATACCAATAATGACGATTCAGGCAACTAATAATAAGAATCGTGATTCCCCGTCCAAAAAAAAAAGAATCGTGATTCAGCATATGCCCAATGATAATATAAAAAGAACAATATATAATATAGTAACCCCTCGTTAATCTCTCTGCTTTTTTTACGGGTATTCTCTGCTATTTAAAATAGTGGATCCATCTTCATCAATTTTAAATTATATTTTTCGTCTAATATATGAGGATAGAGTTATACTCCATCCGGTCTTTATTAGTTTACCCGTTTCTTTTACACAAAATTTTAGGAGAAATCTGTAAGTTTGTTGTATAGATGGTTGTTCAAGCTTTGGTGAGCCATGGCTTTAGGATGTACATTGTTGAGCTTTAATATATTTACTTACCTACCAAAAAAATATATAAAGGGTAGAAAAAAAAATCATGTAGTATTATGTTAGAATTATCTCAATGTGTATTTTAGAAATAAGGACTTTGTAAAACTTTTATTAATGTAATAAAATATTTAATGGTTAAATATGTGTCTTTCGAGATTGCGTAAAGAGGTAATAAATCCACTATTTTGAGATGAAGTGAATAAACTTGAACTTTCATATTTTATAACCCAACTTTGATCATTAATATCTTGGCTGATTTAACCGGTGTTTTTTTAGCTTTTTATGTTGGTCACTATTGGATATTTATCAAAATGTTAGATAAAATCAGCAGTTAGTGTTGGCAATTAGAGAAAATAGATGCAAAAGCCAAAAGTCAATATAAAAAGCTACTTAAATAGCTTTTGTCCGAAAAGTTGGCTTTTCAACTAATCTAAAAGTCATTAATCAAACACTTTTTTTTAACTGTTTGACCACATAAAAAAGCCAAAAGTCATCCAACAGCTAGTTACTAAATACCCAAAGGTAACCCTAAATTTTACATAATATCATTAGATAGTACTCCCTCCGTCCCATAATATAGTGTTTTTTTTTTTTTTTGCACAGTCTCCAAGATCAACATTCGACCTTAGATATATTCAATTCCTTATTATTAAAAAAATATAAAAAGTTGATATTATGAAACTATACATTGAGGTGAATCTAACAAGATCCCACATGAATATATTTTTTTATATATACAAATGAAAATATTTGGTTAAAGATTTTAAAGTTTGACCTCAAGAGAGAGAAATAAGCACTGTATTATGGAACAGAGGGAACAAAATAAAATTATCTCAATAACACACAAAAATCAAAGCTATGCAAGTGTGCAACTACTTAATGTCGGAGTAAAGACGATATAGCTTCTCTTTAAACAAGCCCTTCACCGGTCCACGTTACTAATTATATATATACATAGACTATCATATAAGCACATAACATATACTTCTTGGCCATTTTCTTTCGCCTTTCCTCCCTAATCAAAATATTCATTTCATTTCAATGGCAACCTCAGAAGCCACAAACACAAAAACTCAAGAGCTGTTATTGGAAAACAAGGCCAACGAAGTAGAACATGAAGTTGCCCACACAAAAGATGAAATAATGTGGTTTGGATTTCCGATGAACCTTTATCAAGGTTTTTGGCGCCTAAATATGATTTCTGACAACATTAATGCTTTCCAAACCAACTTTCAAGCTCATGATACTGATATCATTTTATCTAGCCTACCCAAAACTGGTACAACATGGTTAAAATCCCTCATTTTTATCATTGTCAATCGCAAAAAGCTATCTAACAATTTTTCTCAACACCCATTCCAAACACAAAATCCTCATGAGCTCATCCGTTATTTTGAGTTTGATGTTTACAATAATATCCATGGAAATGATGATGATCATAATCATAATCATGATCAACCCGACTTAACCAAACTACCCTCACCTCGACTCTTTGCTACTCACATGCCTTATCAATCGATGCCAGAATCGATCAAGGCTTCAAAATGTCGAATTGTTTATATTGGTCGAAATCCTTTTGACACTTTCATTTCTTTGTGGCATTTTTGGCTTCACTTCGATGAAAGTATGGGTATTAAGCCAACTATGGAGTTAATGGAGGAATATGTTGGTAAGTATTGTAAGGGAATATTACCTTTTGGCCCCTATGAAGATCACTTGTTAGGGTATTGGAAAGAAAGCATGCATAACTCACAAAAGGTGTTATTTATGGAATATGAAGGGTTGAAGAAAGAACCAAAATTGCATTTGAAAAGATTGGCTGAGTTTGTGGGTTATCCATTTTCAGAGGAGGAGGAGAAAGGTAGTGTTATAGATGATATAATACAACTTTGTAGCCTCAAAAGTTTGAAAGAGATGGAGATCAATAAGAGTGGTAGGGTTCATCCTTGGTTTGAGAACAAAGCTTTCTTTAGGAAAGGAGAGGTTGGAGATTGGATCAATCACTTAACTCCTTCTATGGCTAAGAGTATTGATGAATTGCAACAAAAACTTAACAAGGATTGTTTTTCTTTCACATACTTTCAAAGGAATTAAGCTATAATTTGTTTTATATTCAAATTAAGCTTTTAAATTGAATAAATTACTTTCTTTTTTTTTTAAGCTCGCTGTTTCTTCCTATCAGTTTCAAGGAAAAAAAAAGGGTGCCATTGAACCAGATTGTAAACGAATGTTATATATGTTGATAATTGATATAATAGGTGTCTCAACTGATCAAAATGAATACTTATTAGTCAAAAAATTGTTTGTTTGTTTGTTTGTTTGTGTATTTGTAAATTTTTTTGCCAGTAAAGATCTGTGTGGAATGGAGAGAACATTATCAAAATTTATGTTCTATATATTCTTTAAAATTTGATTTAATGTTTTGTTGTATATATTATTTACTAAGGCCTTGTTCATTTAGACTTATTTTTCATAATCCTATTTTATTAATAATAATAGTACTATTACTATTACTATTACTATTACTATTACTATTACTATTACTATTACTATTCATGTACTTACTTTGATCGGAAATTTGTGACTAATATATAATAATCTCTCCGTTTCTTTTTAATAGTTACATTTTACCTTTTCACACTTGCCAATGTAAATGTTTGAATATTAATATATCTGAATTTACATTTGTATAAATTACAAAAAGTTGATATTCCAAAAGTACATATCGAGACGAATCAAATAAGATCTCACATGACTATATTTTTCCTTACCCATTAATCACAAATGATAGTCAAACATAAATTTGTGGATAGTGTCAAAACTCAAAGTGTAACCATTAAAAAGAAAATGAGGGAATATAAAACTTTAGAATGTAAGTTAATGTTGGATTTGTCTCAATATATATTTACAAGATTTCAACTTTTTTTATAACTATCTCATAGACTCATATAGATAATTAGATATACTAATAGTCAGTGGCGGAGCCACGTTGTGTCCTGGTGGGTCACGTGACCCACCATTATTTTTCAAAAAAATGGAGCAGCTTTTATAAAAAAAAAAAAGAAAAAAAAGAAGAGAAAACAAGGCCCTCTAAACAAAACGCTCTCTTTCTACACGCCAAGTCCCTCATCTCTCTCCTCTCTCTCTCCTCTCTGCCTTGTCCCATCTCTCTGAATCTCTCTCCTCTCTCCTCTCTCCTCTCTCCTCTGTTCTACACCCTCTACCCCATGCCGTCTTCACCAATCCTCTCTCTTCCCTCAACTCATTCATTCCCCTCTCATCTCGTTGTCGAAACCACCAATCACCGTCTTCATCATCATCATCTGATTCGCCGACCACCAAAATCAGAAGCACCATCAATCCATCATCTCCTCTCTCCTATCGTCGATTCGTCGTCGCAAACCACTCGCTTCTCTCCTCTCGTCGTCGCTACACCAACCACGACCAGTCGACCATCACGCTTACTTGAAGTTTCAGATCTTAAGTAGCCGTCGCCGACTTCGTTCCAGGTAATATTTCGTCGTCGTTGTTTAAGATTTAGGGTTTGTTCCAGATTTTTTTTTTCGATTTTTAGTTAATTTTTTTTATTTTGTGTAATTTATATTAATGTTCTCTGTTGAATTTGTGTTTGCGTGATTTTTTTTTTTGTAATTTCATTTAATTACATCTGTATTTTTTAGTTTATTTTTGTCATTTTTTTTCCTTTAATTTCGTATGCAAGTTCACATTATGGATTTTTTTATATTAATGTTTGTAATTTTGTATCTTATTTTTCATATTGATAATATTTTGATTTTATTGTGAAGTTGGAATTTTAACTCGGAAGAAGCTTGCCCTCCTCGGTGCTAAACGTCAGGTGAGTTTTTTTTGTTTCTTTTGGTTGTTTGAATTCAGTTTTATTGGTTTAGTTTTTAGAGATTTAGTTAAGTTTGCCATTGAATTTGTGTGTTAATTGCTGTTTTTTATGCTTAATTTGAGTTTTTAGAGATTTAGTTAAGTTTGCCTAAATTTATTGTTGGTATAACTTGTATTGTTGTTGTTAATTTATTGTTGTTAATTTATTGTTGTTATATTATTGATTTATTGTTGTTAATTCAATATAATTTGTTACAGTGGCTAATTGGTGAATGATGACTATGACTCTATGAGCATTGGATTAGCTTTGAAGGTTTGATTGATTTTTGTTCAGGTAATGCACTAAAACCCTTGTTTTAGGATTTTCAGAATTAGACCTATCATGTGAAGTTTTCGGAGAGGCCATGAATGAGCCTTTGGTTTTATGTGTTTTTATGTCTTTGGTGGAATTAGTTGGAGATGGATAGGATTTCCCTCTAATGTGAAATTATTTAGTATATATGCATAATGCATTGATATGAGATTAAATTTGAATAGTTTAAGTGAATTTGATTGATATGTTTCCCGTATCCGTCTCTGTGCAACCTAGTCGGTAGTGACCCACCATTCATAAATTCCTGGATCCGCCACTGCTAATAGTCAAATTTGTATATTGACAAGGGTAAAAGTTAAAACGTTGTAATTATTAAAAATGGAGAAAGTAATCCAATGTATGAGTTGACAAGGTTGGCAGTGCTCTCGAGTATCGACTTTGATATTGCCCGATTTTTATTACCAAAATCTCAACAGTAATAAAAATTGTCATGTCTCTGGTAACTTAATGACTACGGCGTAGAGTTCTGTTGGGTTTAGTGGAGATGATGAAGCAAGCTTAGCTGGCTAAGGAGCATGAAGGTGCGAAAGAAGCTGCCAGATTACAGCAGCCCAGGCGGGGGGTGCATCACCCGGGTGCGCGGTGATGTTCCTCGGTCCGGGTGGGCGTCTGATCTTTGTAGGATTCTTGTTTTCTAAAAGCAAGGAAGGAACTTGGAGATTTTGTTTGGAGAATTGGAGGGCGATGCTTTTTCTCGGGCAGGATGTCCTTTTTTCTGTACGTGTTTTGCGATTTAAGTTTTAATCATAGCCCTAGGATTATTTTTAGTCCTAAGAGTATAAATACCCTATTTTTTGGTTTTAGGGATGTCGCACACAATCTCATTGTACAAATTTAGTATTTCATCTTTTATAGGGTTTTAGAAAAGTAAGAAAGTTCGTGAGACAGTTATATGACACCATTGTTCTCCATTGATTCCATAGTGCAAGTTTGGGTTTTTCTCCCGGTGCTCGAGTTTCCCACGTTATATGGTGTGTGTAATTCCTTTGTTTTTCCTTATCTTTGGTGTCATTAGTTGTTGTTTCAATTTCATGCTTCTTTTTCATTATTGTTAATCCCCTAATTAGTTAGCACTTGTTTCTTTTTTTGATAGGAATCCACAAAGGGAAATATTATATAACTAAATCAGAGCGAGCACAATTAACAACCTCCAAAGGAAAGTCCTGTTCCCACACTCGTTCGCCTACCTCAGAAGGAGATAAATGCGCAGTGCGCTAGCAAGTGGGCAACCTTATTACCACTACGCCTAACAAAAGACCAAGAAACAACATCAAAAGAATCAACTAACAATAAAATGTCTTCTAAAATAAGATGAAAAGCACTCGCTCCCTTGTCTCGATTCTTCAAAGCTTTGATGACACTCAGATTGTCACCCTCCATAACAATTCTTCTAGCACCCATCGACTTGACGATTACCAAGGCCCAACGCATAGCCATAGCTTCTGCCACAAGACTCTCCCTGACTTCCGTTGCAAACTCCGCAGCACACCAAACCACCCTACCCTCCAGATCACGACAAACAGCCCCCATACCTAACCCCCAAGTCTCCTTAACACCCACATCAACATTACACTTAACCCAGCCAGCTTGCAGACACTCCCACACCCCCGCATTGACATCCGCCACCTCCCCCTTCGCCTTCGACACTATAGGATCTCTCACCCCCCCCCATGCCTCGTTACATGTATTCGTTGCATAATCACACACCTCACTGGGCACCACACTCTCCCCCGCCATACCCACTTGTTCCTCGCACCCCAAACAACCCATAGGTGAGTGAGAAACAACTCCCAGCCCTCCCCATCAAGCCTCTTATAGGCCTCATCCATCCAATCTAAGATCGAACAAGACGGGACATCCTAAAGAAAGGCACAAAAACTGACCTGCCAAATTGTCGAAGCCATCGAACAGTCTCTCAGTGAGTGGAGGGTGGATGCAGCAGCACGCCCACACACCCCACACAAGGGATCAAACCCACGAATGCGATGTTCAAGACCAGCTCGTGTTGGGAGAGCGCCGTGGCAAATCCTTATAGATGGTCAGTCACATCATTAGTTAATGGTGCGGTCAGTCCACATATAAAGATAGTTATGGTATGTTGAGGACACTAATTACTCCTAATATGAGGGATTACATATTAGTAATTATAATTGTTGGGGTTACTCTTATTAATTATGATTGTTGGACCTATTGTCTTAGAATTTGTTAGGGATTACTTATTGATATACAAGGAGTTACTTATAATTATTGAGGTTACTTATTACTCCCTCTGTCCCAAAATATAGTTCCCATTTTCCTTTTTTCACGGTAATTTATGCAAGTAGAATCTAAGAGGGATAATAAAGATTTTTTGTTTATTTAAATAAATGTTGTATGTGAAATGATGATTTTAGGAGAGAGAATGGAGAATAATTGGTGAAAGAGCATTAATTGTAACACTTGGGTTGAATAAACAAAGCAAAAAAAAATTCAAGAAGCAAATAAATGATGGGACACGGTTTTTCTAGACAAATTACGGAAAAATGTAGAACTAAATATGGAAATGGAAACTATATTTTAGGACACTCAAAATGGAAATGAGAACTATATTTTGGGACGGAGGGAGTAATACAATAGGAAATAAAAATAGTTGGAGTTAATATAATTATTAGGTTTATTTGTCTTACATTTTAGTAGGTATTACTTATATAAATTGAAGGAGTTACTTTTATCTTCACAGTTAATCTCATGGCAAGCCACATAGAATACGCGTTGTGTGGAATAATATCTTGTTCTCATAATAAGAGGCAATTGACATTTGTAAGAATCCAAAATAGGCGTGTGGAATAATATCTTGTTCTCATAATAAGAGGCAATTGACATTTGTAAGAATCCAAAATAGGCAAATCGACTTTCGCAATTCGTTTTGGGCCGGTTTTTGGTATCGATTGAAGGAACGAGTATAATGATGAAAATACTTTAATTATCCAACTAATAATATATTTTCTCAAATTATCTATTTCTAGTAGATGGATTAGTTACTTAATAGATGTAGCATTTTCCGCATAACAATGTAAGCCATTTTCTTTATATAAACTAGTTAGCCTACCTTTTATATTTAGTCAGATAAAAACCTCATGGTTGGGTGTTCGACTCTCATCAACCCCAATTTGGGGAGTTTGTGTAAATATTTGCTTATGGGTATAAATCCCCAGTTTCCAGTCTCTGGAAGTTTCCTTGTGGGTTGGGATCCCCCTTCTTACCCCCCAACTCATGAGGGCTGACCCTGCTTGGGCCAGTTAATTACCGAATCAAAAAAAACAAAAAACAAAAAGTAGTCAAATAAAAACACAAAACAATTACTCTAATATTTTCTCTCTCTAGCTTTTAGCCTTTTACACGAATGAATTAGCTTTAGTCCAGAACTCCCAAACAGTAGAGCGATATAGGAAGAACTCCCTTCATGCTCAAGATCCTACAGTGCCAGCTTTGCCAAAGGCTACTTTGCCTCCACTGCCAGCCAATCCTCAGCCCACAATGCTAGCTGCCCCTGCTCAGTCGAAGGCCACTTTCCGGTGCAATCTATGCCTTCTGCTCCAAAGCTGACATTACCTCCTCTGCCTGCCATGGCTACTGCTCCGACTACCATTCTTACTATATCTTCTGTCACACCACCGCCATCTCAGTAGTTGACTAAGAAATTCAAGGAAAACAAGTCCTTCATGACTTCATATACTTAGTTACTTACTAGTTGTTGGGCTTAGGCGATAAGCCGATTCCCGAGGTTTTTCTAAAGAGATGACATGACATAGCTATATTTTTCTAAAGAGATATGATTTACAAATAAAGAGATGTGGTTTGATGGTAGAATACTCTTATGTAAATAGTTAGGGAATCAAACCCTAATAGACTTCTTTTTTGCAAATTGTCACGTCTTACGCCGCACCATGTCGACGTGTGGAGATTCGGTGACACGTGGCGAGGTCCAAGGGTCCCCACACATTTATTAATAGTATAGACTAGGTTTGAAGCCCGTGCGTTACACGGATTGTTGTTTATTTTATTTTATTGTATATTTTTTGTTAATATTATTGTTGATTTTGTGTTGTTGTAAAATGAGATTTTTCAAGATCATTGTATTTACATACTTCCTCCGTTCTTTTTCTATTACAACAATTACCACTTTAGATAGTTTCATCTTTTGGGTCCATTCCACTTTTGGTAAAAAAAAAAACTACAGTTGACAATATTACCTTTACTTTATGTTAATAAAACCATCATTAATTACCCGAATTACCTTATAAAGTTGCGTTTACTTTAATAAGGATTTATTTGTCTCATATTCTAGTTAACTAAAGAGGTACCTCTATGCTAAACTACCCATTTTTTATTTCCTTAAAAACCATGTCCAAACCAATTGTTGAAGTAGAAAAAAAAGGAGAAAGTATTTGTCATTATACTATAATTTCTAGATTTGTTATTTTGATATATAAATTTTATAATTTTTAATATTCAATTGAATATTGTAGCTAAGTCTATTATTAAATGGTATCCCAATAACATGTATGACTAACAATAGCTAATACGTTTTAACATGAATAATACGCGAATGATACTTTAAGAAAGTAGGGTAATAATTTAATAGATGCGGGACGAAAAGAATACTTTCTTAAAAATTGATAAGAATGACATGGCATGCTTAGGTGGAGCTCTTTATAATATTTTGAGGTTGTTTTATTTAAATCAAACTCTAATTTTTACATAATCCAAAACTCTAATTATATATATGTAACTTTATCGCTATAGATTTTAGTCAATAAATTTTGTTGCAATACTATATTGTTTTAGTTTGGTTGAGTAAGGCTGAGGTTTTGAAAGATAATATGTTTAATCCTGTAAATTGGACCTATAATCAAATGTTATAATCACATATAATACACTATACTTAATACTTATAGCCATTATTATATTTATCTAAAAAAAAGACTAAATAATGTCCTACAATGCATCTAATTTAATATATTTTCATGAGTTGTAAAACTATATTGTAAATAGATCCTATTTTGAAGCATATTTCAAGCACTCTCCAATGGTAAAAAAATTATAATGTTTTAAATTAGGTAGCAAAAGTTAAATTCAATTTACATAACATAATAATTTAGGTTGTTTATTCAAAACGCAACTCTAATTTCCCCCTATCCAAAACTCTTTTATGTATTTAAATATATGTAGAATTCTATTTTTTTTCAAATATTTAAAAAAAAACTAAATGACATGACAATCTTAAGTGGCGCTCTCTATTTCATAAATTGTATAACTATATTGTATATGGATCTTATTTCAAAGCATATTTCGAGCACTATTTAATGGTACAAAAATTATAATATTCTGAATTAGGTAGCAAAAGTTATACACAATTTACATAATATAATAATTTAGGTTGTTCATTCAAAATGAAACTCTAATTTGACTCCTTGTATGTATTTAAATCTATGTAGAACTCTATTTTTAGAAAAAAATAAAAAAAAAATTGATGACATGACAATCCCACATGGCGCGCTATATTTCATAAGTTGTACAACTATATTGTAAATGGATCTTATTTCGAAGCATATTTCGAATGCTCTCCAATGGTACAAAAATTATAATATTCCGAATTATGTAGCAAAAGTTATACACAATTTTCATAATATAATAATTTAGGTTGTTGATTCAAATCCAAACTCTAATTTTCGCTTATCCAAATCTCTTTATATGTATTTAAATCATCTAGAACTCTATTTTTGTAATCAATATACACTAGTGGAAAAAAACGGAAGGGCTGCGGTCAAAACAGCCCTAAGGGCTGCGTTTTAGGCCAGCAGCCCTTTTCGTAGCAGCCCTTCACTAAAAGTGAAGGGCTGCGTTTTTAAACCGCAGTCCTTCACAACGAAGGGCTGCGGTTGAGGCCCAAAACCGCAACCCTTCTATATCAGAAGGGCTGCGATTTTGGGCCTCAAACGCAGTCCTTCTTTGTACAAAGGGCTGCGGTTTTGACCATAACCGCAGCCCTTTTGACCCAAAAAAAATAAATTTTTTTTTTTTTTTTGCATTTTTTACTCCTAAATATATCAAGAAAATCAACAACAACAATAGAAATTTACGGTAAAAAAAAGAGGAACGAAAATGAACAAAAATGAAAAAAATGAACGAAAATGAACAAAAATGAACGAAAATGAACAAAAATGAACTTATAGATCTGAAATTGAACAAAAAAGGAGCGAAAATAAAAAAAAACAAACGGAAATTGAAAAAAAAGGAACGAAAATGAACAAAAATGAAAATACAAAAGAGAAAAATTATAGATCTGAAATTACATGAATTAATCAAAACAAAGATCAAGAAATTATACATCTGAAAAATGAAAAATCATCACTTGTTGAGAGGAGTTCGACGACGACGAAAAGATGGCCGGAGAAAAGGACGAACGAAGAGGAACGAGGCGCGGCAAGGCGGCGCTTGTTGTCGTGTTGTTGTGGAAGGAACGGCGAGGCGCGGCAATTGCTGCCACCGGAGGGTTGTTGTCGTGGAAGGAGGGAGGAGGAAGGAGGGTGAGAGAGAAGGGAGAAGGAAGGACGTGAGAGAAGGGTGAGAGGAGAGAGAGGACGTGAGAGAGGAGAGAGAATGAGGGAGAGGAGAATTAAAGGAAGGAGAATGAGCCCGCTTAATATTTTAAGCCCGCGATTAATTGCTTTCAAACTTTTTAAAAAAAAAAGCCCATAAAGGGCTGCGTTTTTTAAAAAACGCAGTCCTTTATGGGCTTATAGGGCTGCGGTTTTTTAAAAACCGCAGCCCTTTATGGGCTTATAGGGCTGCGGTTTTTTAAAAACCGCAGCCCTTTATGGGCTTATAGGGCTGCGGTTTTTGCATTAACCGCAGCCCTTCGTAAGTGAAGGGCTGCGGTTTTTGGACTAACTGCAGTCCTTCACTAAGAAGGGCTGCGGTTTTCAAAAAACGCAGCCCTTACAGTGCAGCCCTTCCGTTTTTTTTCCACTAGTGATAAATATAAATTGATGACGTGGCAATCTTACGTGGCGCGCTCCATGAGCTCGAAATTTATTTTAAAAAAACTAATGACATGACAATCTTAAGTGGCGCTCTCTATTTCATAAATTGTATAACTATATTGTAAATGGATCTTATTTCAAAGCATATTTCGAGCACTATTTAATGGTACAAAAATTATAATATTCTGAATTAGGTAGCAAAAGTTATACACAATTTACATAATATAATAATTTAGGTTGTTCATTCAAAATGAAACTCTAATTTTTGCTTATCCAAGACTCCTTATATGTATTTAAATCTATGTAGAACTCTATTTTTAGGAAAAAAAAATAAAAAGAAAAATTGATGACATGACAATCCTACATGGCGCTCTATATATCATAAGTTGTACAACTATATTGTAAATGAATCTTATTTCGAAGCATATTTCGAATGCTCTCCAATGATACAAAAATTATAATATTCCGAATTATGTAGCAAAAGTTATACACAATTTTCATGATATAATAATTTAGGTTGTTGATTCAAATTCAAACTCTAATTTTCGCTTATCCAAATCTCTTTATATGTATTTAAATCATCTACAACACTATTTTGTAAAAAAATAAAAATATAAATTGATGACGTGACAATCCTACGTGGCACGCTCTATGAGCTCGAAATCTTGAGGAGCTCCCTAAGCTCCCGAAAAGTTCCTCTTTTATATATATATATATATATTGATTTTCTTCTTTTTTCCCAAAGAATGCTTGACTACTATCAACTAATATTTCAATTTGGCAACTGCAGTAAAACTAAAATTTACGTTCATTCACTGCCTACAACAAAAAAAAACCATAAGATGATAGATCGCAAGAAATCACAAGCTTCACCTCTAAGTTAATTTACCACCAGTTGCATTTCAAGTAATGTTGGTTGGTGGATGTTCAATATTTCTATTAGTACTTCAATTAGGCGGCCAAACATAACCCCCCATTCATGTAAAAGTTAAACCGAACCAATTGTTTTGTACAGCTAGCCATCAAAAATAACTCAACATATAATCCGAACCAATCTATATAAATATATGAAAATGCGTTCCTATAAAAGGAACGATGTCACGTGGCACTCTGCTCAAGGTTTTAATACATGTGTTTATAATCTCATTTAAAAATATAACAATATGTAATTACTAGGATTCGAACACATGACCTTTGAAATAAAATGTGAGTATTTAACCACTAATCCACTATAATTTCAATGCTTAATGTTTCAAAGTAAAACATAATAAAGTCTTATAATTATATGTAATCATAAAGATATAGACAAGCTTTTTGATATCTAACACTTTTATTAAGTAATAACATTCTCTTACCCTAATTCCATTGAAATTGTTATTTTTATCCCAATTCCTTAGAAGTTTTTTTGAAAATAATTTATCATGCCATAACGCCCATTTTTCGATTTTGCACTAGATAGAATATTAAGAAAAGTTAATAAAATCAAGTATGAGATTTATAAATAATAATATATTTGATAATTGTAACTGACCCGCGGCATCGCCCGGGCCAAAATACTAGTTGTTTTCTTATTATGCGTTTCCCAGTTCAATCTATACTAATATATTAAAAAGCGTTCCTACGAAAGTCTATGTGCCACGTGTCACCCCTCCCTTTTTCTTGCATTATGTTATTATCCATTTAACTAACAATCAAAATGCATGGAGGAGGATTCGAACACTAGACCTCCTAAGTTTAAAATCTCACTCATTACCATCTTAACTAGCAATGAGTTGTGAGATATCTCTCCATATTAATATGTAAATCCCTCATTTAAATATGAAAAATTAATGAAAAAAGACAAAAAAAAAAAAGAATTTGAAACTTTCTCAAATGCAAATAAAAAATAAAGTACTCAATGTATGGAACCGGGGCATCGCCCGGGCCACACACTAGTGTAATATTAAAGGAAAGTAAAACTTTTGGGATAGGGGGAGTTATATTTTGTTACAATGACCCATACACCCCTCACGTAGTGTCTTTCTCTCTCCCCTCTGAGGCTCTGTAAATACTTCATCATTACCCTCAATTTCCAAACAAAGCCCTCTCTATGCATCCTCCTTGCCCTCAAGCTATATTTACTTCGATTTTTCATCTTACCTCAAATATCAATGTTGGATCCTTGACTCTTTGAATGTGTATGGACACTCTGACACTACCTCTTACGCCAAAATTACGGGAATTTCTTAAAATATAGACAAATCAAACACTTAAACACCAACCCATATCCAGCATGAGTACTCAAAACCGAAAAACATCGCCGAAAGCCCCTGCAGCTTTACCAGCTTGACCGCCACCAATTGGCACCACCACCCCTGAATTCTTTCTCCCTCTCTTATAATACCACTGATGAGACAGTTGCCGAAATCCCTTTGCCAATTTCTATCCATGATGGAGTAGCACTAACGACTATACTCCACCTACGCCACCAACCCTAACTCGCCACCACCTCGGTTGGCCCCCGCATCAGCAACAGAGGCAGCTCATTGCGTGAGAGACAATGATAACTTCAGACGCTAAAGAATCTAATCAACATTGACAAGATCATCATTGGATTAACTTTGACATCTTGAAATACAGGGAAAGATAAGAGGGGTATTCTAGTCTTTTAATATTATGGGGGAGGGTTGGCAGCCAACCCAATTTCTTTCTCAAGTATTCAGTATTCACCCCACATCTATAGTCATTCTGTTTCAGATAACTCAAATCAGCAGAACATCATGACACCTCTTTCATCCAAAAAAGCATTGGTGATGCGAAGTTATAAACCTGCCTTTCACTCACTTAGAAGATAAAGACACAGTGGTTGAATGACCTAAATTTTTCCCTGGACATTTTCACTATTGGGAGGAAATTTCAGGATTAAAGGTAAGTAGGTAACACAAGGAGGTAAGTACTAGAATTATCAATGTAAACTAAATATTATCAATTTGCCCCTACTATAGGCTTAAAGCAACAAACGACCTTAACCACAAGTTCCAAACTCGTTGTAGATTTGTCGTGTGAATATACTACACAGAAAATTTCTTTTAAAAATATAGATGCTGGCAAAATCTAAAACTGGTCTGAGTCAAGAGAAAGAGGAACTAATCAGTTTATTGTATTGTTCCTTTTTATGGACAGGCATATACCATAATACTATGTCAAGCCACCATTGATTGGTAACTCCCTCCTAATTCTCCCTATAAATATACATCAATACCGGATATTGGACAACAAAATTCGGACGTAACAACCACCCTACTAATATCACCATCTAGAGAGCAAACAGAGATAAAAGTTCTCAGCACATCTACTTGATCACTTGCGAACATGGCGAATTCATGGCTCTATTTCGTCTCCTCTCTGGTTGTAGCTCTGTCAATCTCAAACCTCCACATGAGCTTTGCAGCCCGGCATATTCTACAAGCACCCCCTCAGCTACCAGCAATCCCACACCTAAGACAGTTCAATTTGCCACCATTTCCGGGAATATTTTCCAGCCTGCCCAAGCCAACAAACCTGCCAAAGCCTATAATCACTCCACTGCTGCCAACAATCCCAAACCTCTCACAGCTAACTTTGCCATCATTTCCATAAATTTTTTCCAGCCTCGCCCAAACCCACAACCCGGCCAAAGCCTATAAACACTCCGCTGCTGCCAACTATTCCAAACCCAACGCAATTAAATTTGCCACCATTTCCCGAAAGTTTTTCCAGCCTCGCCTAAGCCCACAACGCGCCACCACTGCCCGCCAGTCCACCATCTCTGCCTCGCTTACCCCAAAGGCCACTTTCCCGCCACTGCCATCCATACCCTCTGCCCCTAAAGTCACAATGCCTACTGCTCCTACCACCAATCCCAAAGTCCCTTTAGTTACGGAACCTCCATCCCAAGAATCGTAGAGTCTATGACTACCTTCCCAATATATCTTCGGATATTTGGGATCCTATCGATTCATCATTTGATTTTGATCCTTCAGTCGAAGTCACAGTTCCGCAGATGACTATATAAGCAGTATTGATAGTGAGAGGGTTTTGAATTATATAAATTTATTCACTATATCACATGTACTAATAAAACAAACATTCACTCTGTCAGCTAATAAGTCGTACAGTTTCATATTTTGGCTATTTTGAAATAAATGAAACATTCTTAAATGGTTTGTGATTTCTCTCTATCTTTATGCTCATCACATAGGCACATACTCTAATCTCTCTCTATCTCTCGTATCACCACATGGGTCTCCATAATATCAATATGCACGTCACATTCCAATGTTTCACCGATCGGTGGACAGAGGGAGTGTATATATTTCATAATTTGCATGAATCGTGTGACGATTTGATTCAATTCACCATATTGGCTTCTAATTCACAAAAGAAATACAACCATAAAATGGTATTCATAAAATAATGACAAACAAGCTGAAAAAAGATGTGACAGATTAAGAATGCAAATGATTCTATTTGTGTCAAAGAGTTCGAATAACTACTATTTAGGCTATAAGAAACATGAAACTCAGCCCACCACCTACTTAACCACTGCTCGGAGGCATGGGGTGTAATTTAGATAATACAAAGACTAATTTCAGTATGATCTAGATAACAAATACGGACCCCAAGCGACCAAAGGCAAGACCTAGCTTTAATTATAAATTCCATCAATGACATATCACATACGTGATATAAAAACGTGTTCTCAATGCCATAAGTGACTTATGGCCTTGACATATAATAATCAATCTTGGTTTTTGATGTCTTCCACAATCACACAAGCCACATGTGGCACCAACTCTCAACCTTGGAAGGGTTGCGAGGTCAGCCGAAACAATTTGGGATTCAATACAATTTAAGTCATTATGACCAATATGAACCCCATAGATCGTCATACTAGGAGGTTGCTTTGAAGTTGACCAAAATTTCTAATAACAATTTCTTGAAACTTCCTAATGATAAACAAGTAGGACGCATGACAGATCAGGAACAGGAACAAATCTATTTTGGTCTCAAAGCATTCAATTTACTACCAACCTAGGAAGGGTTGCAAGGATAGCCTTAAAGAATATGAACCTGACACACTAGGAGGCTGCCCAAAAGCTGACGAAATTACCTAATGATATTTTCTCAAAGAATCCCAATTGACTTGAAAATGGTGAACAACCATGGTTATGGCCTCTGTTAAGGTAATTGCTTCATTGATAATCGATATACATATTCTAACTAGGCATTAGGGGATAAATCATGGGTTTGACATATCATATAATCCTAACTTGATTTTCATATTATGACTTATTTCGGCATCAACTCTAAGCAGAGTTTTATACAACAGTTCATTGCTTCTAAATCTCAAAAACAAGTAAGCACACCCAGAGAAATGTGAAACTAATAGACATTATGGGCACCCACAAGGGCCATAACTCATGAATCATTTTTTTGGACTCCAAAACAGCAGCAAAAAGTTTCCTACATGTATCAATGTAAGGCAGATGCTACACGAAAAGCTCAGAAGAATCAGTTACCCCTGATATCTGAATCAGTTACAAGAACACAGAGAAACACTGTAAGCATCTATGTTTATCCCATTTCCCAAACTGGCCAAGCATTCTACATTGCTGTAACCCTTGATTATGAACCTGTTATCAGGTACCATTATACCAAAAGCTTTGCAGCCTGGTATCTTTAGCATACACCTACAAATCAACCATAACCAAGACCAAGTATTTCCCTGCTGCCAGCAGTAATAATCTACCTCAAAGAGGATTCCCCCCAATATCAAACTCAAGCATCCTTTAAATACCAAAAATGATTTTCCTGCCATTGCCTCCCAACCCACTGCCTGCAATGCCAGCAACCACCAACATGCCACAGCCCATGGTGCAGCCATAAATGCCTACCAGCCCAGCGCTGAAGCCCTTAACTCTGCCACCACTCCCAATTGCCCCTCTGCCAAAGCCTATTTCCGTCAATACAATATGTTCCTAAGGTCACATTACCTCTTTTACTACTGTCCTACCACTCTGACCACTATTCCTGTACTCCTATAATTCCTTCCATTGTGAGACCTCCATCCCGGTTATTAAGAGTCCCCACATTCATTCCCTTATATATGGTCCTCTACTATTTACTTTGCTTTATGAACTTTATCAGGTTGCTAATTGGGTTGGTTAAAGTCACAAGTCTCATCAAGGTGGATAACAAGGAGCTCTATTCTTGTTTCTCAAGTCTTAGCAGTGACAGGTTGGTTGTATGGTTTGTAATAATTCTCTATTGCTGGAGCACAAAACTTTATTTACCCTATAATCCATCAATAAAGAATACAACCAATTTTTTCAAAACCTGTATATTTTTTCTACTTACAAGCACAGCAAAAGCACCTACTGCAGAACCCTGCTACTAGCAGGCCAGAGGAGGTGAAGAAGCAACCTCAGCAACTCACCCAGCCTATATCAAGTCAATATAGATGATTAAATAGAATAGGGTTAAAACATGTCGAAACTCATAATCTGCAGTAATTAGCAAAAGCAACACATGCAGCATTCCGAAATTACAAGTCTAAACTCCACACAAGCAAAAGAAGAGACAAAGATAAGCAAGGAATAAAAGTGATTTCTATTAATGCAAAAGAAAAGATGCATGACAAAACAATTATAGAGTATTTTACAAGGAGTGATAACATAAATCTCTGACATATACTCAGGTAACTTGCGTTGATGAGAAGATGGCCGATAAAATTGGCCAATTAATCTGAAAAAATTTAACTATATGCAAGCAAACTCATCTACTAAGCCCCACCAACCCCTGTCACCAAATCTACAGACATTGACAAAACCTCCTCATTCCACCCAAATCAACATTTACAAAGCTACTTCATAACATTTACATTCAGATAATGTGTAAACAGTAACTGCAATGTTCCTATTTTGCAGAGAATACTTCAATTGCTTATGCAACTTCTAAGATAAAATCAAGAACGAAAACAAAGGAGTTCTGCTGCAAAAGCTTAGATGTCTAATGAACTAAGCTAGGTCAAACCTATCCATGAAGAAGTACAAGAAGTTTGCCTACCAGGCTACCACACACCGGACAATACGGTATCCCGTAGTTTACAACAAGTTTATGAGGGTATTAGAACTTCTATAATTGGCTGTAAGTTGACAAAGCGAATGAAGTAAAACTTCCTTACAGGCGTAAATTCTCATAGAATAAGACAATGTACATATTTAATTTTTAAGTTAAGATTTTTCTCTTACAGTCAGCCTAAAAAGGCTTTGATCAGGAAGTTCATTTCTGAAAAAAATTAGCAAAATAAAAAAGCCTGTCATGTTGTTCATCAATTTGACTTAAGTGTACTACAGAAGATCATTTCAATATCGTACATGAATTTCCAAAGGAAGTCAAGATCTAGATAACTATTGTCTCAACATCATCAACAAGAAGTTCTACATCGAAACCCGCCAAAACACTCTGCAGTCTTCGCATAAGCAAGAATTACTATGATATTCTGCAGTCTGCACATAAGCAATACAAATAAAGAGTTCACACGCCATCAGGTAATATCAGATCCCAACAATGGCTACTTCATCTTATCTTCAAATGCTTGATCTAATCTTATATCATTTCTCCATCAATTTTTAGTTCTCAAGTACTCGGATCAGCTATCGAACCCTGCGATCTTTTGCAAACAGTTCCTCCAATCCCACTTTTCCTGTGGACTACTGTTCCTTAAATGAAGATAACCAACCTCTAGCTCAAGATGTGTCATCAATGTCAAAGCTATATTCCTCATATACACGCAGTGTGTTATCTCCACTCCTAACCTCCCCTGCCAGCAATGTCAGTTAGCTGTCAGCCTCCATCACTAAAGCTGCTACATGGCCACATTCTAGCTCCATCAACTCTGCTAAAGCCCACTAGTATTCATACCACCTTGCCATTAAAGGCCACTTTGCCACCATTAAGAAGCACACTGCACACAGTTCCCTATCCTTCCCCAACACACCATTCCAATGAGCAGTGAGTTTCTCATCCCTCCCCAAGACCTCAACAGACCATTCCATCCATGCCTTCTGCAGCTAAGGAAACACAGCCTTCTCTGACAGCTATGCTCAGTGTTTCTGTAAGTATGTCACTATCTCAGCAAAACCATCTGTTGCACCACCTCCATACTAGTATATAAAGTCCAACTCTCTCTTTTTAACAAGCATCATACTAATTTTACATAAATGCAATGCTGGATCTTGTTTCACATTTGTTATGCTTGACGCATAGCAGTTTATATGGTTTGTAAAGCTCCATTATAATTTTGGCCCATAGTCTGGTGATCTTGTTAAAAAAAGAGTCAAAATGACCATTCTTCTTTCTCCTATTTCTAAGAGTCTGTAATTTCTCTCAACGTTGACACTAAATTTTATATGATGTAGGCATAAGTCTGGACTAAATAAAAAGTGTGGGAAACAGAGAAGAGAGACACTGGAGGAAAGAATGGGAGAAAATTCTATTCATGTCAAAGTAAATGTATGTACATGTAAACTATGTTGACAGGTGTGGCAATAACCACATATATGAAAACCCAATACATACCAGCTGGTAGCAGCTCATGGCAAAATAGAACATCGATGCATGATGACTATCTTGTAGCTCATAGCCTCATACTGAAAGAGAATAGTGATACAACCAGCAATTTTTCTGCTCAAGCATAATAAGTCAATGCACTTTTCAACCTTGCCATTTCAGTGCTTAAAAAAAGACAATATCTCTGCCACAACTAGCTTTAACAGCATCTTCTAGACTGTCAACTTTGTCAAAATCCATCTTAAAAGTCACCATCGTTGTATCATCTTTACCAGTTTCATAATCTTGTTTGACATCTGCTGCTTGAAAGGATTGGAGCTGTCAAAAAGGAGAATGAGTCAAATATAACCATAAAAAATTGATAAGAAATGCAAAAGCTTTTCTATGTATGCAAAACTAGATACTTCGTATTATTTATGAACTAAACCTTTTGCATTCACGTTATTTAGCATTTCTAACAAACAATTAGAGCAAATTGGGTTAAATTCACCTTGACTATAAGTAGCAAGGAATGAGACATAATATTGACAGTAAAGCTCACCTGATGGTACAGAAGCCCCAAGAGATCGAAGGAAACCTCTACACCCATAGGAACCTACAATCACATATATTTCATTAAGATAAAACTCAAATGTGAGCCAAGATTTCCTCATTTTTCAGCAAACCAGATGCGTTATAAATTGCCCAAGCATATTAGAATCTACTTCTATATAGGTTTCACCTGCACTTTAAAGTGCGAAGATCAGGAGCATATAAATTATAAACAAACATAATAGCGTTACTTTTGATTTCACTAAACAAGTCGTCGCATTTTTCAAGCACTCTGATGTGACCCCACCATAAGCTCTAACAAGCCCTCCAGTACCTAATTTGATACCACCAAAATACCTGTTATTCCATTAAAAGAAACAAACTGAGAGTCTCGAACTATATAAACGACATATCATCTGAACGCCGCCAACAACACAAGCGAGAGCATATTGATAACCATAATCTTCAGCACTAAGAAGCATAATTACCGGATTACAACCACCATGACTCTATCAATACCCGAGGAAACAATAGCTGAATATATAGGCTTGCCAGCAGTACTCGACGGCTCACCATCATCACTACATCGATATTGATCTCCAATCTATATAAACATAGCAACAACAATCATGCACTCTTTCTTAATCATTGTAGTAAATGCAGCATCACAATCTCATAAAGAACTTCATGATCATTTCCTAAATCTAATCATCAAACTTGGCAAATACAACATCCAAGTATCAATTCCACCCTAACACATTCACTTTGACGTTCATACATATTATAACGGACACAATAAAGCAACGAAGAATTAAAAAGCAATTGACACAAGAATTAACGTGGTTCACCAACAATGTGTTAGCTACATTTACAAGCAGAGGAGAAACGTTCTATTATCTTTAGGAGAGAGAGAGTACAGATTACAATCGATCCCGTGCTTGGTTAATCCTAGCGCTAGATAATTCAAGGCATATCTCAACAATACAATTACAAGTTTACAACAAATTATAAATTTCTTAAATTAAAGATATACAATATAGTACCTTATAAGCCCAACAATTGTGAGAAGCGCGATTATCTCGCACCTAATAACACAAATCAAAATCAAACAAAACCTAAGAATTCATTCATCCAGTGCAAAAACAAACTAAAATCAAATAAAATGCGAAAATTACCTCGGAAAGAAAGGAATTCGCAGATTGTTCATTGTAAACTGGAGCAGCAATGGCGATGAATTTGCTCTTTTTAATCTCTTTCTCAAACGTGATTCTCTCAGCTAGGGTTTTGAAAGCTCCGCTGCCATGGCTGCTGCTGCTGCAACTGGAGGTAATCATGGTGGATTTACTTCTTTTCGTAAAAACTGATGAAATTGAGAAAGAGAGGAAGAAAGTAACAGAGATGCGAGGATTTTTCACCAAATTAAGATTGTAATTGCAACGATTATGGTGGAAATTAGATGAGATTGTGGAATTTGCCAGAATTGCGTGAACATGCATTGAAATTCGATTATTTGGGTGTTTTGATACTAATACAGATTACAGATTACAGATTACAGATTACAGATTACAGTGTTGGTGGACCTGGCCAGTGGAGAGGAACACTGGAACACTTTCTATTTTGATACTAAAATTCATCACCTCATTTGTAATTTTTCAAGGATAATTCTCCTATAGTAATTTTACATAAACAATGACAAATTAAAGTAGACCAAAATATTAATAATTGTTGTTAAATGTCTTAGGATCTTTATACAATTGAAAGATTATTATGAGCCACATGACTACCAAAAATGATAGTTATAGTATATGTTAGGAGGAGTATAGTATCATTGGCAGAAAAAAAAAAAAAAAAAAAAAAGTACCTCATTTCAAATTAATTAATTTGACTTGAAGAGCTGAATCATTGTACATAGAAGAAGTGCCAATTTAGGGCGTTCGTTATCGTTTTTGTTTCGGTTTTAAGTTTTTCAAAACCAAAAACAAAAATACTAAAAAAAAGTAGTTTTAGCTTTCTCATTGTCGTTTTCAAAATTAAGATGTTTACTATCAATACGACTAATTTTAACCTTATTATACAACTCATATCATATAGTTCTAAAATTATAAAAACCAAAAATTGGAAACTGGGAGTGATACCGAACGGGCCCTAATTAGTTGGTCCTTTTATTTCGCCTACCTAAAACTACAAACTACAAAATACAAAACAATAAAGAACTAACTAAACATGGCAGAACCACCCCCATAATATTCTTCTATAAAGTTGCACAACTATAATGGGAAACTGTGAAACATATAACTCTGCTTATTTGTTCCATTCACCGGTTAGCCAACCAACGTACAACTTTGAATCACGTTATATAACCAACTCCATGCAATAAGAAACTATATATTTCCTCCGTATCAAATTAAATGCAACAGTTTCTAAAAATGGTTGTTTCAAATTAAATGCAACAATTGTCTTCTTTCTATTTTTGGTATAATTTTTATCCCTGAAATTACCAAAATGTCCTTATTAAAAAACTAAAACACATATTATACTACCCAAATCAAATTAATTACAAACATAATCAAAATTAATCAACCTAAACATTACCCCTCCCTCTCTTGAATACCACCTTCACTCCACCACCCACCACCATTTCTCTATCCTCCATGCTCCCATCTCCATGACTCCATCCTCCTGCTGTCTTTCTCTCCTCCATCTTCCATCACCATTTTTTTTTTTACCTTAAAGGGTCACTTCTATATAAATGACCTATTTTAACAAAAAGTTACCTCCATTATTGTTCAATAAAATTACTGTACACCAGTCTTATTAAAAATTATGGGTAAGAAAAATGTTTCATATCAAATATTGAAAAAATGTCACCTGACACGTTGTAGTCAAATATGGGCTGTCTTACAATATGCTTGGTCTGGAACTAAAGCTGTCACAAGTTACAACTATGTATCAAATAAGAATGTGACCCATCCTTCAAGAAAAAACAAGAATGTGGCCCAGAAATCATTTGGGCCTTTGTTCACGATCCAATATATAACCACATTATCCTATAATTATTTCAAAAAAGAAAAAAAAATTGTACTAAAAAAAGTGAAGTAAAAAGTTCCTTAAAAAAGAAATAACATTACCGAAAAGACCATACGATGAGTAGTATAATGATAATCAATAATCATACCAATTGACAAATAATGTAAGGAAAAAAGAGGTAGAAGATGAAAAGGAATAAAAAGAGGTTATCACGGAATAAAATGAGGTTGGAAGTATATGCAAATGTCAAAGGTTATAAAAATCCGGAAATAATTACCTCTTGTTAGAAATGCAAATCATGTTGTTGTAAGTCATAATGGCAAACAATGTAATAATGGCAATGACTTTTTAAGGCAATACCATATAGTTAGTAGGTCCACATATCTTATAACCCTAATTATGTTTTTAAACCAATGTGACATTGAAGGGTTGGATTTCGTTGTTGTCCCCAATCATTTTTGCGGACCCCCTCAACCCTAGTTGTTTTTTTATTTTTTTACTTTCAATTGTTGTGCAATTATTTGACTTACTAAAGTTTTTTAAATTTTTTCAATTTTTGAAAAACAAAAAGTACTCATGAGAAGAGGAAAATAAGGGGCAAAAATAACTTACCAACCGAAACTAGCCAGCCGCCTAAAAAGTGAAAAAGTCACCAATTTGCTGGTTAAGATTAGAGTGATCAATATTTGATCATGTAGCTCTATTAATTTCATTGTTCTTTTTTAGTAGGATGTTGAACATCATGAACTTATCTATAATTACTCCTAAAATTATAGTGAGATCTTTCTATTCAAAATTTTATCAGAAGTGGTATTCTCTTGTTATTTGTCCGTCTTTATTTCGTACAATCTCCGATTATCAGGATGGCTAATCTGGCAATCTAGCTCATAACACTCATTAAAAAAAAAGTATTTTTTCAAAAGATGTCGGAGTGGTTCTAAGCGAAGTAGCATTAGAATTGAAAATAAGAAAAAAGGTATTTTTGAAAGAAAAAAAATAAGAAAATTTTGAAAAAAAATGTATAGTTTGTAGTACGTCTAAGCTTGTGATGTTACTTGTGAGCGTCTCCGAAGAACTAGGAAGGTTTTATTGTCACCACAAAATGTCATGGTAGCATTATTGAAAATTAAAGTTACTCTTTTACGAGCATTTGAACTATATAGGAAGGATTATGGTAGTAGTAGTATTGTAATTAAAAAAGTATTTTGGTGGTACTAAAAATGATTTGGTAGAATTATTGGAAAAAATAAGGCTGGTTGGAGCATTAGTAGTACTCTATGTTGGCTATGTTTTATGATTATGAAATCTTATTGTGATACTAGGAAATATTATTATGCTAAAATTAAGGTCTTGGGTAGTACTACAAAGTCTTTGGATAGTAATCTATATATATATCTAAAATCCAAGACAAACAAATGCCATGCTGCCACATGTACTCTCCCCTTCCCCACACAATCAAATGAAACATTAAACAATAAAAATGTGTGTTTCAAGATTCGAACCCATGACCTCTCATTTGATATGCTAATGCACTAACCAACTACACTACAATACTCATGTTGGTCTTTGTGGGGAAAAAATCATTTAAAAACAAGATATTATTTCTATTTTTGAAGACTTCAAATATACATTGGTAAATAATCCGGGGCGTATCGCCCGGGACAAGAACTAGTTTCTCTCTAATACTCGTCAATGACTAAGTTGTTTGGATAAGCTTCTTATGAAACGAGCCCAAATCTTGTGTTTGTTTACTTATAAATCAAATGAGTTTTGACCAGACTTTAAATCGTGTTGATATTGTTCACAAATGTATTGTCTTGTCTACTCTAGCTCCAAGCTTATTAATTTGTTCCAATACTTAGGGTCTGTTCACTTCAACTTTTTTAATATTTCGACTTATTCCAGACAAAATAAGTTCAGATAATATAATTTCAAACAAAATCAGTTGAAGTATACCGAGCCTCATTTAGATTCCAAATGAATGAAAAAACAAATGTATTAACTCATAAATAATAAAGGTTTGAAGTATACCGAGCCTCATTTAGATTCCAAATGAATGAAAAAACAAATGTGTTAACTCATAAATAATAAAGGTTTATAAAGCTATATCAATGTTAATCATGTATTGTATATTTTATGTTCACTTTTTATTTTATTTGGATTTCTTTATGGAATTACAGTATTTCTTAAAAGGCTTAACCAATGATATAAAAAAAAAAGTAGAGAGAAGCAAACAAAGAGGAAGAGATGGCATTTGTGAAGAAAGATCAATAGTGCGAATCTTGGTGCATATGTGAATAGGAAATGATTACTACAAAGGGGAGACAGTAAATTAGATTTGATGCATCCCCAATTTATGATTGCCTAATGCCCCTACTAAATCCAATATCTTACAAAGGTCGGTGAGTCGGTGACAGAATATAGATGCTATCTCCGAATCAAATAAAAGTTCTCTACCTTTTGGTTTGAATCCAAGAATTCCCTATTTTATTTTATTTTGGTTGTGAGATTTTTACAGTGATTTCTTTTAGAGTACACTTTTTTACCTTGTTTTGGGGCTCACTTTAATTTTGAAATTTGATTGAAACTAACTTTAACAGCTCGATGATCAGCTGTATATATGCATCTTAATACCTCAATTATTAGAAGGAATCTATCAATCAAAGGCCTCACATAGTGAAACGATCAATATTTGTCGATTTTATTGTACTCTTTAACTCGTGCATGTGAAATTAATGAGCTATGATGGATGTTAATTGGATATGATTTGTTATTAGCTGACATAGTGACGATCAATTCAATATCATGATATTATTGTACATAAAAAGTAGTTTAATTAGCGAGTGATGTTCAAAATTCTTGCATGTTTTATATTTGGATATTAATAAAAAAATATGATAGAGATCATGATGATCATTATGGATGTATTATTTCTACCACTACTAGAATGCGTTGGTTTACTGACTGAAATCACCGACGGATCAAAATTGAGTTGCCTAACTTAGAAACATCGACGTTTATGACACATTGACACGGATGCTAGTCACCGACGGTTTACGACGATTATCGGTCACATTTTCGTTTTACGATGCTCAACAACAACTAGTCGATTGTCTAACAATCGATAAAAAGGCGCTCGTGAATAGACCCTTTTTTAAAAATAATATCGACCTACTCTAGTTAAATTAACGGTTCAGTGTCGGTAACGGTTTTAATTCTAAACAACAAGTTTCTCCCCACACATTCAATGTATGACTAAAGTTGTGGGCCAAAACTTAGGGAGGCGATAGAGACTTGGCGAGAAGAACAACAATCTGTCTTTCCTTCACCTACTCCACGCCGCCGTCGATGCTTTTGGAATGTAAGGTACATGTAATATGTCATATATCTTCTTTTTCTTTATTTCCTCCTATGTTTTTGGAAAGATTTGCATCCGATACTCAGGTGTAAATTTTACACCTGCTCACATTCTCAATACATATGCTCAAGTACAAAGCACATGACACAAACAAAGGTGAGGAGGTGTACCATACTTTAAGTCCACCAGGGTTTATAAAGGATGAACTAATTTTTTAAAAAAAGGAAAGAAAAACTAGGGAGGGTCTCAACTTTTGGGCCACCCTAAAGCATCCTTACGGATGATAATGGAAAACGCAGGTTGTAGAGTGTCCTCGATGCGCCATCCAGTCCGCTGCATCGTTCGCTTCCCGCATCACATGGTTGACCTGTACTTCCTCAAAAAATCGAAGATCTTCATCTGCATCCACAATAAGAGGGTTAATAGTCTAAGGAATTTTCCATAATTTTTTTATTGACTGAATAACAGCCAAATTATCATTTTCAATAATGATTTTTTGTATGCCTAAAGAAATGACTCCCTTAATACCTTCTCTAAGCCCCCTAGCCTCAGCAACCAAAATAGAACAACTAGAACTAATAGAACTAACTAGAACTATAACTAAAGGATGAACTATTTGTTTAATAACTTTTCCCAATTACAAAATAAGCTTAGTTACCTTTCGAAATTAATAGCTTGCAAATAATTTAAATTTAAATTCAAATTAAAAGAGAGGTTAGTGATGAGAGATATTAAAAAAGTCGCAAATAGGATTGATGTTTGAGAGCAATCAATTAGACGAGTCAATCAAGCACACACATGTATATTAGAGAATATGAAATATTCAGTTGAGCGTCATCGTTATGTTGGCAAAGTTAAACATTTGATGGCTGACATATGACATAGGTTTATTGGTCGCTTGCACTTCCAATGTCATTGTGGCACGGTCATTAGTATTTCACAACAAATAATCTTTGTCACGAACGTAATTCACGACCAGGTTACCTTCACGGCTAATAGAATCAACATCCTTATCGGTCATTCTCTAGGCTTCATTCCTTTGATTTCAAAAAGAAAAGGGTATAGGAGGGATGTGACCTTATGTTATTATGTATATATACGACCATATGTTACTAAATTCCAACCAATTCGATTCCAAATCAAGGAGAACCGGTTGGAAACAAAGCTCTCTCAACAAATATGGAAGCATTTCTAGGACTAGAATAGGAATAATTGTAGTAAGATAAAACAACCCGTTACTAGCACATCAAACCACAGATGAATAAATGGTAAAAATTGTATTACTATAAGATGCCAAATTTTATAGACAAAGGGGCAGAACGTCTTGTCAATTTCATATACGTGTCAATTATTTAGTATTATGATAAGTTAGTAACAATAGCTTTAATCCCATTTGGGAGTTGGAACGGTGGGGCATGCCCTAATGGCTAAATGCCCTGGCCCTGCCCTTATTCTTTCTGCCTCTCCCCAGCTACTATCAAAGATTGTATTATAGCTAGATTTTAAAGGGCAGTTTTGCTTGTGGCTGTAATCATTTCCTTTATAGTTCTCACATTTTTAAAATTGCTTTGTAGGGGCTAATGAAAGTAATAAAGATAAAGTAGTTTTTTTTTATGTGATAAAAACAAAAATAAGGGTATAGAGGTAAATAATATGTGCATACTAAAAGAAATATTTGATTACGGAAGAACTAAAAAGAATTATGCCTAAATGGTAAAATGTAAAGAACTAAAAAAGAAAATGAAGGAGTAAGACGAGTTTTAAATTGTTGCCAAAATGCCAAGTACTCCTCCACTTTTTTTATTTGCAACGGTTATTGCTTTTAACGTGTTCACTTTTTGTCGATTATTTTATAAGTAAAAATATAGTCATGTGTGATCTTGTTAGATTTGTCTCGACGTGTAGATTCATAATATCAAATTTTTATAATTTTTACTTAAGCGAAATAAGAGATATTAAAAGTTAAATAATGCTTTGAAAACCGCGCACAACAAATGTAGCAAATAAAAAAAAGCAGAGGTAGTACTAGTTTTATGAAATTACCGCCTCTCCAAAATAACGAGTTAGCGTTAGTCTTTGCATGGGGTATTAGGCAATTTAGCAACATATATTGTTCCCCAACCCATAGATTTTGACTAACCAGAAAGGAAAGGGGGTTATTAAAAGAGTGAAAAGTTCTGAGTAGATTTGAAAGTTTAAGGTGTTGTTTGGTTGACATAAAAATTTACGCGAATTAGATATTTTTAGGAAAAAGGATAAGGTGAAGTTGTTTGGTTGACAAAAATATAGAAAGCACTTCATACAAAATGGAGGAAGTTACTTACGTTGGTCCCCCTAAATAAATAGAACTTCCCATGGGAAGTTTTTCTTTCCATGATCAACCAAACAATTTTTACCACATTCTAGAAAATGAAACTTTAAGAAAAATACTTCCTAGATAGGAAATACTGATTCCTACATGCGACCAAACAAGCCCTAAGAAAGACTCTATTAGATCGTCAATTTTTATTCCTAACTGTTTATAACTAACTAGGAGTTCCTCCACAAGTGAGAACTTTTGTCTGTGTTCATGTTTATAACCACAATAAAAAAACATCACAATGATATACCACATTTTTACAAAACCCTTGTTAATTAATATTTCCCCTGGTTTTATTTTAATTACACCGTTTCATTTTTCATGTTTGCCGACACGCTTCTTCGAGCGTCAATTTCTTTAATTGTGTATAAGTAAATATTATAAAATTTTAAATTTTGAAATCCTTGCATTGTGATAAATCTAACAATATCCACTTGACTATGTTTTTCTTATATAATGATGCGAGAAATAAAATAGTAACAAGAAACTCATAGTATAAAAATGGAAGAATAATCAATTAAAGTGTGAAATTTCAGAAGTGAGTAGCATGTGATCAAGACAGGAAAAACGAAAGATAAATAGTGGGAAAAAAATAGAAAGAAAAGAAGAGAAAACTTACAAAAAAAAAAGTGGAGGAGAGGATTAGGTGTAGAGTGTACAGAAGAAGAGCACATCAGTCATCAAACTTTGGCAAATGATGGCCACCTAACAACAACAACAACAACAACAACAACAACAGAAGAAAGAAAAGAGAATGATTTCGTTTGCCAGTTGCCACTCCCCACGCTCTCTGTCTCATTAGTCACGGCCTTTCTACTGAAAACTTAAAGTTGCTACTCCTATATTTTCTCTAATTATTAATTTCAGTCATTAAGAATCTACTGTTAATTATTAAGTATTCTTTAAACCCTCTCCATATATATTTATGATGCAACTTATCATTCCCTTGCTACGTACGATTATGACATCACTCCAACGTTAGCACCACGCTTCTGTTAATAGGAGTAGTACTTGGTTGGAAAAAAACGTATGTAGGGTTTTTTGTGCCAAAGTTAACATAGACAAACAACTAGGAGAAAATCCTTGAAGTCTTTAGAGCGCAAAGGCTACATACACATACATTGGGTGTATGTGGGCCACACTTACATTAGGTGTATGTGTTACTAGTAAAATTTATACCTTGTGTATGTGTTACTAGTAAAATTTATACATTGTGTATGTGTTACTACTAAAATATATATTATTACTAAAAATATTACAAATTTACAATGTTTCGACAGATAATTTTGTTTTTAATGATTTGATGTTTATCTTTGTTTAAAAATCTGTTTTATGAAATTTTCTTTGTTTAGATTTGTTTGAATCCTTTGTTTAAAACTAAAAAAAGAATTGTAATTTTTTTTCTTCAGATTATTCATATATTAGCTTCATCTTATTCATCTTCACCATTTTTCTACTATTGATTTCTACTAAATTTTCCTGTCATTTTCAATTATTTAATTTGTTTGTAGAAAAATAATGTTATATTTTCATCTTTACCATGTAATAAAATTCAATTCGAAATATAGTATTTCAATCGTCTATGTATTATGTAAATTCAAATATCGTTGAATAACAAAACAGGTTCAAATGATTGTAAGTTTGTAATTTTTTTAGTAACAATATACATTTTAGTAGTAACACATACAAAATGTATACATTTTAGTAGTAACACATACATCCAGTGTATGTGTGGCCCACATACACCGAGTGTATGTGTATCATCTCTCGTCTTTAGAGTACTTTCGCTTGATAAGCTTTATTAAACAATGATAATGAATATATATTTGCATTTAAAAATTCACGTTCATATTATACTCCCTCCGTTTTTCTTTATTCTAGCTCCCCTCTCTTCTTTGTGCGATTTTCAATGTACAACTTTGACCATGAATATTTATCTTTAATCATACACATGTAAAAATTATATAAAGTCGATAACCTAAAAATACACATCGAGACAAATCTATATATATATATATATATATATATATATATATATATATATATATATATATATATATATATATATATATATATATATATATATATATATATATATATATATATATTAGTGATTATGTATAGTCAAAGTTGACTTTTACCACAAAAGTAACAGAGGGGATAACAAAAAAATGAAGCGAGTACAAATCAAAGTTGATTATAACAAGTAAATATAAGTAAAACTTGGTTGTGAGACGACCTTTGGAGTATACCCCATGTTGAAACCCAAAAGAAAATAAAAAATAATAATTTACAACTTTAGTAGATTATCAGTCTCATTGTTCAAAATGGGCAAATCATGCTAAAAGGTTGAATTATTAAAAAATTATCAAAAAGTGGGATTAATTTGAGCGAAGGACCCAAAGATTGGATTATTATAATGATATTTCCTTTTTCTTATATAGGAGTACTAAAAGAGTAACATACTATTATTAGCATTAGCTTAATGAGCATTAACATATAATTTTCTATTTTATTGTTTTTAAAAAAGAAATATTATCTTATGTTTAAATAATTTTTTTCTCACAAAGACCAATATGAGATTGTAGAATAGTTGGTTGGTGCATTTGTATCTCAAATGAGAGGTTATGGGTTCGATCTTAAAACACATATTTTTATTGTTTAATATGTCTCATTTGATTGTGCAGGGGAAGGGAGAGTATGTGTGGCATCATGGCATGTTTTTGTACATATATATATATATATATATATATATATATATATATATATATATATATATATATATATATATATATATATAATAAATTTATTTGTTATTGGATAGTATATATTGGTATATACGTTTATACGGACAAAGAATATTATATGGACGTGCAAATTAATATCTGGTTAGCTCAGTTATAAAGGCTTGTAGAGGGATCGAGATATCTAATAAGACTTGAGATTTTAAATCTCGTATTATATCATATTGTCCTTTATAACTCTTTATTCACCAAATGTGACGTTGTATCTATTTATCATCATATACTATTAATTAAAATGTGAAACTGTTAGGGATCAAAGGGCCCTAAACTACTACCACAACTCGCGGAAGCATAACAAATACAAAGACAAATGAACACAAGATGATTTATGCGGGAAAACCCTGACCTCCTCTACAAGAGTTAAAAACACAATTACTTTACTATCAATAACAAAGAGAGTTACATCAATATAAATCAATACTAAACTATTTTATTTCCTCTAGTTAGTGAAGGCAAACTCCAACAACTCATCTTTGGCTTCCACCTAGAGGTGGGCATGGGCCGGGCCAGCACGAGCCCGCTCAAGGCCCGGCCCGTTGTCCGCTCAGTGGGCCGTGGGCCTGCCACGGTCAAGAAATTTTATTTCAGGCCCGCACCGGCACGAGCCCGCCTATATAGCCCATAGGCCTGCCTGCGGGCCGAACGCCCCTTTTCTTTGTTTTTTAGCCTAAAACTACCAAGAATCCCAAAAAACAACATAAAACACGGGCAGGCCCGCATGAGGCACGAGTCCGGCCCGCGGGCCGTGGACAAAATCTGGAAATTTCAGGCCCGAAACGCACGACCCGCCATTCATGGGCTCGGGCCCGACCCGGCCCGCCATTTCCTCAAGCCCGCGGGTCGAGCCCATGAACAGGCCCGACCCATGCCCATGTCTACTTCCACCATATAATATCTATGGCACCACGAGCACAAGAGAAGACACTTCCCTTGTAGATTACATATCATCGTATCGAGACTTTTTCTATAGGATATAGCCACAAATCGCTTCGACAAACCATCTCATAAACCATCACATGGTACAATTCACTGGAATCCGGACTGCAATAACTTTTTGAGGCTTAATAGACATGTAACACCCCGACCCATCCAGAGTCGAGTCTATCGTCACCAATGCGCATCCAGGGCTAACAACTGTCCTCAATAACTAACACAAGTTCTTCCGGCGCATTTTATCCTCACTCATGCGCACCCTGAGAAACTTCCCAGGAGATCACCCATCCCTGGACTACTCCCAGCCAAGCATGCTTAACTGTGGAGTAACTAAGGAATTAAGCTCTCTAAAAGAAAGATGCATCTTGTTGGAATGAGTAGACTGCTGAATCCCTTTAAAGCAATCATGAGGGGTATTAATTACAAGACATGTCATGACCAACCGCATGCTTATGGAGGAGACACATTCCCATGGGCCGAAGACCCCCCCCCACATACTACAAGAGGAAACTACATCTTCTCTCTTTGCTTCTCACACTTTTGGCTTCTTTCGCGTATTTCTATCTTCAATGCTTCTCCTCTATTTATAAAGGAATTCAAAACCCTACCTCAACTATATAATTAGCAAAGTACATCTCACATATCTTATCTCTATATCTTCCTAATACAATTAGGATACTACACTACTACTTTCCTAATTGAACTAGAAGTATATACCATGAAATAATATCCTTGCAAATCTACAATATCTTCCACAATAATTCTAGAATATTAGGAGGCATCAAAATATCTTCAAGATGTTATGACACCATAAAACTAGCTGCCTTTGAACTCCGGACTATTCACATACAAGGACTGGTTTCTGACCTGTTCCCTTTGCTGATCTATCACAAATATACTACTTCATGGGCTTGATCTCAACCGAAACAATCGAATTAAAATTTAGAAAGCATTTGTAAATTATTGGAAAAATTGAATTATACTCAAATTCTGTACAGAATATTGGATGTTAGAGATGATTCCTCTTATTCCAATTACTATTATTGGTCCAAACTCCTATAATTTCTCTAACAAGTTAATAGAGAAAAAATTGGTGCACTAATTCTACATCGAGATGTATAGTTTGCAGGGTACAATAAATTTTTTATTTATTTGGTATGATGAATAACCTCTGGACTGTCCTCGCACATGGCTCAATCCAAAGACCCAGACACCTGGAAGGAGGGGGAGTTGTAAGGGAAATTTTGCTCTTGTTTTGAATTTTCATCATTATACATACAATTTATGTGAAACCCTTAGTAAACAAACCGACAAGAAAATAAATAATTTTGTGTGTGCCCCAAAGTATATGGTAATCCCAATTCCCAGGTACAATTGATATTCTAAGAATAGATGGGTGAAAAGGACAAACTAAAACGATATATCAACATATTGAAATATACCCCTGCGCTCCCCAAGAATAAATCTCTATCAGTAATCAGTATATACCTTTAACCTACCAAAAGTCATCCACCATATAATTAACCCTATAATATCTGTTCGATTTTTGGTAAGTTGACCATGAATAGAGAGTGCCTTCATCATGCTTAACACATCCACCCATATAATTAACCCAATATGTTTGAATTATGTTAACCTGAGTATCTGACTATATATGAATAGGGAGTGCTTTCATCATATGCTTAAATTAACTCTTTTTAAGTTTTTCCTTACGTTCATCTATACAAATATATTAAAAGGCGTCATATCAAATGAACGGTGTCACGTGACACTCTACTTAAACTTCTAATACACATGTTTATAATCTCATTTAAAAATATTAACAATATGTAGTTACTAGGATTCAACACATGACCTTTGAAATAAAATGTGAGAGTTTAACCACTAACCCACTACAATTTCAATGCTTAATGTTTCAAAGTAAAACATAATGAAGTGTTATAATTATATGTAATCATAAACTCATAGACAAGATTTTTGATCTCTAACACTTCTATTAAGTAATAACATTCTCTTACCCTAACTTCATTGAAATTGTGACTTCAAGTTTGAAATATAACTATATAAGTAGTTTTCGCTATTTTAACTAACCTTATATATACACGATGTGTGTGAAAACAAATAGAAAACTTAATTGTGTAATAATAAATTGGAGGGTATGATTGTAAAAGAGGATGGACACTAATTCTTCCCGATTCTCCTTATGTAATAGAGATTATACTACTACTAAATTTCAATAAAAAAATTCTTTATTTAGTTCCATTCCGTAAAATATTAGAGAGAAAAGGAAGAATAATTGATTAAATATGAAAAAGGATCGAAGGATGGATGGGAGGAAGGAAAAAGTAAGATGAAGAATGAGGAGGAATATGTGATCTCCCATTTTTTGAGAACAAAATTGTTTCCCATCCTTAACAACTATTTTTCACCATTTACAAAAACTATTTTCCACCTCTAGAATACTATTTTCTATCTTTTAGAGAATTGTTTTCCACTCTTTCCAAACCAAAAAAAAGGAAAATGAGACTTTTCTATTTTCAAAAAAATATTCTCCGCCCAACATAATATTTTTGTAGTGTCCAAAACTTCAACCATGCACGTACACACTTTTACATTGAAAATATTTTAATTAAGATTAATACACCCTTTTACATTGTAAATCCGATTAATGTAATTATTCTAAAAATATTATTGAATTAAGATAAATATTTTACAAAATGACACATTGAAATTATAGAGTTCGGTTAGAACAATGTGATTATAATAAACAAAATATTTTAGATCTTTGGATCCTCCAAGATGAGGGGTCGAGTGTTAAAAATCATGTAGTTTGCACACCCTTTTAAACCAGGGATAGACCTATGTTACAATCACGTGTTGGGTTATATGACCCCACTTGAATTTTGATTTTCTTAAATTTTATTTGATAAAAACGAAAACTTGTAGTATTTTCTTCTAAGAAAACGACCATTTGATCCACGCACTAAAATATTTTCAAATTTAATTTCGCACTCACTAATATATTATCTTGAATCCCACTATTTTAAACGATACTTTTAACCATTAGCCACCTAAACAAAGTAAAAGGATATGTAATTTTTAAATATTTCCTTAGCATAGTTCTCGACTTTTCTGACCATTTAGCTAGATAAATTGTTAATTATATTAATATTTCAATTTTTAGAGTGATTACTTCCTCTGTTTTTTTAGTTGCATTATTTGATATTTGGGCACTGTTCATCAACCAACTTTGACAAACTTTCTTTCACTATTATAATATAAGAAAAATCATAGTCAAGTTAGATCTTGTTAAATTCATTTTAATACGAAAAATTTCATTATCAACTTTTTATTATTTTTACTTATACGTATTCAGATATATTAATATTTAAAGAAGCGTATTTGGAGTATGTAAAAAAACAAATGGTGCCACTAAACAATAAAGGAAGTATATTAGAATAAATCAACAATGCTCAAGTGCTTTTAGGTGTGAAGACGATAAGAGGAAATCCAGAATTCACCTCTCAACCTATGCCGACACTGTGTACAAATTACAAACCTAAAACATGCATGTTCTACATGCTTATAAAATCATATTATTAATATCTGAGTTTTAAACGATAATAACAGCAGATGTTCATTATTCTAACGAACCAATAAACATTAGATTATATAAAGTGGTGGGCATAGATTTGGCCATTTGGTGACGGGTTAGATGAATTAAATTATCGGAAACCAAAGATGGCCAACGGATGTCACAAAGGTAGAAAGATTATTGACAACTTTTTCCTTATACATAAAAGTCAATAGGCCCTAGATTTTCACTCCTTGATGCTGAGAAAGAGATTTGTGTCGTAGATTTACAATCATTGCTTTTTTTTTCCTCTTATCCTTTTACTTTATTTATTATATAAAATGGTTAGATTTTCTCTCTTTAATTAAGGTCGATCCTGGATGGTTCGCTTGGGTATTAAGACCTTGGTTATAAATGGTTTTAATAAGGAACTAGTGAGTATTCCGGGCGATACCTCGGGTTATTATTTTTCGTAATTTTTTGTCTAGTGAGGAAAAATTAACGTCATGACATGATAAATAATTACATAGTATTTTGAAAAATAAACTCTTAAAAATTTGGAGATGAAGGCAAAAGCTTAATTTTCTACAAAAAATTGGCCGAACTAAGAGTTTATGTCTACGATAGTCTCTTGTTATTACCATTAATGTGTTAGGGATTTAACTACTTGTATAAGTCATTTAATAAGATATAATTATAAGATATTATTGTATTTTATTTTGAAATAGTAAACAATGATGTAATGTTGGATTCATGGTTAAGCTCTCACTTTTCATATCAAAGGTCATGAGTTCGATACCTTGTAACTACACAATGTTACTTTTTTAGTTGAGAGCGAGGTTTGACATTGAAATAGAGCATTTGCGTAAGACCTTAGAGGAGTGCTACGTGGCACATAAACTTTCATAGGAACACCTTTTAATATATTAGTATAGAAGATATATGTGTGTGTTTTTAGATTAAATAAAAATTAACCCAATTTGCAAGTAATTTTTTTTCAAAAAGACTTGTGCACACCTGGTTCATAGTATACTAATATTAGTGTGGATAGTAAGCCTTGTCCAACCTTCAAACATAGTGATTCCTTTTTTTTCCCATACAATGATCATTTTCAACATATAGTTTTTTTTGAAAGAAAATTTCAATAGTTAAAGGCCAAACGACAACTACAATATGTATCAAAGATAAACAAAATACAAAAAAAAATTAAATCAAATTCGTCTTCGATGAAACTATCTTCAATGAACCAGATTGACCAAGGGGGCGCAGACCCATTGTATTTACTGAATTTTGCAGCTATTAACAAAACCATCTATCATTTTGACATAGTTTGGAGAAGAACATTTTTTATCTAACAATATTGACTACATTCGAGCTTCTAATACCTTCATGTTGATAGTCTTGGAACTTCAACAAATAAGAACAATTTCTCTTACCTACAAACAAACAAACAAAATTCATAACTCCCACAAGGAAGAAGGAGACCTCCACAACAGTGTAGACAAAAATCCTCATAGCAGGGCTCGAGAAACTCCCATAAATAGAGACTAATTTATTCAAACAAACAAGAAAATAAACTAGAAATTGAAAACAAAAAAAGAGGCTTACCATGGATGAGAATATTCATGGCAGCCCCTTACATATGAAGAGGGGAAAAAAAGGAGAAGAGGGGGCGGCGAGAGAGAACAGGAGAGGTTAGACTTTAGAGAAAGTGTGTGTGCGGCTAATCATTTTCAAAATATAGTACTCATCTTTATACATGCTATTTTCTAACAAAATGATCCTTTATATACATATTCACCTTTTAAAGAGATGGAAAGAAAAGAAACCCCCTTTGGTCTCCCCTAAGAAACTCAACACAGCCTTCAACAAAGAAGCTTCCTCCCTGACAGCAACTCCCTTGCCTCCCAAGAACCACAAAATACCAGTGTACCTGAGAGAGAGAGAAACGAAGTTTTTGACAAAAAAGAAACTTCTCGAACCTAACCATGTCCCTCTGTCGAGTCCCGGCGCTGCCCACCCCGATATGGTTGAGGATAGCGGGGTTCTTTCGCCCCTCCACGGCATGACCCAGAATCAAATTGGACTTTCTTTGGATGAACCGACTACCCCGACCGACGATGATGGTGGTGCTCTTTCGCTCAGCGACACCCGCCCTACCTCATGTCCAGATAAGTTTTTCTACCTTCTCATCTTTTCTCTGCTATTACTCTTTTTATGCACTTCTTTTGATCTTAATTATGAATTGAAAATTGGAATTCAGACATATGGAGCACCGCTTCATTCTGTTCTCCTTCTCATACATGCTCACTCTCCCTGTGATAACAGGATTTTTAATCGGACTATCATTAGGAAGGCCCCTTATAATTCATACTTTCTTGTTAGTGCTATATTATTGAGTTTCTTGTATTTGCTGAATATTTTGTATATCAGATTAGACCATAGGTGGTGTTTGCTACTTAATTCTATTTGGTCTAGAAATTTATGGTTTGAAATTTTGGTTACATATTACCCCGTTTGCTCCCAAGATAGGCATAACTCTTTATGCTTTTCCTTTATTCTAATTTATGAACCTCAAATAGGATTGGAGATGAATTATGGGCATCTGCTTTGTTTTCGTCTCCTTGTCACCATTAGATCTTTGTTACTAATGTTATTGTTTTTGCTAAAGTTCGTTTATGGAACAGTTGCCCTTAGATGGCTTCTTTGCCTTACTCATACTTGGTCTGGAATATTGTGTTATGCCAATACAATTGTGGTTTTCAACTATTGCTCCCATAATATTATGGGATATTATCTCAGATAACCCTGACATATAGGCCTTTTTCCAATATAACCCCGACTTTGGCAGCCCTGTCTCCGATAACCCTGAACTTGGTTTTTGTCATTAAATTGGACGGAATTAGAGACGACGTTAAGTACTCCCTAATTTTGTTTGACTTTTGCTAAATTCATCTATTTCTCTCTTTTGTTCTTCATCTCTTCTCTCTCTTATTCTTCATCTCTTCTAAAAACTGAAATCAAACATCAACCCAATTCAATTAAGCACCAATAAAATCAACCGGTGGCCGACGAATGAGGGTATGAGGAAGACGCTTGCGGTGGAGAGCACGACACGCGAGGGGTTGAGCGAGAGAAATGAGGGTGCGAGGAAGACGCTTGTGGGTGGAGAGTAGTGGTGGTGCCGACGAATGAAGGCAGGGGGTGGAGAGTAGTGGTGGTGCGGCGGTTTACCCGGTGGTCAGAAGGCTGCGGTGGGGCAGCAGGTGGTGCTATGAGAAGAAACCCGAAACAAAGGAGAGAGAAAGTGAAGCCAGGCCCTTTTGGGCTGCGTTTTCCGGCGAGTTTCAAGGCTATCACAGTACCTTTGAACCTGATTGTGGTTGTTGGGTTAGGGACGGCAGACACATAATCCCTGATTTGGTCACCGGCAGTTTGACCCACCATAGTTGCAGGAATTAAATGTGAATCAGTTATTAGTTCTTCACCACTTTCATTGTGTTAGCCGGAATCATTCCCACACCTCCAGACTTGTTTAACCGCATCACCCTTGGCAACTCGAGCGGTATCTCCTCTCGTCACATATCACCATTTTTCCTGCTGCTTTTGATGAATCAAGCTCACCTGTAACACCTCACAATACTTAGTTTTAAGGCCTTAAAAAATCTACAGCCAAACATGATTTAGCTATAGAAGTATACATACATATGACACTGACATTTGACACTTTTTAACATTGAATAGAACTAGTTTCAGCTTTCTCATGTAATTGTTCTTCGAAAACCATTTTCAATTTTTTTGGGTCAAATTAAACAAAGTTTTAAAAAGAGTGTTGGAAATATATGATTTTGGGTAAATGGGTTTGGGAAAAATCTGGATTTTGTTATGAGTTTGGGAAAAATTGATGAATGATTGAGAAGATATGAAGAACAAGAGAGAGAAAAACATGAATTTAGCAAAAGTCAAACCAAGTTAGGGTCTACTTAACGCCGTCTCTAATTCCGTCCAGTTTAATGACAAAAACCAAGTTCAGGGTTATCGGAGACAGGGCTGCCAAAGTCAGGGTTATATTGGAAAAAGGCCTATAAGTCAGGGTTATCTGAGATAATATCCCTAATATTATTCAAAGGAATGGTGATTTACTAGCTTTTCCTTGCAAAACCACTTATATGACTTTTGCTTCTACGTTTAGCAGCGTTATTGGGTCCACAAATTCTCAGTGGGTGTTTCTCCATAGTTTCGTTGGTTTTATGACCATCAGTATTGTGTCATGTGCTCTAGTTTTTCTTTGGATTTGGATTCTAACTAGGTACATCTGTTATAGGGAATGTTTTCTCCATTGTAATGGTCCAGGTGTTGAACTTACAATTAATAGGAGAACTTTGGAACAACGCCGTCAAGTTACAATTGCTTGGAATTGTTTAGATCAGTTTGATTGCCCTACCACAGAATTCCAGTTTCAAGTTTGCACCCTGCTTATCTATCCCTCGATCCATAAGCCTAATCAAGCTTATGAACCTAAAATTGAAATTGAGATGTATTTTATTTACTTTGTTCATTATGTTCCCTTGTGTAATTGTATTTCCTTGCAACTGCTTTGTTTTTGTTTCGAAACTAACACTAATGAATGGGTTGTTAACACCCTCTGGAACCGAGTGCTTGACACTCGCTATGGAACTAAGTGCTTGACACTTGCTAAGAATGGTATCGTGATTATGTCACACAAAAACTCAGTTCAACCCCCAAGGAATCGGATTTTATCCATCCGCTATGACAACTCAGTGCTTTTTGCACCCCTTTTTGACAAATTGGTTATCATATGAAGATCCTAAGTTGGAATATTCAAGGCGGCAAGAAACCTGAAGCTCTTGCCGAACTTGTGTTCTTACGAAACAAACATAAACCAGATATCATGTTTGTTCTTGAAACGATGACTTCACATCAAAATAGTTTAAAAATCCTAAAAGCATTGCATTTTGATAACAAATTAATCATCGATCCCATTAATCATTGTGGTGGTCTTTGGATAGTTTGGAATAATAGCAATATTGATGTTACTAGTCACACTTTATCAAATAGGTGTGCGCATTTGAATGTTAACTTCAAACCTTTGAACCAAGCGTTTATTATATCGGGTGTATATGGACCGGCTCAAGAACAAGATAAGCCCGAGTTTTGGCAAGTATTTAGAAGCGTTCACACTTTCTTGTACATTGCCTTGGCTAACTCTTGGAGATTTTAACGAAATGATTTCATTTGATGATAAATTGGGGGGTCGTCCGCTCTCCCCCCAACCAATTAATTCGACTTCCATCTCTCCTTGCTAATACAAATGCACAAGACATACCTTTAATTCAAAATTCTTTTTCTTGGAAAAAAGTGTTGTACAAGCAGTCGATCTATGAAAGACTTGACCGTGCAATTGCAAGCAGTTCTTTTATAGTCGCATTTCCCCAATGTCAAGCATCATATGGCGCTTTCACAGATGTCGAGACCATGCTCCTCTTATTTTTGATTCCAAATTTCATGCAATATCCAAAGCACCACCCTTTCGATTTCAAAATGCTTGGACAATTGACCAACAATCGCATCAAATCGTTAAAAAGTGTGGGCTCAATCCATTCAGGGGATCCGTATTTTTAGAATCCAAAGACAAACTTTCGCAAATTAAGGTCCAGCTTAAGAATTGGGCAAAGCTTCGTTTTGGCCACACGAATAATAAGTTAACTGAAAATAGCGAGAAAATTGTTTCTCTACAGCAAAGAATATGGGCTCAACCGTATAACCCGTTTTTGGTTCAGTGTATTAATCGTCTCATTAAGCAAAGAGAACAATTACTGCTTTTTGGCCAATCTAATTGGGGTAAATTTAGTCGTAAACAGTGGCTTACTCAAGGAGATCGCAATTCGCGTTTCTTTCATATCAAAATGAAAAAACGAATTGTCAACACTACCATCTTTAGACTCCAGGATCATATGAATCAATGGATTGATTCGCCCTCTGGCATTAACGATCTTCTTACTGAGTCTTCCAAAGTAAGATTTACTTCAACATCCTATTCTGAGCGTCAGTTGGACCTCTCTTTTGTCAAGCCTTTTGTCACTGATGAGGTTGCTACTACCCTAATAGCACCATTCTCTGACGTAGACATAAAATCGGTCTTTTTCAACATGAATCCGCATAAAGCGCCAGGATCTGATGGTTTTGGAGCTAAATTTTTTCAGGCTTATTGGCCAGTAGTGGGCCCTTAAATTTGTCTAGCTATTCATGGTTTTTTTCATCATGGTTGTCTACCTGCATCTTTAAACCATACGATCATCACGCTTATCCCGAAAATTACAACTCCGGAAACGCCAAACCATTTTAGGCCAATAAGCTTAATTAATACAATTTATAAAGCCATTTCTAAACTCCTTGTCCAGAGATTATGCCCGATTCTCAAGGCAAATATTAGCCCTCTTCAAAACGCTTTCACCCAGCATGATCTATTCATGATAATATCCTCATTATACGGGAAATTCTAAACTCCTTCCAAAAGTCCACTAGTAAAGTTGGATGGTGTGCTTTGAAACTCGATATGGAAAAGGCTTATGATCGAATTGAATGGGATTTCTTATGGCAAACCTTGCTCAAATTGGGATTTCCATCAAAATGGATTCATTGGGTATAACAGTGTGTTACTACTGTCTCTTACTCTTTGAAAATTAATGGTAGTACCACAGACTGGTTCAAACCTTCGAGAGGTCTCCGCCAAGGTGACCCTCTATCTCCGTATCTGTTTATTATTTGTATGGATGTTCTCATCCAAAAGCTAGTGGTTGAGAGCACCAAACCTAAATCAGGTTTGGGGTTTAAGATTTGTCCAAGAGGTTCCCAAATACCGTGTCTAATGTTCGCTGATGACAGTCTTGTTTTTTGTAAAGCTACATCTACAGCTTGCAATAATCTAAAAAACATTCTTGATGATTTTTGCCTCATGTCGGGTCAACTGGTTAATTTTCACAAATCACCGTTGGTCCTTTCAAAGAAAATCCCTAATGCTCGAAAAGCTTCTCTTGCTAGCTTCTTCAATATGACACCCAAGTCTTGCCTTGGTAGATATTTAGGAGTTTTTTTCAGCTCCTACTATCCTAAAAAAAGGGACTATAGCCATATCCTGGCTAAGGCCCTGCAGAGAATTCAACATTGGGAATCTGGCTTCCTCTCAAAAGCTGGCAAGCATACCCTTATCCAGTCTAATCTGGAAGCTCTTCCAGCTTATACTTGCTCATCAGCCCTAATTCCCTCTGATATCTGCAAATCTATTGACTCAATGCATCGTCAGTTTTTCTGGAGACAAACTAAAGATAAAAATAGCATTCCGCTTATAGCATGGCAGACCATCTGTTCTCCTAAATCTCAGGGTGGTTTGGGTCTTAGACGAACTTTACTGCTTAATAAAGTTTTCTTAGCCAAGCTTGGTTGGAATTTAGTTACTCAAAAACACACTTTTTGGTCAACCTTAATCAAAGAAAAATATTTATCTAACAAATCATTTTTTGAGTACACGTCTAAAGCCAATGATTCTTATATCTGGAAGAAAATTTTAGCACAACGTGAACTTCTTCGAAAAGGTATTAGATGGAAAGTCGGAAATGGTAAATCAATTCTTTTTCTGGCTCGACAACTGGGTTTGCCAGGAAAATCTATATGATATACTAAAAATAGATAGAAATAATATCGATTTAGATCTAAAACTAGCAAATTTTATCACAACAGATCATACTTGGGATGTTAGCAAGCTAACTCCCATTTTACCCACCAACTTCTTGTTAAAGTCAAAGGGATTCCCCTTCCAATTAATGACATTCCGGATGTTCCAATTTGGGGACCCACTCCGAGTGGTGACTTCTCAGTGAAATCTGCTACTTGGTTAGCTCATGACCGCCTAAAAGTCTCCATGGCCTTTTAGATGGATATGGAAGTCGGAAATTCCACCCAAATTACAAATTTTTATTTGGCAAATATGCCACAATAGCCTTCCTACCAGAGATACGCTGTTTAATAGGAAAATCGTCCCAACAAATCATTGTCCCCGCTGTAATTCGCAAGCCGAAACTATTGATCACTTACTCTTCACTTGCCCAAACTCACAAAATATTTGGAGCCTCGCAGAAGTTACTTCTTGGTGCGCTCCACCAATGCCCATCCCCTCCACGTTACAATTCTTGCAAGACCTTAAAGGTAAGCATACCTTACCAAAATGCATTCTTCTTTTTTGGAGTATTTGGAAAGAGAGAAATTCTATGATTTTCAATAACGAAAAGTGGTGCCCTCAACGTATTGTTCACAGAGCTAAATTTGCTCATGAAGAATGGATGTGCCGCTTACAAGTGGATGCTTGCCATGCTATTGGTTCTCCTCTTAGAGGAGCTTTCCCCCTTCCCCGTACCCCTCTTCCCTTGGCTACCCTTATAGCCTGGGAATCCCCTCCTTAAACTTTCTTCAAATTAAACTTCGATGGTTCAGTTCGCGGTTCGGATGCAGCGGCCGGTATTATCATTCGTAATCATGAAGGTCAACTATTACACGCCAAAGCTTTCAATCTAGGCCACACTTCTGTTCTCATTGCGGAAGCCACAACTCTTCATCAAGGTATCAAGTTAGCTTTACTCCTGGGTATTCAGAACATCATTATTGAAGGTGACAACCTGCTAGTCATCAACGCCCTTAAGAATCTTTGGTCTACTCCATGGAAGGTTGCTAATATTCTTACTGATTGCAAGATCATGCTCACTCAATTTGCCTCTTACCAAATTCGTCATGTATTCAGAGAAGCTAATCGTGCTGCTGATTGGATAGCCAATGTAGGGCACCTAGTGTCTTCTAGTTTCGATGTGTCCCCTTGTAATAATTCTTCTCTTACTTCCATTCTTGTATCCGACACATTAGGTGTTCCCCTCGAGAGGAGGGTAGCCTAATGTTCTTTTCTTACCTAAAAAAAAAAAAAAAATACATATTCACCTTTTTTTTTTTACTAATCTACCATTTAAAAGTTGCCCTTTCTAACATAGTAACATTTCTCATTTTTTTTGAGTGGACATTATTTCTCATATAGTCACTCTATATAAGCGTATAATTACTCCTCTTTTATATCTACTATTTTCTAACTTAGTGACCTTTTTTTTTTAATATAGTCACTTTTTAACCTATAGTTACTTTTCTTGTACATCTATTATTTTATAAAATAGTGACCATATTCTTCATATAGTCACCTTTTTCCACCTATAGTTACACAAGCTAGTATTAGGTCCACACTAAACTTAGTGTGGACCAAATCCATTTTAAGTTTTTCTGAATTTTTGTAAAGAATCTATTGCATATAACTTTTATAAACAAAGTTACTTCTTCTTAGTTTAACTAGTTAGCATGAAATATAACTCCTTAATCTCAAATCAAAGAGCTCAATTATTGTGACTCTTTTTCCAAATGACAATTCCAGCCCCTCTTTGAAATATATACTTCCTTCCAGTCATGTTAGTCGCAATGTTGGAGAAGACGCTAATTTTACGGACACTCATGTATTGAGGAGATGGGTAGAGAAAACAAACTATTAATTAAACTAATGTTGTATTCCATTCGTTGCTTATTGATGTTTATAATTTGACTTTCACATTTGTCAATGCACATCTTTGGCTATAAGTATCTCTAATTATATATCTACAACATTTATAAAAATTTGATATTATCAAAGTAATAATTGAGACGAGTCAAATAAGACCATACATGACTATTTTTTTTTCTTATATGTTGATAAAAATTTAGAAGATTAATTTTATTCCATACAGTGGCAAGATTTCAACTAGGAACATTAATAAGAAAAGCAGGAAGTAATAACTTGAAATTTCTTGAAAAGGAAAATTTTGCAACTAAGGCTATATTTAGTCCACTTTAAATTTACTTATCTGATCTGAGCTTATTTAAACTTATTTCATCTGATCTTATCTAAACTTGTTTTTTCCTAGATCTAATCTGATCTGAACTTATTTTTCTGATTTGATTTGAACTTTTTAATATGTAATAAAATAATAATAATAATAATAATCATCATAATAATAATAATAATAATAATAATAATAATAATAATAATAATAATAATAATAATAATAGTAATAATAATAATAATAATAATAATAATAATAATAATAATAATTACTACTACTACTACTACTACTACTACTACTTCTACTATTATTATTATTTATTATGATTATTACTATTATTTCTATTATTATTATTATTATATATTAATTATTACTATTATTATTATTACTATTATTATTATTAATTATTATTATTATTATTATTACCATTATTATTATTATTATTATTATTATTATTATTATTATCATTATTATTATTATTAATTTTTATTTATTATTATTATTATTATTATTTATTTTTATTATTTTAATCACAATAATATTAAAGATAGTATAAATAATAATAGTAATAATTTTCTATTCCCTTTGATGTTCCTAACCAAACAACATTTTTAATCAAAGGGAAACTCTTTCCATTCCCCTTGTAACCCTTTCTCATACGCTTTCCTTTTTCTCGTAATGAACCAAATGCCCTTCGAATGAAAAAGAATTGTGTTAATGCCTAAAATAGAAATGTTGCCATTTATGATATGACGACTTTATATAAAAAGATACTCCAATTAATAGGATTATAGGAATATGGAATAGAGGGAGGAGTAATTACTACTCCGTACACATGCAAATATTGTCTGTAAAGAGAAAATTAGACGACCCACAAGATGAGGTTTAATTTGCACCAGTTGTAGTGTGAGGTGGAAAATTGTTTATGTTTTATGCAATAAAGATAGTTGTACTCGATTTTGAGAACTGTGTATTAGTGATATGGGATTGGGAAGTGGGAAAATACATTGGACGACATTCCCTTCTCTTTTTAGACACCAAACCTCTATGGAGTTTTCAGCTTAGTTCATGCCATTAGACATTCTTTTTTAACTCAAGCCTCTATGATTGAATTGCCGCTTGTCTTATTCTATAGTTTTTAGTGCGCTCAATAGGAACAATATGTACTCCTAACTCATGGTGTACGTACGTACATTAAGAGTATATTGTCCGAAATTGAAGAAAAGATTGAAACTCAAAAGTATTCATATAAAAAAAAACTTATTATGGATATGTAGAGTCTTGGTCAAAATCGTCTCAGTCAAACAAAATTACTGAGACGGTCCAACTTAATTCTCTCGCTTATCCACAATACGAACTCCAATTCAATCTCTAGTACCGATTCAACTTTAATTTAGCGAGGGAAGAAGAACATGTTGTTGTAGGAGGAGGAGCGAGAAAATTGGCGACACTGGCGGATTATGTCGTCGATAGTGAGGAGAGCAGAGAAAGTGCATATTATCATCGTCGGCGTCATCGTCAATTGAAGAGAATTGGTGAAGTAACGAGCCAGCCATGAAATTTTGGTTAACCACTTGAGAGGAAGAAATAAACAAGGAGATCTAGAGTAAGGAATTAAGGAGGAAGATGGAGGAAAATAAGGAGAGAAAGGAAGGAGAGGGAAGATGGAGGAAAATGAGGATTTGCTAATATTCAAGGTCAGAGAAAAGATGAAGTAAACTAATAAGTTTAATTATGTCATAAATTGATAAAAATATATATATAATTGATAAATATATGCCTTAAACCAGTAGATATATAGCTTAAACTGAAATAAAAGTGCCTAAAACTGATATAAAAATATCATAAACTTAAACTATTTTCAACCAAGACGCTTTGTTATGGGTTTGGTCTTTTTGAGCTGAAGCTAGAATTGACCGTTTGACAACTAACATGTAAATTAAATATAAATTCTATTACTTGATAATAAACCCATTTGTTCAATCACGTCATATATTAAGATAGAACATCATTTTTGCTCAAAGTGTTGCATGGCTTTCTAGTCAGTATTTTATATTTAATTTGGATTCCAACTTATATGTAGTTTCTTCTGTCCATGGATAGATTAAGACGGTGAAATATAGTATAATAAGGAAATATCTATATAGGAGGTAGATAAGATTAGAATCCCGTATATTTTAGATTAATTGACGCATTGACCAAGACAATTTACATAGAAGTTTTTTTTACCCATGCACATAATTGGAGTTACCGGCTAACAAGATGATATGTTTACACAATTCCCTTTAGAATATGAATTCGGAAATGTTTTTGATTTCATCTAGAGGCAAGTTTACCAAAAATTATCTTTTACTCATTGCTCTTTAATTTGGATAGCTTTAAAAGAGCATATGAAAGCCCTAAATACAGGTTGAAAAACATTCTAAATAAAAGTCAAAATAATTTAATAGACGAAATCTTTTATCATAGTGTATGTTATGCATGTCTATATATATATGTGTGTGATTATATAAAACTCATTTGCTTATGGTCCATCAAAAAGGGTTGAAAGAAAAAAAGCATATTATAAGAATAGTGAAAGTGCATCTAAAAAATCTTACTCAAGTATTCCTACTTTGCTAGTAGAGAAGTTCCATATGCTTGTTATCTTCTATTCGTCGCTTATGCTCGTCAACTCTCAGGTAGGGCACTGTTATCACCTGTAAAATATTTCAACGCTCCCACTATATTTCTACTTTTTCCTGTTCAAAAATAAATTAAAAAAAAAAAGAAATAAATAATAAAAAGAGAAAGTGGCAACTAGCTAAGCTAGCTGCTCTTTTGTTCTGATGGTAACCTATCAAATCTGCAACCCCATTTTTTTTTGTCCTCTCAAAATTTTCTATATACTTTTTAGTTTATCCTACACTTTTATAGATCTAAAATAAATTTCTAAAAAAAATAATAAAATAATCATCCTTGAAAAAACAATAAAAACCTATCTACCTAAGCTTATCTTTTCCATTTTCTACATTCTTCTCCAACACAAAAAAAAAAAGAGATATAGAGAGAGAGAGAATATATAGAAAGAAATTTTTGGTGCTTTTAAATTTGATATCTCAAATTATGTTGAACCAAGGTTTAATGGAAGATCATCATCAACTTGGAATATCAAGCTCTCAAATGGGGTTTTATCTAAACTCTACAAATTTGACTAACTTTTCACCACTTGTTAATAGCAATAATCAACACCATCAATCTAATGATCTTAAACCCTTGAATAGTTTATTACCTTCTTCCTTTGCTATAGATCATGTTACTTCTACTCTTACTCAAGCCCTCCTTTCTTCCACTACTCCAAAGCTTAGAGAAGAAGATTACTTTTCCTCATCATCTTACAACTTCCCTCCACTCTTCTCCCTTCAAAGACCAACGACTCCAAATTATAACCTATGGTAAGAAGTTGTATATGGATCATATATTATATTATATACTTCTATATGACTAATTATTTCAATAGGTTTTGAGTGCGATAAATTCTAACATGGTATCAAAGCAGGAAATCTTTTAACCTTTCACGATGTGTTATGTGTTTTGCTTGTATTCACTTTATTCTTAGTTATTATTGATTTTGTTGAATCTTTTATTTCTAGGTCATGGGGTGAAGGGAAGGAATTCCAATTAGGAGGAAGCAAGAGAAGTTGTAATGGAGATCATCAAGATCCACTTCTTGGTGTATCCACCATGAAAATGAAGAAGATTAAAGCAAGAAGAAAGGTGAGAGAACCAAGATTTTGCTTCAAAACCATGAGTGATGTGGATGTCTTGGATGATGGTTATAAATGGAGGAAGTACGGTCAGAAAGTGGTTAAGAACACTCTTCACCCTAGGTAATATATACTTATTATCTAAATCCTCACTTAATTAATTTCGTATTCCTTTCTTTCTCATACAATTAATTAGTACTAATTACTATGATAATTACTACTGCATAATTGATAATAATATGTGGAGTACTATATTATGTACTTAGAATAGTTTTTAAGAGCATGCATGCATGGCAATGAAATGATCTCACTCTCTTTATTACCTCTCATTATTGTTATTAGTGTTTGAAGAAGTATGAAAAAAATGAGATCTCGCAGTATTTGTAAATGATTAATTATACACTCATAATCGTAGATGAATTGTGAGATAATCGATGTAAGTAGGAAAAAGGATTTAATCATGGATTTAAGAAGATATGATGAATATTATCATTATTGTTCATTGATAGATCCAAAAAAATTATGTTGAGTAACAATTAAACAATGATTCCTCCTCATTAAGCCAAAAAAATAGTAGTGAGGCAACCTTTTGCAGAGGGGTAAAAGTAATAAGGAGTGGACCTTAGCTAATCATGCTACATTTTAAGCCATGAAGCAAAAAGGTAAACATAATATATGATCAGATCAATAATGCATTTTATGATTTAAAAGAATCATGAGAATATTTAGTAATCTTTATTCTAGTACTATACATCCTTTGTTTTCGATTGATTATTTGATTAAGCCGTTAATTAAATAGAGGCAATACAATCAAATTTGCCTATATATGTATTAGTTTAGCCGCTTCATGATGAATTTCTATATAGCTTTGTGTTTATTTGGCATTCATTATATTGAAGGTTTATTTCTTCATTTATCTAGTTTACAGGTCTGAATTGGAGTGATTTTTTAGTTTGTATAATCTAACAAAATGCTAGAGAAAATTGTTGGTTATTGTGGACTAACATTATTGGAGAAGTTATGCCTAATAATTTCGACCCTATAACATTTATAATGTTTTTCCCCCTATATTAGTTCCTTTTTTTAATTTTAATGTAAAAAAAAGTCGCAAAGGACATTGATGTAAATAAATTTGATTGTGAATCTTGCATATCTCCCCACACAAGACTTTAACTGACATGTACATGATTATGTTAGTTTGATCTTGAAAGATATTTTTTCTTTTTTAAATAACATATTACTCCACATTACATATAATATGTTTACTTGAAGTGAAAAGACTGCTATTCATTCATATACTATAGTCCGATATAGAAGTAGTCAAGTAGCTAGCTAGACAATTTTTTCTTCTTCTTCATGATAGATACTAATCCAAGCATATATCCTATGGAAGAAGGATAAGCAATATCTTGCACACATTTATATATCTAGTTAACATTTTAAGATTATGATCAAAGTTAATTAGCTCATTCGTTCTTTAGTATGCATGAGTATTGTGTGTGTATATATATATATATGTATATTGACACATGAAAGAAAAAAAAAGGGGTTAGCACTCACTCTAATCCACATTTAATTCAGTGCAAGTGCAAGTGCAACCATTATTAATTTTCATCATGAAACTTTCACCTCTATGACAAAAAAGAAAGGGCAGGAAAAAGTGCTAGTTAATTAGTGCATCTAAGGGATCAGATGTAATGATATGAGATGAGCTTTAATTAATAATCGATTCAACTTCTTACCAAACTTGAATCTTTCCATGTTTTAGTTTGAGTGAAGAGTTAGTTAGATTGAAGATTTCACAGCTTCTTCTCTTGAGTTGATCTTGTGCTTGTAACTTAAAATTAATCAAAAACACGTTGGAACTTATATGAGTATAGAATTACGTTGATTTCTTGTGTTTGTAACTTTGCAGTAAACAAAACATTTTGTTATTAATATAGCACACTTACTTTGTTTCTCTTGATGTTTTTATTTGCTTAATTTCAATACATACTTTTCTATCAGTACGTATTAGTGAATATTTTCTATGACCATCATATAATATATTAGAATGAAACAGAAAGAGTATGTTAAGAGTAATAACAACGTGTTTTTAAACATTGTTCTCATAATGGTGACGATCATGCTGACTATACACCCCTCAGCCTTTGGTGCATCTTCCTTTCTTTTATTCTTGTTGTAATATCAAAGTATTGTTAATCATTGTTCTCATAATGGTGGCAATATAATGTGTATGTTCAAGTGTTAATAAGAATAATATGAGCACGTTGAAATTCAAGTTACCAAATATAGTAATATCTTATATAGTAACAGTGTAAAACATACTTGAGACATTATTTAACGACAAAAGGAGTAAATATTAATGAATGTGCATTGTGAAGCATAATTTACCCAACAAAGTAAAATAAAAATTATGAAAACCTCTAGCTAATATCAACTACTTCCTCCGTTCTATAATAATTGCAACATAATGAATTTAGTTTGAAACTCTGCTAGTTAATATAGTTTTAAAATATACACATATATGTGGCAGGAGTTATTACCGGTGCACTCAAGACAACTGCCGGGTGAAAAAAAGAGTTGAGCGATTAGCTGAAGATCCAAGGATGGTAATCACAACTTATGAAGGTAGACATATTCATTCTCCTTCCAATGATCTTGATGAATCACAAGGCGGCCTACCTCAACTTAATAATTTCTTCTGGTGATTATATAATACATGATCAATACAATTAGTTGACCTTTGTGGTATTAGTTTCTAGTTAATTAGCTTCACTAATCATCGACGTGTTCCTAAGTACTGAGCTGGTGCTGTTTTAATATGCCATGCCAAATCCAAAATCATGTAGTATTAGTACGTAGTGTACTTTCAACTTTCAAGCATATAGTTGTGTTTTATATGTAAATGTCTAGTACGTAAAATTTGGTCTTTTTGCATGTTTTTGTATGGGAATAATTAAGAACACTTGTAAAATTTTACTATTACTCAAAAGTTTCTCGGTTTAAGTGAAGTTGTTAGAACAGCTAGATGCTGTCTTTTCTATTCTTTTTATCCGTGACAATTGATAAGTTGTTGAAATTTGAAAAGCTTGAGAATTGAGATATGAGAAGTTAGAAACATGGAAATGGCACATCAGCGCAAGGATTAACCATGCATACACACAGTAATTTTGCGTTACATGGAAAAAGAAAACAGTTTGTTTTTTGGAAGACTGTTTTATGTTTGCATAATTGCATTATATGCACAGAGTGAAGAGAGACGTAGGGACATTATCTCTCAATCATATAGCTACTTATTTTGAGACTGTATGCAGATTTCTTTGCAATTTTTAGGGAAAGAAAACTGTTTGAAATAATGTTTGATCGTGATTAAGGCTCCGTTTGTTTGGCAGAAAAAGTTCTCCAGGGAAACGATTTTTTCCTTATTTTTCGTTGTTTGGTTGGACAAGATAATTCAAAAGGAAACTTAGGTGGAAAAGAGTTTTTCATCCCTTTGTAAATATTTTCCTCCAAATTTTGAAGAAAAACCATTTTCCTCCGTTCTCTCATCCCCAACATCTTCAGTTTTCCTTTCTTAGCTTAATAATTTTTCATTAAACTAAATAAAGGAAAACTAATATTCATTTGCGTTGTCAAACGAAAAATGAAAAATGTTTTCCATCAAAACATATGAACCCTATTTTTACAATATTCCACCCATGAATGGTTTTGTAGGGTTTAACGAGCACGAGTTTATAAGCATTCTTGTAAGAAATTAAACAAAGTACTATATGTATCTTCATGAAAAATTATCGTTGATCATGAGGTTGGTTAGTATGACTTGAGACTAGTCGGCTACTAGACGAGCACGACACAAGGAACAGGATGGCCTGGTAGGCTGGCTAGGGAAATTATCTACAAAATTAAGCGAGAGCCAATGAGTCGATCTATCATATGACCCCCTTAATTTTATCAAAAAAAAAAATTAAGGGAGCCTAGCTTGGTAAGTGGTTTGGCTTGTGCCTGTGCATGATCTTCTCTTTTAGAAAATCAGTAAGTCACCTTAAATGAGTAGGTGCTAAAAATTTAAGTCACCTAAAATAAATAGTCGTATTTGGGGGTAAGAGCTTAATTTTATTTTAGCTCAAAAATTGACTGAAATTGAGTTGCTATCAAATATAGCTTCTCAATTTAAGGTGCTGAAATTTTCAGTCCTTATCGGTTCGATTTCCTTTTCATTCACCTTATCGGTTTATTTCTATTTCGAACTATGTTACCAAACATAGCCAACATGTGCCTATCTTATATTTGTTAATTCTTCGTAAAATTTTAATGCCACTCACTATATAGGTTTAAAGGGGTATGAAAAATATTGTTAAAAAATTGAATTAAATAATAAACAGTGTTAATAAACTTATTGATATTTTTTTTTGTAATATAAAAAGGTTTGTAGACAGAATTATGTATCCATGAACATTTAGATTAGAAATTAAAATCAGATATTAAACTATGATAATGAACGTGATTCAAGGTTTGTTCTAATCAACTTATTAAGATAAATTTTAGAAATAATAAGTTAACAAAAGTAAGTTTGAGAAATAAAGACCCTTGGTAGTTGGTATCACTCGTCAAATGCGGCATCGAAGTAAATAATGGGAACAAAATGGGATGATTAACCAACTTTATATATTTTTGTCACGGTTCCTTTATGTTTTTTCGAATGGTATGTCTCGATTACAAACCAATTTGTTACCATAGAATTACTAATACTTCCTTTTGTTCCATATTAATTGCTTCATATAGAATTTCAAGCCTCTCAAATAGTCTCAACTCTCAATGCACCACTTTTGTTCCATATATAAAAAGTTGATTTTCAAAAGTTTATGGTTAAAGTTTGCATTGAAATTCAGTAAAAACATGTAAAAACAATAATAACATGTTGGAACCAAGCTAGATAGATTTGTGTGTCACTGTAATTTTTTCCTTTTTTTGGCACATAATTAGGTTATACTCCATTATCCGTCCAATATTATAAGTCTTTCTTTCCATTTAAAAGTGTCCAAAATGTAATTCTTGTTTCTTTTTTTGATTCTACACCTTTCCATGATTTTCCTACGAAAAATTGTGCCACCATTATTTAGTTTGCTTATTGGAAATAGTTTTTTGCTTTGTTTAATCAACCCAGGGGATAAATTAATCATGCATTTAATGCTCTTTCACCACTTATTGTCATTCTCTCTCCTAAAATCAACTTTTTCCTTATAAAATTTATTTTCAATACACAAACACTCTTTACCTTTCTCTTAGATTCTATTGACCTTAATACTCGTGCAAAAATAAGAATCGAAGCAAGCTATAATATGGGACTGGAATTTTTTTTTGGGTTAGTAGTTTATACCATGTAAGATTTACAACAGTTGTGGAAGGAAATTTTATACATGATTGGACACCTAAACCATAAATCCATAATATATCATGCGCAAGTATTACATCACATCTACCTCGACATAAACATCAACCCAATACCTCTGTGAAGGCTCTTAATTATACCAAGTTGATTAGGGTAGATGGGATCCATATAGACGACTTGCTCCTATAATAATATGAGATTCTTGCTCATTCACTCCCAATTTCAAAAACCAACTAACTTCCTTTTCATCTCGAAAAAAGCACTATTACATTATAATCCTGTTCTTTTAGAGACATATTCAATTCAATTCAGCTACTTTTCTCTCACAGTTTTAGTTCATTTCAGCTCAAAAGAACGGCAACTATGTCTTGAAGTAAATTTAAACAAGTAGAGCTACTTATTGAGGTTGTTAGTGGAAACAATAATATTAAAGAAGAAGATAGAGGAATGATATTCCATAAAACTACAATAATAGCCAATTTAAGACACAAATGATTACCTCGTAAATAATATGAGAAACCCAAGAAAGAAAGATTAGACATATCGCCCATGACCTTTGGACTGGGCTGAAGAGACCATAAGACATTGTTCTTTCGTTGGGTCGTTTTATCATAAGGTGCGCAGACCTGTTTGAAAAGTTAGGCCCATATCGTCCGGCCCGTTTTCTGGTTATCATATGATATTATATACCACTTCGCTTTATAAGCTTTTCAGTCTTCACTCTAACCCAATTATGTTGTAGCCCTGTTCTGTATGTTTGTAGCCTTGTAGGCCCAAATCTTTGAACTAATCAGACCGACTTCATCAAAAACAAATCACCACACCTAGTATGTACTACTGATTTTGAATATCTGATAACTCCATATGAATTGTTTTCTTTTAAATTATAAAAAAGATATACTATCTCTATTTCAGTTTAATTTACAAAGTTTGACTTTCGTGCTTGTGGATACAGAAATTTAACCACTAATATCTTTAATCTGAATTAGTAAAATTTTAAAAATGTTGATATTTGAAAAATATATGTTGAGACGAATCTAACAAGATCATACATGACTAAATTTTTTTTTATGTATAAATCACAAACAATGGATAAAGTAAAGTATGTGAAAAATGCCAAAATACAAAGTATCTCCTATGAATTTAATGTAATTGGTTTTTTTGATACAATGATATTCGATATGATGCTTCATTAACTTAATTATAAGTTTTCATGATTTTTTTTTAGCAACAAATGTCTTACTTTATTGATTATAGAATATTCATTATAATAACAAGAAGTGTAAATCAAGGCGGACTTACAATAATTTAGGCATAAAAGTTACCATTAAGAATATTAAAAAAGTATATATCTTTAGGAATGGTAAGGAATCACCTCTTAAAATAGAAAAGTTATCACAATCAAACAGAAAATTATTATAAGATCCACCTTATAACGTTTTGTATTGTAGTAATATCGAAATCTATATGTTGAGAAAAAAAATACACTGCAGCGCAAGATACTTTTATAAGAAAGCAATATATATACTTCCTCCATTTCCTTTTAAATGCAACAAAGGGGTATTTTTTGTGAGATATAATATAATCCTTTGTTGGATATAAAATGAAACGGAGGAAGTAAGAAAATCTATTTTTTTTTCCAGATCTTAATTATCATTATATATGTCATTTTGGCTTTTTATTAATAATATTTTTTTCTTCCCGTCAAAATAAAAAAAGAAAGCAATGTAAAAAGAGACACGATTCAGTATTATTACCAAAATACAAAAGTGTAAAATTTTCAGGCTTTTTCACCTGATAAATAAAAATCATAATCTAACACTTTTGTCCCACTTCATTTCTATTATATGACACATAATCTCAGTTTACCACAAAATCAATGTTAATGATTATAGGAGTTTAAAGATATTATTGTAGGAGTGTATAAAAAGGGACATATATGATTCAAATCTTAAAACTCCTAATCTCAAACCTTCCAAGTTCCACCTTTACCTTATCTCACGCGATTCTATTAGAAAAGTGGAGCATCTTGATTTATAAGATATAGTATAAAACTCATCATACCATTACTTAAATCTAAATATCGACACTTGTCCTTTAACTCTAAGATTAGAGAAAAATGCATGTGAATTAGTGGTTTAACAAATATTCTACTAATATGGTGTACCTTTGTACAGTATTCTTTTTGGAGTACAAGGTTGTACTACATTTGCTAAAGCAGCCAACTAATGCAGAGTTGTCTGTTTATTTTGACTTTGTGCTCCGAAATGACCTACCAATCTGTGGACGTTGTTGCTCGAAATGGATGGGTCGAGACAACTTTAAAAGATCAACTATTTATTTAATAAGAAACCGATCAATACTATTTACTTTTTTGTTATTTAATAGATATTTTTTATGTGAAATCCATTGATAAATTAGACCAAAAATAATGTTGGAGAATCAAGTTTAAAATTATATAAAGTACAAATAATCTATTGTTTCCTTGAATATACAGTATATCTACTGTACGGACATTAGAATTTAGAGGGTAACTTCCTCTTGTTTCTAGTTGTCTTTGTAGTATATAAAATCACATAAAAGTATGTAAATATCCTTAAGTCTAAGGACATTGTTATTTGAAGTATTTTGTAGTATACAAAATCATATAAAAATGTGTTAATATCCTTAAGTCTGGTACTAATCGACGGCTGAAATATTAATTTCAAATGCTTCACCTAAAAGAAACATACGAATTATAATATACCTGGATCAATTTATCAATTACTAAGAAATTTGTGCTCGTTGGTTTTTTTTGTTTTTAAAAAGATTGAGTTTTTAAATAAATGTCTACGACATTTACAATAGAAATCAAAATTTTCATTTGAGGGGAATAGAAAATTAGAAATCAAAATTAATTTAACTAATACATATAAAATTGAGTTAAATAAAACTCCAACTTTCCTAAAAAAAAATAAAATAAAACTCCATACTTTTTAATTAGTTATAATTTAATGTTATTCGGGTTGTTTTATCGAAGAATAACTCTACCAAACGACAATTGTTGTAGATGGGATTGAAGACTCTTGTATTCCCATTTTCATATTGCTACTTCATTTGACAATCTTCCCTGAGTGGATCAATTGATCTATAATATTTTTAAAGTTGATTTTGATTTAATTCAACTATTTTTAGACGAAGAATCGACATAGGTTGCGAAGTTGTATTCATCCTAATGAAGGAATCAGTTTGTAGTAGACCTATAAGTAGTTTATACAAAATTAATAAATTCCAAATTTCAAGAGGAGAAAGATAAAATTAACTCAATATATATGTGTAGAAAGAAGCTAAGCAAATTCATCATGAACATTAACTTAAAACTAGATATAAGAGAAAAAAAGCACTTTAGAAGAGAGAGGAAGGGATTTATTGCGCTCATTTACAATTTTTTGAGTTAATTGCTTGTTGCTGCTTGATTCTGGATATATTAAATGAGTATTTCTTATTATACCTTCTTATAATAAAAGTAACTCTATAAGTTGCGTTTAGTTTTTCAAGATCAAAGTGGTTTCTAGTATAAGTTTTTGTCAATTAATTTTAAACTCACAATATAAAATAGTTAGGGTCTCGTTCTGTTCAACTTATTTTAACTTATATAAGATTTTATAAGATCAGATAAGATAAGATCAGATAAGATCAGATCAGATAAGATAAAATAAGATGTTAGACACACTCAATAAACTATCTTATAAGATAAGATAAAATAAGATAAGATAAGATAAGATAAGATAAGATGAGATAAGATACGATCAGATCAGATAAGATTTTATAAGATCTTATAAGATAAGATAAGATAAAATAAGTTGAACAGAACAAACCCTTAGTCTCCATGTTTATTAATGACATATATAGAACTTAATATTTTATTAGCATATATGGAAAATGTAATGTGGCAAATGTAACCTTCTTAAATATATTGGATGTCTTTTACTAGCTACTAAAAGTTAGGTCGTATTAATGTAAATATTGTGCATAAAATTTAAACTATATAATATATAAAATAATTAATTGCATCAAGGAAAAATAAGAATTTTTCTTCATAATTACATTATATTTGGACTAATATGAACTTATTATAGCATTATCAAAATTATATTTACTGTTTGTGAAACTTTTCAAAAAAGATACGTCAAAATAAGTTGTAAAACCCTGACTAAAACACAAATCATAAACATCTGTTTTTTTTTCTAAAATAAGGGGCATTGTAATGTAGGTAATCTTGCACACTATTTTAGGGAACCCTAAAATTAAATACAAACTGAGAAAAAAAAATGTCTCTACTAGGGGAATTCATCGTTAAATTAAATGTCATGAGCTAACTTTGAGATTCTCATAATAAATGATGTATATTCTTTTGCATGAAAATGCCAAACTTTTTGTACATACTGACGTACGAACTTCAACATTATTAACATAATTTTTAGCTTATTCAAGTGCACTTTATCTTAGAATATCGAAGCCAGCAAATTACATGCCAAAACCATCTTTTGCAAGTAACAATAATTTTGTTGGTTTGTTTTAGAATTTTTAGATCCATCAGGTTGAAGTTTCCAACTAGAGCGGATCCTTGTCCAAAGGACGGTTCCTCGAAGCCTCGTACTTATAATTTTGTCATAGGAATCCTCTTAAAACAAAATATATCTTAATTTCTTAGGTTTAGCCAGCCATACGTACTTAAGCATAATACTATTCATGTACGTTGTCGCGGTCTTAATTAATTTATCATACTATTAATTAATCAAGCCTTAAAAGTAGTTCGTAGTCGATATAATTTTACGTGTTTATATCAAAATCTAGGTTCAAGTGCATTATATCTTAATTTATCATATTAAATTATTAATCAAGGATCTTTCTTGCTCAAAATAATAAGAGACATTTGTTAGTTAGGCATAACTCCTTCGATCGTTACAGGAATTTGATCATAAACTTGGATCTAAATTAAAGTTAATATGGAAATTCAGATTGTCACTTATTAATTTCGAAAATATCGTGTTATTAATTACTTTAGGATGATTAATATAACGTGTTTTTTTGTGTGGAAAAGGAGTAATTAGTAAAAGCTCAAGCAACAGTCAAAGAATTTGTCATAAACTAAAGATTATTTTCTTCATTTTGGTACCCAATTTAATAACATTCCACTCAAAGTGGCTAAATTACAATCGTATAAGTTGGTGGTGGATCGACAATCAAGCATGATATAATTAATTTTGTGAGTAGATAGGCATCTGGTAATCTGGTATTAGTTTTAATGTAGAATAGCATTATTGAATATTACTACTTTCTTGGCAAAGGCCATGTCAGGTGAATGATCTAAAATAGACCACTATATTCAAGTATATTGTGGTCCATATTGGAGATGCAACAAGTATATGTGGATGAACGCAAAAGCTAAGCAAATGTAAAATGGAATGAACAAATCGAGAAAAAAAGGGAAAGATTAAGCATTAATAATTAATAATAATTAATAGTAATCAGGAGCAATATAATAAGATAATGTTACAGAGTCCTCATTAACAGCATTCCTTAAAAGGATTGCTTGTGTTAAGAAAAGCAATAGCACGTTAACCCTACCAAAAATTTCCACATAAATGCACTCACGTTTAAATGCTACTACTACTACTACTAGTATATATAGTAGTATAATAATCCTCATACTTTGAATTCCAAAAACATAGACTATAGTACAATACTATAATGGACTATATAGGCTATAGTATATTGCATTGTATACTCACATACTTCCAAGATAAAGATGCATTGGATTTTAAGAGCATAGATAAATAATGATATAGTACATATAACTATAAAGAATAAAAACAAATTAGGTAGAGGATTAATACTATTCGCTTTAGAATTAATCAGTTACATACACTATATAATAGAGTCATTTTGAGAATTAATATTGATTATATATTATAGGTTATTTAAAAACATAATTCCACCAAAATAAATAATGAGAGTCATAGTATGATAGGAAATTAGAGTCATTGAGAATTAATGTGATTATATATTATAGGTTATTTAAAAACATAATTCCACCAAAATGAAGTCATAGATGATAGGAAATTAGGGGGAATAATATCTATAAAGAAAATTATTTTTGCGGCCAAAGATAATTGCTACAATATTCCGGTAATCATTATCATCACACAGTCGACTAGTCGAGTATACAATGGTAAGAAAAGCAATGACTTCATTTTCACATTCAATCCAGGCCCATCGGGTCGATCAGGCACTCCAGGACCACTGGGGCCCACTGCGTGGTTCTCGTGACCTGCATGTTCAAGACCTGATTCAAACATAAATTTTCACCAATATATAAGAAAACCCGTAGTCGCGTCGTGAAATATGATATATCTCATTATATTCGTCTTAATGCATATATTCGAACCATCAACTTCTTATAATTTTGCCAATAAGTAATCAAAGAATTATCAATAGCTAAAAATACATATTTATATTGGAGATTATGGTGAAAAATCAAATGGGTAAATTATTATGAAACAAAAGGAGTAGTTGTTCATACTCCCTCCGTTTTTTATAGATGTAACATATTGACTTTGGGCACTATTCATCCAATACACTTTGACCATTAATTGTTATTTATACATAAGAAAAAATATGGTCGTGGGGATCTTGTCGATTCGTCACGGTATACACTTTCCAAATATATATTTTTTATAACTTCTACTTTTATACAATTAGAGATATTATCGATCAAAGTTGTGCCTCGACAAATGTGAAAAATCCAATGTTACATCTAAAAAAACGGAAGGAGTACAAAATATCTTATGCATTTAAATTACTTTTTCGTATTAGACTCTATTATGTAAAAGTTCTATTACACTCTTCCAAATTTTGGCAAACCAACTATTTGCCCTTACTTAGGGCCTTCAACACAAGACTTCGAACTCTACAAATATTGGTCATGCATAGGCATGGGGAGGACCCCCTCAAAAAAAAAAGGCATGGGGAGGAGCACTATACTGTGATATCCTTTGCTGCCTTGGAAATAATAGAATGTTGCAAGTAGCTTAGAAGTTCTAAGTATGCCAAAGCAAGGGTCACATAGATTGGTGGAATGAGCAAAACCAAGGGAATTTAGCAATTTTAGGAGGGGACATATGGACAAGTAGTAAGTACTATATAAGTTTTGCAAATCACATAAGCTGGTGTAGTCTTCAACATAAGCTGGTGTTTTTTTTCAAATCACAGTAATAATCACAATAATTTATTTATATAATTCGATATAAATATTTCCTCTACTTTTTCCATTTTTTAAATAAAATCTAAAGTATATGACATCGATTCTAAAAATTAGGAGTATATTTTTATATATACTTCAAAATAAATATTTCCTCTTTTTATTTACTATTAACAAATTGAGAAATAATACACTTAGTAAGAAAATTTATGTGATGGAAGTGGGAAGAGTTTCATCTGTTACAAGAAATAAAGAGATCTGCCTACGAAAAAGTATATGTGAACCTGCAGTGAACGTACAACTTTTTGCAACATTATTCCAAGAATTGTTTTTAGGAGAATTATACAATAAGTACAATATCTCTAAATTATTGGAAATTTTCCAAATAAATCTGAAGTGCTAACATCTCTCACAAACTAATCTTATTTTTCAACAAAATAATTCTATTTTTAGAATGAAGTATGGTTTGATGATGATGTGATATATTTCCTCCGTTTCAAAATAGGTAACACGGTTTGACTTTTGCATTATTCACACACTCTCCTTTGACCATATATTTATGAGTTTTACATAAGGAAACATATAGTCATTGTGGAATCTTGTTATATTCGTCTTGATATATACTTTTATAATATCGACTTTTTATAATTTTTACATGTAGGGAATTAGAAATATTAATAGTTAAAGTTATGTGTTGGCAAGCGTGTCCGGAGAAGTGTGTCAAATATTTTGAAATAGAGGAAATATATGTCATTTGTTATAAATGTCTCTGCCCTAAATAAAATAAATTCTTTGAGCTGCCATTACACAGAGCCCCCTACCCAGTGGCCCACTACAAGGCAGACACCCCAAACCCCCTCCCTCCCTAAATCCCAAGCAAATTACTTTGGATAAAAATTAAACTCTAGACTTTGTTAAAGAAGCTAAATAAAAAAAATTCACCACTTCAGCTAACCCCAATTCCTAATATTTTAATATGATGACAAACAAGGATAGTTTTAATGATATAACACTTCCAGGTCATTCTAAAAAAATTCAAAAAATCCAAAGTTATCTGAAAAAATACACCCTCAGTTTAAAACTACCTTAATAATTTTCCAAAAATTTACTATAGAATATAAAAAACACAAGGACGTAGTACGTTTTTGTGTTGTGAAATAAATTAATTTTTTCCCCATCTCTAGTTAAATTCTTTTGATAGAATTATAAAATGGGTCCTCTAATAATTTTATACACGGTCTATGGCATCGAAATACAGCTCTGTTGATGAAATGGGTCTGGCGCTACCATCATGAACCATCAGCCCTATGGAGATCCATTATTCAGGCCAAATACCGATATTCTACCACATCAACCATTCATGAGTTGGCCCGCCCCAAATCAGGTGGGCCTTGGAAAAGCCTCTGCTGTGCCATCCTAAACAATCATGAAGCTGCAAAATTGGTCTCTTCAAATTTTCGCAAAAGGGTAGGAAATGGGTTGAACTCCTTTTTCTGGCACGATCTTTGGATTGGGCCGCGTCCGCTAAAAATCCTCTTTCCCAGGCTCTATTTAATTTCCACCTCTCAAGATTCAACAATAGCCTCAATGGGCCTATGGGACGGCCTTGAATGAACTTGGGCCTTCTCCTGGAGCCGTCCTCTTAGACATCATGATGAAACTGAAAAGCTAAACCTAGCCCAGCTGCTTGAAAGTGTCACTCTCTCCCAACATGATAAAGACTCTCATATTTGGACCTCCTCCACTGATGGGAAATTCTCGGTCAAATCAGCTTCATATGAACTTGCAAATTCTTCTCCTCGCTATGTTGAAGCCATCAAAGGCATATGGAAGGACTAGTTCCCCACCGAATTGAGATATTTGTATGGATGGCCATCCTCGAAAAAATAAACACTCGCCATCGTCTATCTCGTCTCGGTATTATTCCGGAAGCTGAGAATATTTGCACATTCTGTTGTTCAAGCCAAGAAAGTGTTTCCCATCTCTTCCTTCACTGCGATCTTTCATGAAAAATTTGGGGATGGTGGTCTGACCTTTGGGGCTTCAAATGGGTTCTTCCATCCTGCCTTAGGGATGCCTTCTCCTTATGGAATCTGAGTTGTTATGGTCCATTTTTAAAAAAAATATGGTTTGCCAGTTTTTTTGTAATTGCCTGGTCCCTGTGGAAGGAACGAAATGATCGCACATTCAACAAAACCTCCTGCTCTTTAAAAGAACTCCAAAGCCTGATATTACTCAGATTAAGCTGGTGGGCTTCAGCTTGGATTGACAAATTCCCATACTCCCCTGATGAGGTTGCAAGGAACCCGCATTGCTTGAATTGGAAAGGGGTCTGCCAAAAGCCTCCGTAAATTCCTAAACCTATTGAATGGTCTCCTCCACCATCCTCTCATCTTAAATGGAACGTCGATGCATCCCATGATCCCATTCGCATCCGATCAGCTGTTGGTGGGGTGCTACGTGATTGCAATGGGCGTTCTATGTGTGTCTTCTCCTCACCAATTCCCCCAATTGAAATCAATTCTGAAGAAGTGTTTGCGATTAAAAGAGCAATTCAGATTACCATGACTTGCAGTTTACTTTCTCAAGCCTTAATCATTGAATCTGGCTCGGCTAATGCAGTCTCATGGTGTAATCATGTCAATGAAGGCCCATGGAACCTCTGCTTCCCGCTAAACTTCATCCGCAATGCCCTCCAAAAGATGCCCCTCATGTCAATCTCTCACAAGTGTCGCGAAGGAAATATGGTGGTCGATGCGCTTGCAAAGAAAGGTCTTACCAGATCCGATGAATTTTTAGCTTGGTTGTAATTCTCTCCCCCCTCCTAGCTGCTTTCTTTTATTCTGGCTTAGCCAACTATGGGATTTAGTTCCTCGTTTTCTTTGTACAGATCATGGTTGCTTGTAACTAATTGGGCTTTGGCCTCACTAATGAAACGACAATTATCAAAAAAAAAAATTATACATGGTATTTTTGTCATACTCCCTCCGTCTCATAATATAGTGTTCACTTCTCATTTTTTACGGGAATTAAGGAAAATGGAAGGAGTAGTAGGATTTCCCAAAAAAAAAAATTTAAAGAAGTGTTTTTAGTTCTTTTATCTTGGAACTAGTTCTACATTTTCTTTTTCCTTTAAAATAAAATCAAAAAGTAATAAATGTTTCTTGTAATGGTGTAAAACAATAAATAGGGTACATATTTTGAAAGAAAGGTAGGGGTAATTTGGAAAGTTTATGTAAAAATGATAATTTATTCTAAATAAATTGATAAAAAAGAAAATAGACACAACGTTTTGGGACACCCAAAAAGGAATGTGAGCACTATTATGGGACGGAGGGAGTACCACGATTTAAATAGAATTCAAGTGATGATTGATGATTATAGTTTAAACTTATAATAATAACTATTTAAACGTAGAAGACCATTTTACTAGTTACAACTATAAACATCTACTTGAGTGTAAGACCCCGTTATTTTGAACTGAGAGAAACTGAATTGAACTGAACTAAATTGAACAAAAATGAACTGAACTGAGAGAAACTGAATTGAACCGGAAGAAACCGAACCGAATGGGCGAATCGAACCGAGAAACCGAACTTAATGGGCCGAACCGAACTAAACCGGAGAAATTAAAGGCCGGAATCGAACCGAACCGATTGAACTGAAACTTAACTGAATTTAACTGAAAATAAGTCCGAGAGAACAAGGCCTAGCTTTAGTCTTTATCCCCTGACCAAAAAAAAACTTCAGCAGTAATCTACGAAACAAAAGTCGAACTTATGAAAAAGAAGTCTAGTCAAAATCTCATGCATGTATTAATGCAAACGTGTGTGCATGTTTTTTGTGTAAGACTGTGGGAGTGCGCAATAAGCCCCACACACCAGATTACAATGTAATTAAAATGTTTAACGATTCCCAACAAAAATTAAAGGTTTTGCGTCTTTTCTACACTTCTTTTCAATACTCTTTATTTAAAATATGATATTTTGGTTTAATTTTAGACTTAAATTGAGCCTGTTTTAAGGCTCAATGTATCCCTTATTAACACCAAGATTCAATAATTGTTAATTTATCCTTTGTCCCTATAAAGAGGGAACATTTTCTTATGATATCAGTTTGTCTTGTGCTTTGTTTATAATTTTTGTTTGGTTATACACCTGTTTATCTTTGGCGACATGATCTGTTGTATAAATGAAATAAAAATAGTTCATCAACTTGCACTTGTTACATTATATGATTAAGATTAATTAGTTTGATATATATAATTGCTGTCATAATGGACTATTAGCTAGGTATATATATAGAATCGTGCATGCAAGGGAAATTAATTGTGATTAATTAAGAGTAATTAACAAGAGAGTGGTACCTTTAAGACACACGGTCAACTGTTTGACCATGCATGCAAGTAGGGGCCTCAAATTTCAAATGAACCTGGCCTGTATGTCCCATAAGGCCATACACAATGGACGATGGCTATCATTCATATAAATATTTATAAAGTTTTTTAAGATGTTATATGCTTGCATTGTCACGTTGTATGTTAGTATTTTTAAGTTGCATACTAGATAACTGATAGGAAGTGTACTATGATTAATTATAGAGATTTGGTAGGGTAAATTATGCTCTCGCACAAGTCACTTAACTATAATTCCAGGCTCTTCATTGATGAGAACGAACTAACAGAAAATAAAAGGTCTAGGAGGAGCATCTTGAACGATGGCTTAGGTCCCCTTTTGAGAGGTCCCACTTCTTTGAAAAAAAATTAGAAAAAAATATTCTTAAAAGAAGTTTTTGGGGCCGTGCTTTTCTTTTTATAAAACCCCTCATCTTCATCCTATTTTCTCACACTTCATTTGGTTCTTAACTTTTCCTCTTTCAATTCTCATAGCTATAACTCTTATAATTCTTCAATTAACGTTACTAATTTTTCCTAATTGAATCCACAACCATGCCAACAATCTTTGTCTTGGCCTCTCCCCTTTCTCCCATCTCAAGTTCTTGTGGTGGCTGGCGTTTTGGTATGGTGGCCGGAAAAAAAAAATTCCGACAATTCAGATTAGTATTCCAACAATATAAGGCCAAAAATTTCAATAATATCAAACACAAATTTCGGCAAATACGTCTCCGTTGTTTAGGGGCCTTTTTTTTTGCTTTTGCACCGGACCTCGAAAATATCCGAGACGGCACTGGTCAAGACAATGGCGCATACTGGAAAAGAATTAATATAGTCAAAATAGGGTCGATAGAATTTTATTGGGGTTGATTGGTAATTTTTTAATGTAATATTACAAATTTCTAAAATTTTATAAGCAAAAATTGCAAAAATATCATTTATAAGTGAAGTCAATTAACCCCACAATCTAAAGCATAGATATTAGATATCCCCTAATTACCACTGGATTAGATATCCCCTAATTACCACTCTTCCACTCCCTGATTCTCTATGAATTAAGTACTATGATTATATCTAAGCTTGTAGTATATGTACATATGCATGCATGGTATCATTGGCATCTAATAACTAGTTGGGACTTTGAGGAATTGAGCTGGGAATGCAATTTGCATTGTCCTCCTTGAAGTGTTCCATCTTGATTGTTTATTCCCCTTTGAGACATGAAATTTAATAACATAGTTTGATGTACCTAATATATAACACATATTACTCCTATTACCTTTTATTTTTATTTTTGATTATTCAATTTGCAAAACCGCTAATAAAATAAATAGCGTCGAAGTGCTTGAACCAACGGAGACAAAGCATGATCATCTAGGGAACAAAGTGGAAAAGGGTCATCTCACCTAGAGTTGTCCACATGGGTGTGTGGATCAGATTCGCAATATGTCAGGCCGGGTGTAATTGTAACACCCGATCCATACGGAGTCGAGTATATCATCACCAATGCGCATCTAGGACCTACAACTGTTCTCAATAACCAACACAAGTTCTTCCGGCGCATTTTGTCCTCACTCATGCGCACCCTGAGAAACTTCCCACGAGGTCACCCATCCCTGGACTACTCGCAGTCAAGCACGCTTAACTGTGGAGTAACTAAGGAAATAAGCTCCCTAAAAGAAAGATGCATCTTGTTGGAATGAGTAGCCTGCTAAATCCCTTTAAAGCAATCATGAGGGGTATTACAGTAGTTCTAGTTGGGTCAAATTCGAATTTTGGGCTGCAAGTGTCAGATCGGATACGGGCCGGATCAACTCTGATCACTACTATGGGCATCAGTCCACGACCCTGAGGATCGGACCGGTTGGACCGATAGACCGGAATTTGGATTTCCTTGGACCGAACCATAATTTTCAGTCCAGATCGGACCGGAATTTTAAGGTCCGGTTTGGTTTTGAACCGGTTCGTGATTTACAATTTTGTAAATTAATTTTTTACATTTTTTTATTTAAATTAAATTGTATATATATACATAATAAAAACATATTATAAAATTCAATATTGTATGAAACATTTTAAGATTTAATATATACATAAATAAGTTTTTTACATGGATAAAAAAGTTGATTTATTTTTAAAAATCGGGTTGTCGACCCGGACTGGAAGAGACTAGAATATGTAATTTTCATGACCCGGGGACCACAACGGAATTTTCGGTCCAAATTTGCACACCTCTACGGATCACCACTCTTTCGGGTTTTGGGTCATTGTTTGGTGCCGAGTCGGGTCAGTTCGGATGAATGTCAAGCTTGGACCATCAGTTTTCGGGTCTTTTCAATTGCAAGTTGTTTGAGTTTTAAACGGGTTCGGACCAAAAGTTAGATCATGAATGGTATGCAAAAACGAAATAGAAATCTTATCTCAAAGTTTGAATATCACTTGTATTTCACTTTTTTTATCGATTGTTGGTTATGATTATTATGACCTATCAATTCTTTAAACCTAGAATTATTACATTTTTTTAATACAGAATACGACCTTTAATCGCTAGAACATTAGCACTTAAGTCATCATTTTTATGGGCGGAGACGGAGAAGGGGTGGCGAAGTCACCAAGGAAAGCGACAAAAGCTAACTATATATATGATGATTCATGGGAAAGGAATAAGAAGTTGTAACTTGCAAATTCCACATAAAATAACAGCTTGCCGTTGCCCGTTGGGCCATTTGCTTATTCCCCCCACTCAGCCACTCTGTTAGGGGGAAAAAATTATACTTCCTCCATTTTCTTACTTGCAACATTTTCTATTACTTGTAACGTTTATATTTTTGACAATTATATTATTTCTTTCTTTCTCCTGGCACATGAGTTTTTTTAAAATTATCTCTCTATTCTCCTTGATCCTTGTGCAAAAGGAAACGTTGCGAGTAATAAAAATTAGAGGAAGTACTAAAATTCATTATCCTCTCATGTCATTAGGCCCTTTTACTTATGAAGTGATTTTTTTGGTTATCACTCAATCAATGTTACAATTTATAGAATTCCCTGCTGTGATAAAATTTGTTTCATATATATGGTGGCCGGTACTGAAGGTTTAATTACTCCAACTATGTATACATCTTTACATAATGATTAGTTGATTACATTGTTTTTTAGGTGCTGCGCCATGTATGAGATTTGAGACTAAACTTTATTGTCAATTATTCCTTATTTATAATAACAATAACAACAAAAAAAAGAATCGAGCCAAAAGAAAGAAATAATCGATAAGCTCAACCCAAAAAATCAAGCCCAAATAGTAGGTTGGCCAACATGAGCCTAATTGTAGTACTCCAAACTAAGTTAGGCCCTATGTAGGTGAGACTATATATATAATCATAACTTAGGGCTTGTTCGGTTTACCTTATTTCAATCTTTATAAAAAAATAAGTTCAAATAAGGTCTATAAGTTCAGTTTAGCCTAAGGTAAGGTCCGACACTCACAATATTTATATAAGATATGAGACTCCCACAATATAAAGTCTAATAGGTTCATATAAGTTTCTTTTTAGAGGAAGATTCAGATAAGTTTCTTTTTAGAAGAAGATTCAGATAAGTTTGAATAAGTAAAAATACGTTGATATTTTTTTTTTTTAAGGTAAGATGAAATCCCTTGCAAAGAAGGGAGGAAACTGGAGATCCCTCCTTGCACGGGGTGAGACTCGATCCCAGGATCTCTAGGTGATGCCAACACCACTAGGCTATCACCTGCTGCTCGTAAAAATACGTTGATATAACCGGGCCTAACAGTACTACTATACAATAATACAAAGGAAACATTATATATTCAAACATTTTGAAGAAAATTTTGCAGATGGGAATGACACAGACGGCAGCTTTCAGAAACTAAAATTGAAAAAAAAAATGGAGATTGAGATCAAATATCATTTATTGCAAAATCTCTCACAACGGACAACCGTGGACAAACTTGCATTCGTGGTTGGTGGGAAATTTACAAATTCTTGCTGGCAAAAAATTAGTATTAGATAGTTATACCAACTCGTCCCCAAAAACAATAAAAAGATGATTAAAAAGAAAGTCTCTCTTATTGGGATTGGTGGTTTAATTAAACATAAGTATTAGTAGTTGGGAAATTTATTAGTTTACAACTTAAGGCGATCCAAAGAGTCGTGAGGCGCCGAATTAAACGATTAGCATGTCCAATAAGGTCATCTTCAGTTCAGCCAGCTTAAACGCATATAATAATAGTACATCAATCCAATTATTATGCTCATGACTTTTATTCTTACATATACTTATTAAGGAACCATTTAGTGTTTGAAAATAGTAACACAAAATCTTGTGTGTAACTACACCATAATTTATGGTGTAACAATCCACAAACCATCGTTTTTTTGGTAAAAAAAACTCAAATGACATGAAATAAATGACAAAATGACATGAGATTCATGTCATTCTTGTTAAAGTCTATGCCATTATGCATGTTACACAATAAATTATGGTGTAACATGTTACATTCAAGACGCACTTACTTCTTACATATTGCATGAAATGGTGATAAAGAAAAAGAAATCTTGAAAGTGGCTGCTTAATATAGAAATGATGCAACGATGAAAAAGGAAAAAAAATATAGATGTTCCTATTTGGATCTTGAGATGACACTATTTGAAAGTTGAGATATTCTTCTAAATTTTTCCAAAGAAATCGTATAGAAAAAACATAGTAATCTGGGGTCATGTTTGGTTCATTTCAATGAACACATTATTACGAAAAATCAAACTTTCATGATTTTTTCTAATATGTAATAAAAGATATTAATGATACAAAACATGTATTAGCATGTGTAAAAAATGGGAACACCGAACATCTTTTTGAGATGAAAAGAGTATCAACTTAACATATAAAAATATACTATGCTACTAAACTTGAGAGAAAAGTTACAACAAGGGGGCTCTCATAATGGTAGTGGAAAAGTAATTTTGTTCTTTCTCTAACATGGTCATAATTATTATGAACATCAAAAAATAGTTCACTGCAATTTAAGGATCATATCTAATTACTCCCTCTGTTTTTTTATTGCTACATTGTTTAGGTATGTTTTTCAAGATGTTTTTTAAACCTTTAATATCTCTTATTTTTTTTAAGTAAAAATTATAAAATTTTGATATTATGAATCTACACATCGAGACGAATCTAACAAGACTACACATATATTTTTACTTGTAAAAAGTTCTAATTAATTGATCAAAATTGATAATTTGATTTCCTAAAATGGAAATGTAGCAATTAAAAAAATGGAAGGAGTATTAGATTTATATGGTCATACTTATTAGGATCATTGTCAGAGCATTCGGTAAATATAAGCTCTTGTAGAAGAAGACTTTTTTTTTAAATGAAGGCATCACAACAAACTCGCTCATTGTAATTTGAAGGAATTTTTTCCTTCAATAATGCTAAAATGGGTATTAATTCCTGAAATGTGCCGAAGTTTAAATTAATTCCCTGGGTACTGTCCACGTAGGACGGCACGCGAGAATTTTGTTTTTTTAACAAAACCGCTACTCCAAGTAGCGGTTAATACCAATAATGTAAAGTTGACCGCTACTTCAAATAGCGGTTATATGATGTCCCTAAGACAAGTTATAAAAGGCATGCATATAAACCGCTACTTCAAGTAGCGGTTAATACCAATAATGTAAAGTTGACCGCTACTTCAAATAGCGGTTATATGATGTCCCTGAGACAAGTTATAAAAGGGATGCATATAAACCGCTACTTGAAGTAGCGGTTTATTATGAAAAAAAAAAAAAATTTTTTTTTTTTTTTTGTTTCACATAAACCGCTACTTCAAGTAGCGGTTTTGCCTAGTAAACCGCTACCCCAAAGCGGTTTGCTTTACCCCATATACTGTTTTCAAATAACTTGAAGTTAACCGCTACTCGAGTAGCGGTTTCTTTAAAAACAAATTTCTGGCGCGCCGTCCTACGTGGACGGTATCCATGGAATTAATTTGAACTTGGGCACATTTCAGGAATTAATACTCATTTTAGCATTATTCAAGGAAAAAATTCTAATTTGAAGTGACATTTTCCTAAAGAATGACTTGTTAACATTATCAAGTGACATCACTCCTTTCATTTCTATTCTTTTCTTATTCAAAGTAAATGTCTTGATTACATAGCTTCATAATGACCATAAATTATCACTTGCTTATAAGATAAAACATTATCAATGTATAATTATGTGCTTCACTCTGCAGTCTTGAAATATTAACATTTTGTAATTAATTTGTACAAATATATAATGGAGAATACTAAAGATTAAACTCAAATCTATATATATAGACATAAAGTATCAATATGGTGAAGTATTCTAATAAAATCTAATGGTTTGTGGAAAAAATTTAAGATTTGTAAGGGGAAGAACCTTGATCAAACCTCAATTTTCATAATTTCTTAGTCCTATAGTATTCGGGGCCAAAATTAGAAAAAAAAAGGTAAATAAATCTCTGACCCCACCTCCCGAGCACCCCCCACTTGATGAAAAACCCCAATTACTACGAATCCATGGTAATTAAAACTCTTATCACATAAGGCATAAGTCAAGTTTTGCTTGGTGTTTAGTGGTTCTTTACAGGTAACTACTCCCTCTGTCCCATAATATAGTGATTGATTATATTTTTTCACGGAAAATAAGGTATATAAAATCTAAGAGGAAAGTAAAGACTTTCTATTTATTTAAATAAATGTTGTATGGAAAAAGGTGATTTTAGGAGAGAGATGGAGAATAATTGGTAAAAGAGCATTAAATGTAACCCTTGGATTGCATAAACAAATCAAAAAACTAATTTCAATAAGCAAATATATGATGATGACACAGTTTTTCTAGTCAAATCACAAAAAAATATGGAATTAAATATAGAACCAAGCACTATATTTTCGTGACACTCAAAATGAAATGAAGACTATATTATGGGACGAGGGAGGATGTATATATATATGAAGCATTCGTAATATTTTTGAGCGTAAGATGGGGCGACTCACTTAAGGGGATAAAGGGAAATCCTCAAATGAGTCACATGAGGTTTGATCCCTAAACCTCAGGGATATGATGTGAGGAGCGATGCCTTATAGTTACTCGATTTTGGCTCTTTTTACTTCTTACTCTACGCAATAAATCCACCTTTGACATTTCATCCAAACAGTAACGCTCATGAGTCCCAGGTCATTGCAATAAAAGTAACTCCCGTAAGCTTTTGAGGTTGCGTGATATAACCCCCATGCAAATAATATACAGATATACTACTATTTTTTATTTTACTAGATTTGCTTTAGAGATAGGGAGTATTGTTTTATCTTTAAATCAACCTACTTAATTAGGATTATTTGTTTGTCTTAATTGCGCATTCATCGTGATAAAGACACAATTAGGTTTGAGGTTTCATTGACAATCTAAGGATTTGATACGTAAGCATAGAATTGCTTATTCATGAATTCTTGAAGATTTCTCCTCTTTTGTCAAAAAGCTGACCTACTATATTTGTAACTTGTCATTTTTTTCCTCGGACTTTTCAGTGAATATATTAGGATATCATAATACTAAAGCTAGTTAGAAATAAATGGTGTTTTACGGTTCTATTGTGAAATGATATGAAATAGCTTTTTCAATATTCTCTTTAATTCAGATATGAAAGAAAATATTGTAGCAAATTTAAAATTCTTGGCCAAATTGGGAAATGATTAGAAATAATAACAAACTAGTTATTAGGCCGGGCCTTCGGGATATTAATATTTTCATGTCAAAAGAAAAGATCCAATATTGCATAGTTCATTGGTTAGAACTTTACTATATTAACTTGAGGTCACGTGGTCGGATCTTGTACGAAACATGTTTCTAATTTTTTTAATGTATGTCCATGGCATGGAACGAAACAACTAAAAGGACAGTGTTATGTGGCGTGTAGACTTGTTTCAGAACGCCTTTTAATATAATTGTGCTAGTATTTTTTGCACGCTATGCGTGCGTGCCATATTAACATTCTTTTTCTCAATTAGTTATTCATCAGTGCTACAAAAAATTTGATTCGAACAAACATTTATAATGATTTTAAATTTTTTAAAATATATTTTTCTTAAATCAATGTTTCGTTGGTTTTTTTAGTTATTTGTTCATCATTATTCAAATATGTATTATATAAGTGAAGGAAATACAAAGCAGAGTAAAGTATGTGCTCAAATAAAGTGGAAGAATTTGTGTATCAGATTCAATAGTTGAATATTAATAAAGTTGAAGAGTTTGATTTATATAATAGAGATTACCAAATAATAATCAACATTTAGGTTTTAAAATATTATCATTATAATTATTAAAATGAAATTCAAGTTTTTATTTTTTGTACGGATTGTTTCAATCAAGTTATATTGTCAATTCTATTTTTTATCAGAGTTTTCACATATATTTAAAAAGAGAAAATCATTCTACTTAATTTAATATTTAATTGAAATTTAAAATACAATTCCATTATTAACTTGTTCAATATACTACTATATGGCAAGTAGGAAGAAGAAAAGACTATTTAATATATATGGCATTTTAAATCATTAAGGATATATTAGACTTTTTATGAGAGGACACCATCTTCCTCCCCCCGGCCCTTCACTTATATAATAGAGATAGATTTACCCTTTTCATTAAAAAGTGAATTTTTTTATCAGTAAATAACTACATATTTTCCTAATCTTACTTCAAGTGGTCTTCTAGTCAGTACTCTAACTGAACACCGACTAACAACTACCTACTGTTGAGTGTTGATCGTCGAAGATGCAAGTCGGCGAATTAGAAATTGGACTGACATTCAATATCCAATTGATGATTTATTATTTTTGGCAAGATTGGGGATAAACTTTTCAAAAATACGCCTAACTTATTGAGGGCGTGTGAATGTACAAGGGAGACGTGCATACAAAAGCTCTCCCCTAGGCAGTACAAGAATTTAAATTAGCAATGTTACACCTAATCAAAATGGAACAGTTAGGCTTCATTTTTTTGGATTGAGAGAAACTGAACTGAACTAAACTGAACTAAATATAAGTCCAAAAAACAAGCCCTTGTACACGTAATATTATGCCATGACAATCTTTATATATTTTGAAGGATCAAATATATATCTCTAATAGCTCTTTAAAGGCACTATAGTATGAAGAGTAAGACTACTAATCTGATGTTAGCCATCCAACATGTTTAATGGAATGTAGAAATTTTTACTTTTTCTAACTTATTTGACTATTTTCACTTTATCTAATGCTTGAATTACTAGGTTTTAATATAGTCTCAACTCTCGTAATAACTTATTTTAAGGTAGGGTCTTTTTTACTATTTCAATAAGGACATCATATTTTCTAAAGAAAGATAACTTTAATACCCTATATAAATTAATGTGAGCCTATATATATCGAAACTTTTCTTAAATTTTGGTAAAATAAACATTTTACTACATATTTCTAGAGGTGGCAAACGGGTCATACGGGACGGGTACGAGTCGAGTCATTATAATCGGGTCAACTTTGTGTTCAGGTTGCATTCGGGTCGGGCCGTTCGGATACGGGTCCTCTCAGGTCCATTAAATTTCGGACCACATCGAGTCGGGTTAGACCGGGTCGGGTTAAATCGGGTTTTTAATCTAGCAAATAAATAAAACACATATAAGACTAATAAAACTAAGTAAATAATTAATGGGAAGTGGCTAAGTCATATATAGTATTTCATGACAATTTGTTTCCTTAAATTTGTTTAAAAAATAATTAATATGACAACTTTTCGGGTCGAGTTCGGGTCATCATTATCGGGTCGCAGATCAGTAGACTCTGGTTCGGGTTATCTTCGGGTCTATTTACTTTCGGGTTCGACCCGGATTATTTCGGGTTTCGGTTCCCTTCTGTTCAATATTTTCGGGTGAAGAAATAGGTCTCGGGTCGAGTCAACGGGTGCGGTCTATTTTGCCGGCTATAGCAAGTAGCAACGTCTCACTATAGCAAGTAGCAACTCACATTATATCTTGTGTGTGCATTTGTAATAATGGCTCAAGGAAAGATATAAGTGTCAGGGGTAAAGCGCAACTACATGGAAAAAGGTATTGTCTTCTTATTTTGATTGATTGATTGATTCATGTGGAGGTGAAACACAAACTTTCTTGTTTTACTTGTCTCAATATCTGAGATACCTCAACCTAGATAGCACAGGTCTCTGATACCTTCTAGTAGTACTGTATTATTTAACTACACAATTCTGGGTAAATTCAACAGTAAAAGTAATTGAATAAACTAACTACTACTGTATTGTATAAAAAGCAGAGATTTATGGAAGTGATAAATAAATTTTGACGACATAAAACACACACATACAAGATGACAGGAATATATTAATGAGAAAGACTAGATAAATTGTTAGATTCTAAATTTTGAAATAACAGTTTTGTAATCTTACTTAAAGTGGGGTCTATTGATTTCTATATTTCACATATAAATTTAGTACTAGGTCTATCCATTTCTCTATTTCACATATTTTTTCCGTTCTGAAATAAGTGAAACACTTCTCTTTTATGTGAGAGTTTTTTAAAAGAAGTTTTCCACTTATTTCAAAACCGATAAATCTACTAATGATTAGATATCTACATTTTTTTTTATTTTATAAAGATAGTGAATTCATTAATTTATAATGGAAGTGGTAGATAAGATAGTAATAGTAATATAGCATAAAAATAGAGAGACATGAAGTTATGACACTTCAAAGAAAATTATTGGGAATACCAGTATAGAAAGGAAAAAAAAAAAGGCAATAATTCAAATCAAGTGCTTTCTATAGAAAATGGCCAAAACAGGCTGCTACACTTGGTCACTATCAAACTGAGGTCACGGATCTACTAACAACAAGTAAACAACTGCTTCAATGTTCATTTGCCCATGCAAGAAGCATACAAAGAAAAAAAACTACATTTCTAATACATTATGTACACACTACAAAGTGACCCAAATAAGGGAGGAAAAAAAGGGAGGTTTAACAAAACCACCTATGTATAAAAAAAAAAAAAGTCGTCTTTGATTATACATACATTAATTGTTACAAGATACAGTGAAAAATTCTGTTTTATACCATTTTCAAATGGTATAGGAAAATTTTTGTGGAGTTTGAACACCACCTTCATCTTGATCTTCTGATCCTTTGTGAATTTGCAAAGAATTTACTGGGAGAAAAATGCTAGCTATCACTTGAAATTTCCTTCAGGGACTTCTTTTATTGTCATATCTAGCACATCGACTGTGGTGCTAAAACTTCCTCCCATGGTAGTAAAACTTCCATCATCTCCTGTAATGGTGGATGACGAATCAAGCCCTGAACCCGCTTGTATTTCTTTGAACATCGCCATGACCTGAATCATTGTAGGTCGTTTCCATGGTCGATCATCTAAGCAAGCACACGCAACTTTTAGATGTTGCAAGAGCTCTATTTCCAAATTTGGATCCTCACTTATTAGCTCGGGATCAAATACATCGCTTATTTTCAATTTTGCATGCATCTTCACCCATCCCACAAGATTATTGTCACCAAAATCAGCTGAATCTGTCGGTTGTTTTCCGGTAAGCAACTCGAGTAAGACAACACCATAGCTATACACATCCCCTTTCGTTGAACATCTGAAGCTTTGGTAATACTCAGGTGGCACATATCCAGGGGTACCAGCCAATGTGCTCACACTCAAATGAGTGTCCATTGCACTCATAAGTCTAGCCATCCCGAAATCAGATACCCTTGCTTCCAAGTTTTCATCTAGTAAAACATTACTTGATTTCATATCCCGGTGAATAATGTGTGGGATACAATTATGATGAAGGAAAGCTAAGCCTCGAGCTGCCCCGATGGCAATTTTTCTCCTTGCAGACCAATTTAGCTTGATCCCGACCTTCTTTCGATCATGCAGGACATCTTCAAGGGACCCGTGTTTCATGTATTCATAGACCAACAACCGTTCTTCCCCCACTTTGCAGTATCCTAAGAGAGGCACAAGATTCCGGTGCTTGATCTTCCCAATGGTTTCCATTTCAGCAGTAAACTCTCTATCTCCCTGCCCACTTATATGTATCAGCTTCTTGATAGCGACCACACTTCCATCCTTGAGCTGAGCTTTGTAGACATCACCAAACCCACCTTTGCCTATCATACTGTCATCATGGAATCCGTTTGTGGCTTCTAGAAGGTCAGCAAAAGTCAACTTCCGAAGGGGCTTCTCGAATGTGGCGAGATTGATACTCAATGCCTCGCGATTACTGGTAAACTTCCATGCAGAAGCTGTGTTGCCTGCTTGAGAGTTACCATCCATGTAGATATCCTGCAATGATTCCTTCTTTCTCCTCCTCTTCTTCACCTCAATGCCCACTATGATCAACCCAAATATACAGAACAGAGAGAACAGCAACCCCATTGCTACACTCCCTACAAGGGAAGC